>JAHLJS010000007.1:58955728-59368931 GCA_038502445.1 Eremochloa ophiuroides
GTCGGGTGAGTTCGGGTTGAGGGGCACTTCCTTCACCCCCTCAGCGGGCTCAAAAGTGCCTGTGGCCTTCTTGGGGTCGGGGACCTCCTTTGCCATCCTTTCGAGGTCGGCAATGAGGGCCTCGGACTCCACCAGCGCGCTGGCGTACTCACAGCACTCGACGTCGCACTGGTACGCGTGCTGGTAGGAAGCGCCGATGGTGATCACCCCCTTTGGCCCCGGCATCTTGAGCTTGAGGTAGGTGTAGTTTGGGACCGCCATGAATTTTGCGTAGCATGGCCTCCCGAGGATGGCGTGGTAGGTGACGTGGAAGCCCACCACTTCGAATGTCAGGACTTCCTTCCTGAAGTTATTAGGAGTCCCGAAGTAGACGGGAAGATCGATCTGCCCGAGGGGTTGCAAGCTCTTCTCGGGCACTACCCGTGGAACGGGGACGTCGTGGCCCGGAGGAGCCAGCGGCTGATCCCCATCAAGTCTAGGGTCTCAGCATAGAGAATGTTGAGGCCACTCCCTCCGTCCATGAGGAGTTTGGAGAGCCTCGTGTTGCCGACGACGGGATCGACAACGAGTGGGTAACGCCCCGGTGATGGGACGTAGTCCGGGTGATCGTCCCGGCTGAAGGTGATGGTGTCGTGGGACCAGTCGAGGAAGCGCGGTGTCGCTGGTCCGACGGAATAGACCTCCCTGCGCTCGTGCTTTCACTGTCGCGGCGTAGGAGCGGTCCCGGGCCCGCCGAAGATCATGAGGCACTTGTCGATGGGCGAGAACTCATCGTCCTTCCCATCCTTGTCCTCCTGATCCCTGGCGGGCTTCTTGCCGGTGTCGTCCTTGAATGCCTGCCGGCCGTAATTCTTTTTGAGCATCACACACTGCCCGAGCGTGTGATGCACCGGACCCTGGTGGTAAGGGCACGGCTTGTTGAGCATCTCATCGAAGCGGCCCGAGGGGGTCGTTCCCTCTTGGGCTCGGTGGCTACCACGAGGGAGTCATGGCGGAGGGGGGCTTTTCCCTTCCCCTTCTTTTTCTTGCTGTTTGGGCCTCGGGAAGAGGTGCCCTCGGGGGCCTCCTCCCTCCGTTTTCCCTTGGGGTCGGAGAAGAGGGCTCCCACCGCCTTGTCCCCTGAGGCAAAGCTGGTTGCTATCTTCATGACCTTGAAAACGCTGGTGGGGGTCTGGCGTCCGAGCTCATGAACGAGCTCTTTGCAAGAAGTCCCTGCAGCAAATGCTCCGACGACGTCGAAGTCGGCGACCTGGGGCAGCTCATTGTACTGCTTGGAGAATCGCCGGATGTAGTCCCTGAGGGACTTGCCCGGCTTCTGCTTGCAGCTTCTGAGATCCCAGGAATTGCCAGGGCACACGTATGTGCCCCGGAAGTTCCCTATGAAGATCTTGACCAGATCGCTCTAGTCAAAGATCAACCACGGGGGAAGATGTTCCAGCCAAGCTCTTGCAGAGTCGGTGAGGAACAAGGGTAGGTTGCGAATTATGATGAGATCATCCTGCACACCGCCAAGCTGGCACGCAAGACGATAATTCGCTAGCCACAGTTCGGGGTTGGTTTTCCCTGAATACTTGGCTATGTTGGCCGGTTGTCGGAACTGGGGCGGGAATCTGGCCCTTCAGATGGCTTCATTGAAGATGCGAGGACCCGAGGGCACAGGTGAGGGCTCACCGTCCTTGTCCGAGTCGTAGCGCCCGCCCCGATGGACATGGTAGCCTCGTGCGGCTCCATCGGTCTTCCGCCGACCGCGGGCTTGAAGGATGGCTCGGACGTCGACGTCCTTGCCAAGCCGTTGATGAACCGACGGGGCCTTCGGGACCTCGGGATGCACCGAGGCCTCGCGCTCGTGGCGTGCCGCACCGCCATGTTGGTGACTTTCAGCGCTACGATGACGTGACGCTGAACTCTCTGCCTGGAGGACGGCCGCATCCTCCAGGCGATCCTTGAGGTGGTTCCTGAGCTGTCGTACCTCCTCGGTGGAGGGCTCAGGCATGCTCTGGAGCAGCATTGCTGCCTTTGTGAGCTTGCGGCTTGCTCGGGGCAGGGCTCCTGGTGTTCCGGCTCCATCGTCGGCCATGATACGAGCCTAAACGTCCCGGGCCCGGCGACGAGCTGCTCCGCTGGTGCCTTGCTGCTCCTCGCGCTCGAGCGCGGCTCGCAGCTGGGTGAGGCGTAGACGGTCTTCATCCATCAGCGCCTCGAGTTCCCGGAGCTGTTCTAGCTCCGGAGACTGGTGCGCGGGGCGAGACGTCCTAGCCCCTGGGTCCTGCGGCGGAGCTGACCGCGCAAGCCGCAGAGTCGCCGGAGGTGGGGTATGTTGCGGCTGGAGCGGAGAAGGTACGTTGTTGTCGTCCCCTGAATGGACGTCCTCCACCCGTCCGTCTTCGGGGTGCACCAAGTGGTAGCATTCCCGAGCGGGGTCGATGTAGGACTGGCCGGAGTCGTTGACAACACTCGAGGCGTACTCCCACGAGTCATCGGGGTGGACGGTGAAGTCCACGTTTGCCCAAAACTCGTCGTCGTCGTCGCAGAGGCCCCGCCGCAATGGTGAGGTCCCACCACGATGATCCCACTCCCCCGAGTATTCCCGGGGAGTGAGACTGTCAGTGGAGTCTGTCTCTCCCCCGCCATACGCCCTGGACTGCTCCCGGGAGAGGACGGTGGGGAGGCCACGTGATCGTCCACGAGGTCATCTAGACGCTCGAGGCGGTGGACAGGTGTCTCCACCAAATCGTGCGACAAAGCGCGGACTGCACGGACGTAGGCATCCACAGTGCTTTGAAGCCCCAAGAGAGATGACGGTGCTGTCTCCCTCCTCCAATGAGGGCGGAGAGAGAGCCCTGTTGACGCCGCGATCCCGGCCCCGCTCGTCCTTCGGGCGGTTGGCAGGTGTGTGGCAGCCGGTGCCGGAGGTGTCGGAGTGGCGGCCGGTGCCGGGTTGGCGTCCCATGCTGGGGGCACCTGGTTGGCCGCGCCTTCCGCGACTAGGGGCAGGTTGGCGCGGTTGCGCCTCCTCCTCCTGGTCCGCCAGGAAGCGCGGCGTGCGGCATTCCCCTCGTCCTCTGGGACGGGAGGAAGCGTCGCCGTGGTCCTTTCCCCGGCCGCCTGATGGGCCGGAGTCAGGATGACGATGGTGCAGGGCTCAGTTGGGCGCGGGTTCATCTCGAGCCCTTGGCCGGTGGCCACGAACTTAAGACTTCCGAACCAGAGCACCGCGCCAGCGGGAAGCGTCATGGAGATGTCTGCCATCCGTAACCTGGGTCAACACACAAAAGGACCCCACCTGGCGCGCCAACTGTTGGTGCTAGTTTTAGCGGGGCTAACACCGGCTAGTAAATTTATGTTTTGCAGTTGACGCTACATGTGGTGTGCAAGGGGAACATAGGGTTTATACTGGTTCAGGCCAAGAGGGCCCTACGTCCAGTGGAGAGGAGAGTCGTGTTGCCTTGCACCGGGGTGCTTGTAGTAGGGGGTTACAAGCTAGGCGAGAAAGGAAAGTGCTCCCAAGTCTCTTGTGAGTGTCGAAGTGTATGCAAGTCGCTTGTTCTTGTGTGTGGTGTGTACTGTGTGTGTGTGTGTGAAAGCTCGAGAACTTGGAACCTGTCTAAGGCTGGTCTCTGCTCTCCCTTTTATAGTCACAAGGGAGAGGCAAGGGCAGCGCGTACATTGCCATGCATGTTACACTGGGGAGTTGTTGTATCTGTTGACTGTCGTCAGCTATGGTCTTGTCTCCGCGTCTCAGGGGTATGGCCATAGTGGTTCATATGATCTTGGTGAGTTCCAAGGCAGCAATAGTCATCGGGATTACGGAATGGCGTAGTGTCACGCCTGATGGCTGTCCTTCCACACGATGTGACAAGAGGGTGAGTCATCTCGGGGCGTTGTCTCCTGAGGCTCGGGACTCCTGGAGGCGTGATGGAATGGGGCAGGGCGATATCTCCCCTTGGGCGTATTTCCGGCTTTCGGACAGTGTTTCCCAAGGGTCAGGTGGGCCCAGATGGAAGGCGTGCTTGTCCTTTCGAGTGGACAGTGCAGTAGGCGCCTTTCCCGTTCTTGCGTAGCCCGTTCGTCAGGCGCTTGGACTATCGTAGTTGTAGTTGGTAGATCCCGGCGAGAAACAGGGCAGAGCACCGTAGATCATACTGTGGAGAAGATGGCCGTAGTGGGTCCATCAAATCCATCGCCAGGGAAATCCTGACAGGTGGTATGGCCGTCGTGCGCGTGCGAAGCACAGTTGCGTCGAGAATCTCGTCTGACGGGATAGTACTTGTAAAGTGGTCAGAGAGGTCTCTTGTGGTCCAAGATTGCTCCGCTGACGTCAACTATGCATTGGATGCCTTTGAGGGATTGCGCTCGAGGGGGATGGGGAAGCTCGGGCGAATCGGAGAATCAGCGCCCGAGGTGCCGCTTTCCCGAGCTCTCTCGGGGAGGCTCGGGCAAATCGGAGAATTGGCGCCCGAGGGTGCCGCTTTCCTGAGCTCTCTCGGGGAGGCTCGGGCGAATCGGAGAATTGGCGCCCGAGGGTGCCGCTTTCCCGAGCTCTCTCGGGGAGGTTCGGACGAATCGGATAATTGACGCCCGAGGGTGCCGCTTTCCCGAGGGTAGGTTGGCGTTGATGCAGCATCGTCATGGGCCTCTGTGGGTGCGGCCTTCGTGGGCTTCCGCTGGCCTTACCTGGACTGGGCCGTGTTGGGAATGTGTGTTTTTGCATCGAAGTTGGGTACCTCATACTTTGGTACCCGATAGATCTAATATTTGCTTCTGGTGTATTTGTGGTTGAAGGTTCAAAAAGAGGCTATTCACCCCCTTTAGCCATCGCGAAAGTCCTTACAACTACTCAAAATGCAAGGAGTGGACAATAATGAAGAGAAACAAGTTCAAATTACTCCCTCTAAGTTGATGTATGTCTAGGTAAACCCCTAGTCTATAGTTTGGTTTGTTTTACTACCTCCAACTATTTCAGTTGGTCCAATTTACACCCTTAACAAGATTTGTTTTTCTCCTCCATCCACAAGTTGTCTTCTAATTCAAAGAATAATGTGAGATGACAGAGAACATCATGTTTTATGTTAGAAATATACATTATGATTTTTCATCATTATTTTTTCATACAATTTTGTATCTATATTGTTAATTTATTATTAAATTTTCTAACTTATCAAAATAATGATGAAAATTTTAAGATGTATATTTTAAACATAAAGCATGTTACCGCCCTATACCACCGCACAAAATTTGGAATTAAAACTCCACTTATACTTGGAGAAACAAAAGTAACAAATCTTGTGGAGGCTAAAATCGGATCAACTGAAATAATTGGAGGGAATAAAACCAAAAAACATTAGTTTATTAGGAGATTATTTGGATATAGACCAAACTTGAAGGGAGTAATATGGATTTTTTTCCAAAAAAAAATTTGAAAAACTTTCTCCGGAAATCTGGTCTTCCCTACTTAAACATCTTATTAATATTCTCTCTCCAAGATTAAAATAGTATATCACATACAGAAATGATGAATTAAACTTAATGAAAATATTGCTAAGCCAGGTCCACATATAGCATTCAAGCAGCAAGCGTGTTATCGGATGGTGCACTCATATTCCTGCGATCTAAAATATACTCCTACAGAAATTCTCCATGACATCAACACAGGAACAATCAATCGAAGTATTGTTTGTCATGCGACATGAAGGTGCAGGTAAATGACCTAATTTAGTAGTGCAATCAAGTGATACGACAAACCCATAGAAAAAGAAATAGATAGTTCTGTGAATGTTTAGAAAGATTTTTCTAGTTGCTAGAGATTAAACACTAAAACATTTTATATTAACCAAAGCAGTATATCATACTAAAATACTAATATAACACGGATAAAAAACCATGCATTTCTGACATGTAAGAAAACATTTCACACAAAGTAGTTAATGTTTGTGGATTTTCCGAGATAACCTGATCGGTGAAGAAGGCGTACACAGAGTGATCTTCCGAGAACTTCCGGAGCAAGGATACACGGCACGGCTGCCCCGTGCACAGGCTTGCGATCTCAGGCTGCTGCGTTGACACAATAATCCGGCTCCGATTCTTCAGATCTGGCAGGAATGCCCTTATAGCATTCCATTCTGCGACACTGGAAAGGTCTTCTAGGACGATAAGGTATACCTTCCTCTTTAGGCTCTCCATGAAATCTGTAAGGATACTGTCTTGGGTAGTATTTATGGATGTCAGGACACTAAGGCTTTGTGAGGAGATTGGAGGGGATTGGTAGAGATTAAATCCCATATAAGTTAAGATCTCTCTCAATCCCCTTCGATCCCCTCTGCCTACTCCTTGTTCTTGGGGTTGGGGATAGATGTTATTGCAGAACGACCCAGCCAAGCCACGGATAAAATCATGGGGATTGAAGGGATGCATCAGCTTCACCCAAGTACGGCACTGGAAGTTTGCATGGACTTCTGGGTCATCATACACCTTCTTAATGATGGATATTATCCCAAGATCGCCTTTTGTTCCACAAACTGAGACCACTCCAAGGCCCTTGTCCTCTGTAGTTATCAAACTGGTGAGATCCAAAATGCCGTTATGTACTTTATCAAAGCCATCACTAGGCTTGATGAAGATGTCCAATGTGCTTTGGCTGGCAGCAGGTGTCTGCATCGTCTGCTTTCTGAAGCTGCCGACGGGGTTGTAGCGCAAGCTCCTCTGGTTCACATCCTCCGCTCGGGCCTTGAGCTGCTTCATCTCAGCAACCGCTCGGTCCAGGGGCAGCACTGGTGCCACCCAAGACGGCTGTAGGACGGACCGCAGGGAGGCGAAGGACTGCTGGAAGCGAAGCATCCATGACCGCTTTGTGTCCAGGTGAAGGACAAACTCAATGTTGTCTTCAGTGTCATAGGACAGGTCGCGGACCTGCCCCACCAAGGCCCTTGCCACCCGGTTCTTCATGTGCTCCTCATCGCCGGTGTTGAGGTCGAGGAAGCACTTCATCATCTCGAACTCATCCTTGATGAAAACAATCTCTCGTTGCAAGGTTTGCCACTGCTCATCCTCCTCCTTCCTAGCGGACTTGACCTTGTCCACCACGGCCTCAACCATCTTCATGGAAATCCCGACGACCTCCATTTCAATTCCTCTCTCTCTCTCTCTCTCTCTCTCGTTTGCTGGTCAGAATTGTGCACCGATCTTCCATATGGAGATGCAAATATAAAGAGCAACCTCAATGTATATGGATCAAGTAGTTTATATGGGCAACTTTTGCGTCATGGTATATACTTATTGTTGTCTTCATAATGTATATGGACTGGTTAGTCCATATGTGACAGATGGGGAAGAGAGAAAGTGCAGAGAGAAGAATCATTTGTTTATTTCTTATGAGAAGCCCATAAGGCTATGAGTACCTTTAGCTATGGACTGCTTTATAGCCTACCTCTACAATGTTTCAGCTAGTTGATAGACAGTTTTTAATTCCTATGGACTACTTTCTTGTAACATTATGGTTGCTCTAAAGGGATAGATCAGAGGAAGTGAGGAACCAACTGGGCACCAAATTGAAATATTAATAGTAATCCATCCATCCTAAATTATAAGTCATTCTAACTTTGTTGAAGAGTTAAGACATTTCAAGTTTGATAAATTATATAATGAATAATAACATCTATGATACCAAATAAATATTACTAGATTTTTCATTAATTATATTTTTATAGTATACTAATTGATGTCATAAATCTTTATAATTTTCTCTATAATTTTGATCAAACTTGAGATGATTTGACTTTTAGTAAAGTTAAAATATCATTTGAGACGGAGAAGTACTAAACAAGTCACATCGGAAAGGTCATAAACAAACTATTTAAGGTGTCGATTTCACAAACTTAACCTCGCCAATCTCTAGCTATATCTAATCGATCAGTCGATAGCAGCTGTCACTTCTTAGATTATCATAAATTAAGTAGGGACACATGGATTGCTCCACGTTCCCAAATGGGAACACATGGGACGAACTACAGCATCCGCACAATTATTAGGAGTACTTGATTACATAAATTATTATCACATACGACAAAGCGACAATCCTAAAATATAATAATACTTCTCAGGTCCATGTGTCATCAGTTAGCTCGTCATATTGATGAAAACAATCTCTCGTTGCAAGGTTTGCCACTGCTCATCCTCCTTCCTACCGGACTTGACATTGTCCACCGTGGCCTCAACCAACTTCATGGAAATCCCGACGACCTCCAATTCTATCCCCTCTCTCTCTCTCTCGCTCTCGTGTTTGCTGGTCAGAACTGTGCACCGATCTTCCATATGGAGATGCAAATATAAAGGGACAGATCAGAGGAACCAACGGGGCACCAAATTGAAATATTAATTGTATTCCATCTCAAATTATAAGTCATTCTTTCTTAGAGAGTTAAAGTATTCTTATTTTGATAAATTATATAGTTAATAATAGCATTTATGATACCAAATAAATATCACTAGATTCCTCATTATTTATATTTTTATAGTATTGTCATAAATCTTTATAATTTTCTCTATAATTTTGGTCAAATTTGAGATGCTTTGATACTTAGGAAAGTTGAAATATCATTTAAGACAGAGAAGTACTAAACATGTCGCGTCGGAAAGGTCATAAACAAACTAATTTAAGGTGTCGATTTCACAAACTTAACCTCGCCAATCTCTAGATATCTAGTCGATGGGTCGATAGCAGCTGGCACTTCTTAGATTATAATAAATTAAGTAGGGACACATGGATTGCTCATGGTTCTCACATGGGAACACATGGGACGAACTACAGCATCCGCACAATTATTAGGAGTACTTGATTACATAGATTATTATCACATAAGACAAAGCGACAATCCAACGATATAACACTTCTCAGGTCCACGTGTCATCAGTTAGTTCGTCATCTTGATGAAAACAATCTCTCGTTGCAAGGTTTGCCACTGCTCATCCTCCTCCTTCCTAACGGACTTGACCTTGTCCACCACAGCCTCAACCAACTTCATGGAAATCCCGATGACCTCCATTTCTATCCTCTCTCTCTCGCTCGCTCTCGTGTTGCTGGTCAGAACTGTGCACCGATCTTCCATATGGAGACGAAAATATAAAGGGGCAGATCAGAGGAACCAACGGGGCACCAAATTGAAATATTAATTGTATTCCATCTCAAATTATAAGTTATTCTTTCTTAGAGAGTTAAAGTATTGTAAGTTTGATAAATTATAGAATTAATATTAGCATTTATGATACCAAATAAATATCACTAGATTCTTCATTATTTATATTTTTATAGTATTGTCACAAATCTTTATAATTTTCTCTATAATTTTGATCAAAATTGAGATGCTTTGACACTTAGGAAAGTTGAAATATCATTTGAGACAGAGAAGTACTAAACATGTCGCATCGGAAAGGTCATAAACAAACTAATTTAAGGTGTCGATTTCACAAACTTAACCTCGCCAATCTCTAGCTATATCTAATCGATTGGTCGATAGCAGCTGGCACTTCTTAGATTATAATAAATTAAGTAGGGACACATGGATTGCTCCGGGTTCTCACATGGGAACACATGGGACGAACTACAGCATCCGCACAATTATTAGGAGTACTTGATTACATAGATTATTATCACATAAGACAAAGCGACAATCCTACAATATAACACTTGTCAGGTCCACGTGTCATCAGTTAGTTCGTCATCTTGATGAAAACAATCTCTCGTTGCAAGGTTTGCCACTGCTCATCCTCCTCCTTCCTAGCGGACTTGACCTTGTCCCACCACAGCCTCAACCAACTTCATGGAAATCCCGACGACCTCCATTTCTATCCCCTCTCTCTCTCTCTCTCTCTCTCTCTCTCTCTCGCGCTCTCGCGCGCGCGCTCCTGTTTGCTGGTCAGAATTGTGCACCGATCTTCCATAAGGAGATGCAAATATAAAAGGGCAGATCGGAGGAACCAACGGGGCACCAAATTGAAATATTAATAGTATTCCCTCCATCCTAAATTATAAGTCATTCTAACTCTTTTTAGAGTTAAAGCATTCCAAGTTTAATAAATTATATAATGAATAATAGCATTTATGATACCAAATAAGTATCACTGGATTCTTCATTATTTATATTTTTATAGTATGCTAATTGATGTTATAAATCTTTATAATTTTCTCTATAATTTTGATTAAACTTGAGATGCTTTGACTCTCAGAAAAGTTGAAATATCATTTGAGACCGAGAAGTACTAAAATGTCGCATCGGAAAGGTCATAAACAAACTAATT
Organism: Eremochloa ophiuroides; assembly: GCA_038502445.1. Classification (NCBI taxonomy): domain Eukaryota; kingdom Viridiplantae; phylum Streptophyta; class Magnoliopsida; order Poales; family Poaceae; genus Eremochloa; species Eremochloa ophiuroides. Next base: position 58,966,019 of record JAHLJS010000007.1, read on the forward strand.
TGAGGTGTCGATTTCACAAACTTAACCTCGCCAATCTCTAGCTATATCTGATCGATCAGTCGATAACAGCTGGCACTTCTTAGATTATGATAAATTAAGTAGGGACACATGGATTGCTCCAGGTTCCCACATGGGAACACATGGGACGAACTACAGCATCCGCAAAATTATTAGGAGTACTTGATTACATAGATTATTATCACATACGACAAAACGATAATCCTAGAATATAATACTTCTCAGGTCCATGTGTCATCAGTTAGTTCGTCATCTTGATGAAAACAATCTCTCGTTGCAAGGTTTGCCACTCATCCGTGCTAGTTTTAGCGGGGCTAACACCGGTTAATAAATATGTGTTTTGCGGTTGAGGTTATGGACGGTGTGCAAAAGGGAACATAGGAATTATACTGGTTCAGGCCAAGCAAGCCCTACGTCCAGTGGAGAAGGGAGTCGTGTTGCCTTGCACCGGGATGCTTGTAGTAGGGGGTTACAAGCTAGGCGAGAGAGGGAAGTGCTCTCAGGTCTCTTGTGAGTGTCTAAGTGTATGGAAGTCGTTTGCTGTTGGTGTGTATGTGTGAGTGAGAGCTTAGAACTTCTCGGATCTCTCTAAAGCTGGCCTCTGCTCTCCCTTTTATAGTCGCAAGGGAGAGGGAAGGGCAGCGCTTACAACGCTACGTATGTTACAGTGAGGAGTTGTTGTTCCTCGTTTGACTATCGTCAGCTACGGCCTTTTCTCCGTGTCTCCTGGGTATGGCCGTAGTGGTTCGCACGATCTTGGTGAGTTCCAAGACAGCAACAGTTGTCGGATTACGGCATGCCGTAGGGTCACACCTGATGGCTGTCCTTCCGCACGATGTGACAAGAGGGCGAGTCGTCTCGGGGCGTTGTCTCCCGAGGCTCGGGACTCCTGGAGGCGTGATGGGATGGAGCAGGGTGATATCTCCCCTCGGGCATATTTCCGGCCTTTGGACAGTACTTCCCGAGGGTTAGGTGGGCCCGGATGGAAGGCGTGCTCGTCCTTTCGAGTGGACAGTGCAGTAGGCGCTTTTCCCGTTCTTGCGTAGCCCGTCGTCAGGCGCTCGGACTGTCGCGGTCGTAGTTGGTAGACCCCGGCGGAAAACGGGGCGGCGCACGCGGAGAGGACGGCCGTAGTGGGCCTATCAAATCCGCTGCCAGGAAAATCCTGGCAGGTGGTATGGCCGTCAGGGGCGTGCGAAGCACAGTCACGTCGAGAATCTCGTCTGATGGGACAGTGCTTGTAAAGTGGTCAGAGAGATCTCTTGTGGTCCAAGATTGCTCTGCTGACATCACCGGTGCCTTGGATGTCTTTGTGGGATTGCGCTCGAGGGGGATGGGGAAGCTCGGGCGAATCGGAGAATGGGCGCCGAGGGCGCCGCTCTCCCGAGCTCTCCTGGGGAGGCTCGTGCGAATCGGAGAATTGGCGCCGAGGGTGCTGCTCTCCCGAGCTCTCCCGGGGAGGCTCGGGCGAATCGGAGAATTGGCGCCGAGGGTGCCGCTCTCCCGAGGAGGCTCGGGCGAATCGGACAATTGGCGCCGAGGGTGCCGCTCTCCCGAGGGTTGGCTGTCATTGGTGCAATGACGTCGTGGGCCTCTGTAGACGCGGCCTTCGTGGGCTTCGGGCGCGGCCTTCGTGGGCTTCCACTGGCCTTACTTGGGCCAGGCCGCGTTGGGAATGAGTGTTTTTGCATCGAAGTTGGGTACCCCTAACTTTGGTACCAGACAGTAGCCCCCGGGTTGTTTTTTTCGGTGGGTGCGCGAGCGCACCCGCCGGGTGTAGCCCCCGAGGCTTTGGAGGGATGATATATCCCTTCAAAGGCTTAGAATCGTGTTTGTTAGTTCTCAGGTATTTTTCGATTTATTTAGGAGGGTTGTTTCTTTAGAAGCGGAGCCCCCGAGCCTCCCATCGGGTTGGGAGGTCCTTTGGTGGTCTTTCCAAGGTGCAGGGCAAGTTCTCGAGCCTCCGTTTTCGTATCGGAGATCGGTCGGGTTCTTCCCTGTCTTTTTTAATTCGACCTTCACACTCTTTTTTCGGGAAGAGGAAGGTTTGGTCCTGCTCGACTTTCCCACTGGGGCACGAGTCGTCATTTCCGGTGAGCTACAAACGGGTTGGTCCAAGTGGAGGTCCGTGCCCCGTTCGTTAGGGGTCGGCTAGCGGCCTGAGCACCCTCCAAATGTTTCCCGAGGGTCAGTTAGTGGATGTCGGGTCCCTTCGATGGGTCCCGATGGCCTGATGCCTCCCACGGAGGGATTCCACGTAACCGACATGCTACTGGGACTTGGACATAGCATGGGATGTCCCTTGTGACGTTTCGGGCATCGGGATACTGGCTGTTTTCGTGACCCATCCACTACCTGTCCCTAACTCGGTTTCCCTGAGGCGACTGTTCGAGCCACGGAGGGCCAGTCTTCGATCCCCTGGGAACGTAACGGGCGCCCGAGCCCAGGGTTCCTTCGTTGGGAAGGAGAAAAGTTGGCGAAATCGAGGTGCGCAGTTGTAATGATTCGGCTCACCTTTTGAGGCGCGACGCCTGACGGACGCAATGGTTCGGCTCAGTCGAGGCGGTTTGCGTGCGCAGCGATGGCGGCGGCGTGGGGATCGTGGCGGGCCCCGCACAGTTAATGCGGCGGATCCTCCGCATCCACCCACGATCCGCCGGCGGAATATATAAGAAAAACTTGCGGTTTTTTCTTTCTACCCTAGCCATTCGCTCACACGACCGTTCGCTTTCTTACCTTTGTCACCTGCTCTTTCGCCTTCGTTGCCTGCTCGAGAGAGATTGTTGCCACGGCCGTCATTCTTCCCGTAGCCCTTCCCCCCTTCGCTTGCCATGGATTCCTCCTCCGCCGCTGTCGACGCCGCCGCCGATGTCGCCGCCGCCACCGACGCTGCCGCAGCCGCCGCCGGCGTCCTCAGGCTGGAGCCGTGGCCGAGGAGCACTGTGGTAGAGGCGTAGCTGGAGCGCCTCGTCACTCTGGGGCTACTGCGTCCTCGTACCGACGCGCAGCACCCGGAGTGGGCCGTGCCGCCGCGCGACCACGAGGAGCCGAACCCCGGCGAGGGGTACGTGGTGAGCTTCGTTGCTTACCACGAGCGTGGACTCGGCACACCGCCGAGCCGCTTCTGCCGGGCCATCCTCTTCGAGAACGGGCTGGAGCTCCACAACCTTACCCCGAATTCCATCACACAGGCGTCGATTTTCGCCGCCCTGTGTGAAGGCTACTTCGGGGTGCCCCCGCACTGGAACCTGTGGCGCCGCATTTCCCGCGTCGACTGGTACACCAAGTGGGTCGGCGCGAGGAAGCCGCGGGAGATCCAGCGCGCGGGGGGGTGCGGCCTCGTGATCCGCTCTTCGTCGTATATCCCCTGTAAGGCCCCCTCCTCCAACAAGGGGTGGCACAGCGGTTGGTTCTACCTTCGCAACGACGGAGGTCTCTTCCCCAAGTTCACGGGAAGGGCGCTCATGGCTCCCCTTCCCCAATGGGAGTGGGGGTGCCCGTCGAAGGAGTCAAAGGACCTGGACGTGTACTTCGACGCGCTCAAGGAGTTGAACAAAAGGGGCCTTACAGGGGCCGGCGTGGCGGGGAACTTCCACATGCGGACGGTGCTACCTCTGATGGAGCGCCGCCTGGCGCTCCATCAAATTGCCTGGTGCTCCATCAGATGGTAATCGGGTCACAGCGGGAGGGCACGGCGATGCTGGCCCGTGACCTTGGCGAGGTGGAGGTCATGCGCCGCGTCGGCTACATGGTGGGGGGTTATCCCACCTAGGAGGAGGTGAACCGGGTGCCTATGCATCCCTGCGCGGGCTTCTCGGTGTTGGTAAGTGTTGTTCGTTTAATCGGGCCGCTGGTTTCCCCATATTCCTCCTAACCTTTCTTCTTCGTTCTTCGTAGGGCCTTTCGAGGACCGGGAAGGCTTCCCTTCTGCCCGTCCCGGAGGACAAAGAGCGGCGAACCCAGAACCGCCTCCGGGCCACGGAGGAGAAGACGAGGAAGGACAAGGTGACCGCCCGAAAGCAGAATAGGGCGCGGAAGGTGGAGGAGTCCTCCTAGCGCCGCCGCCGCCTGAGGGAGGCCGGGGAGCCTGAGGTGGATACCCCCACCGATGATGACGGCGATGACGATGATGAAGAAGAATGTGATTTTTCCATCTTTGATTTGATGGAACCGGACCGGCCGCTTGCGGCCACACAGCCCGCGGTGGGCGCTGACGAGACTGGAAAGGCTCCGCTGTCAGCGTCTGCCGGCGGAAGTACCGAGGTTCGTGATCCGAACCCTCGGGCAAACCTGCCGGAGACCGCGTCCAAGGACGCGGCTCCTGGCAGGGCGACATCAGGAGGCAGGGGCTCCGCCCGCCATCAGCAGCGTGGCTCGACCGGAGGGGCCGGGGACGGGCTCAGGCCTGGCGCCCGAGATGCCCTGAGGTTCCAGCAGGGGGACCGAGAGTCCCCTGTTTCGGCGGACCCTCCCCGCCGACGCGTCGTTGGTCGGCGCGGCGACCGAAGGCGGGGGGATTGCTAGGAAGACGCCGCCGGAGCCGGAGCCCACCGGCGCCAAGACGCCGGACGCTTGAGCTGGGGCCCTCCCAGGCTCAAGCCTCCCCGCCGAGGGGCGGTGACGTCGGGATGACCCCCGGTGCCCAGGCGGAGCCCTCGTCACTGGGCGGCACTGGCCCGGACGCCGGGTTGGCGCCCACTCCTCCGCAGCCAGCGCAGCCCACTCCATCTGTCGTCTCGCCAAGCGTGGGCACTGCGAAGAAGAAGAGGGTGATTCCAAAAACGAGGTAAGTATCTTTACCTGTAATTCCTTCTAGTGGGGATCCTTTCATGAGCGCTCCTTTGTTCCTTCTCTGCTTCAGGAAACGCTCGGGGGCGGACCTCCAGGTGTCGCACCTGAAGGTCCTGAAGGTGCGGGGCCATGACACAGCCGGGGGAGTGCCCGGTCGGCGGGCGAGGAAGTCCGTCCCCCCACAGGTCCGCCCGTGGCGCCCGAGGCTCCTGCCTCGGGGGAGGCTATCTCGGCGGCGGCCGCCGTCGTCGTGCCCGTGGTCGACCTAGAGGTGGAGCCAGCGCGGGCTTCTGAGGCCTCGACCTTCGGTTCCGGAGACGCCTCGGGAGCACCAGCCGATGCCGCCCCCACCAAGCCTACTGCCACGGGGTCATCAGCCGTGGACGTCAGCGCAGGAGCTCCCCCCACCCGTGAGGAAGGCCCCTGGGCGCTGGCCTTGAGGGAGCCTCAGCCTCGGGAGCTAACCGCCTCCCGGATTGAGTGGGCGGACCGCGCGGACCCTCAGGCGCCGCCCGTCTTCTCGCTCCGGGACGACCTCGAGGCCCCCAAGTGGGACGCCGTTCAGGAGCTCGGGTTTAGCTCGGCGGCGGGGCTCCACGCGATCGTCGACGTCCTCGAGAAGGACCTCCCGGCTCAGCTTCAGGTAAATCCCTGTGTCTCGTAAACTTTTCCTGCATATGAGCATCGTTCTTATCGTTTCCGCTTCTTCCTTTTTTCCAGGACCTCATGCACACCTCCCGGGACAAGTCCCGCTTCCTTCGTGGCGGGCTCGGGCTCTGCAAGCAGCTCGACCTCAAGGGGAAAGCCCTTGCCCGCGCCCAGGGCGAGCTCGCCGCCGCGACCTCCAAGCTTGCCGAAGTTAGTGTCGACAACACTATCCTGAAGGGGGAGGTCCCGGAGGCGGAGGGCCGAACCGCTGCCTCGGCGACGCAAGTGCAGGAGTTGGAGAGCGCTCTGGCCGCGATGACGAGGGAGCGCGACGTCGCCCGAGAGCTCACCGCCGAGAAGATTTCGGCCGCCGATGCCTTGGCTCTCGACCTGGATGAGACTCGGGAGGCGTTGCGCCTGGCGCTCGGCGCGGCGGACTTGGCCGGGAAGGAGGCACAGAAAGCACGGGAAGAGGCTAACCATAAGCGTAGCGTTGTATTTTTTCCATTATGCTCGTCTCGGTTGCTCGCTGTATTTTTACTCATCTCCGTGCTTTGCTCCCACAGTTCTGCAGGTGTCTTACGACGGTGAGGTGGCCGAACACCTGGACCTACAGAAGGTCGCGCGGGCACTATGTGACTCCGTCGGCACCGGTGGAGAACCCTCGGGGATGTCGCTCCAGAGCCGACTGGAGGCACTCCACGGCAGCATGAGCGGCCAGATCAAGGAGGCCCTTCTGACGGGTGTCCAAAATATACTGGCGGTCGTGAAGTCCCACTACGGGAATTTTGACACCGGCCCTGTCAACGAGGGCTTCCTTGAAGCCGACGACGCCGAGCTCCTGACGCTGGAGGATTCGATGAAGGAGCCAGGAGAAGCGCTGGCGGGCCTCTTCCAGACCGAGGTCGAGCTCTCTCCCCTGAACCTGCCGTGAAGAAGAAGCGGGCCATAGTGCCCTTGTAAAAAGTAACCTTTCGTGAGTGGCTTGAGAGGAAACAAACAATATGGCCCTTCGTGGCCTCAATATTTATGTAAATATTTGTTGAATGTTTGTTTCGCTTTGTTTCGTGCTTTTTTCCTTAGGCGCTTTTTCTTGCCAATCCTGTGCCCGGGCCATCGAGCCTCGGGGGATGCTTTTCGGGTGTCATAGCTTTAGCGGCATAGACGCAGCCGATGTCCTAGGAACTTTGGCAGAAAGAATCCTTAGAACAAAGGCTTAGGCGTTTCCTCCCGAGCTTCCTCCCTTGGCCGAGCGTAGATCTTATAGGTTTTCTTTCGAGCGCGGGTTAGCCTTCGAACGTTGAGTGGCGAGGGGAGATGTTGTGGCCCTGGAGCGTAAGCGGTCTCCTCGACTCGGCCGGCTCTGTTCTCTGGGACTTCCCTCACACTTCGGAATTCTATAAGTTCATGCTGGATTTCCGGAGGGAAGCGTGTTTTAGGGAGAAACGAATTCAATGAGTTTTGAAATTTTTGCGTTTCCAAAATTGTTGGATCTCGGAAAAGCCCGGGGATTCCCCCGTCCTAGCCCCCGAGGGAGGGTCGGCCTTTCCGTAGGTTAGGCCGAGCCTCGCTTTTACTGCGCGGTGAAATAAAGGGTCATTTCACTCCCGAGTGTAGGCTCGGATTGAAAATCATGTAAAAAGAGTAGAAGTCGGGTCTTTTTATTGATTTCAAGATTTTCAAAATAGTACAATGCTCGAAATCTTAAGGATAGAAGCGACGTAGCTGTTCGATGTTCCAAGCGTTGCTATAGACCTGGCCCTTCTCGTTCGCGAGCTTGTATGTGCCGGGGCGTAGCACCTCGGCGACGATGAACGGTCCTTCCCACGGCGGAGTGAGCTTGTGACGTGAAGTCCTCTGTTGTCCTGTGAACAAAAGTCTGGGCCGAGGTGCCCATGTAAATATCAGATTTTGTGATGAAAGCTAAGGACTTAGCATTTTTTAGGGATGCCGTAGCCTCGGTGGCGTAGGCAGAGCCAGAGCTGTGCCAGTCCGACCCGAGGGGTTCCCATTTCGTCGCACACACAGCTAGGTATCTCAGAGAAGGCTCGAGTGAGATCGTTTTTTACTAAATTTCCCAAACGCCCGTCTCTCTTCTCGCACTTAGGCAAAATTCGCGAAATCTTTCTGGAGCGCAAGTCGACCCTCAGGCGGAGGGTGGTGAGTGGAGGTGCCGTAGCCCGGAGGCATAGGCGATCTCACGGCTCGGCCGGCCCTGCCCTAAGAGTGTCCTTTTACTTCTTTGGATCTCGCAAGTTTTGCTAGAGTGCAGGAAGGAGTTCAGCGCGGAACTTTCGAAAAAGCGATCGAAAAGGCGCAAAGGAAATTAAATCATCACTCCCCAAGCATCCACCCCTCGTCCTATACTTGAAAAATTCCATGAAATTGCCTCGAAGTGTAAGTCACCCGTCGGGCGATGGGTGGTGAGTGGAGGTGCCGTAGCCTGGAGGCGTAGGCGGTCTCGCGGCTCGGCCGGCCATGCCCTAAGGGTGTTCTCTTGCCTGTTCGGGTTTCACAGATTTTTTCAAGAGTGCTGGAGAGGTTCGAACGCAAGGGAGGTTTCAGTTTAAATCTCAAAATTTGTGATAATTAAAGAACGCTTATTTATCGATTCCGAGACCACAAATATGAACAAAGCCTGGAAGCTTAAGGGTAACTGTGACTTTGCTGCTCAAGCTACCAGCGTTGCGTTGGTGACGATCGTAGAGGCGGTGTCCCGCGCGGGGGGCACCGGATTGGTCGGGTTGACGCAGATGCGCTTCCCCCGCCTAGTTCGGCGGGAGCGGCGCGTGGCGTTCCCTCCGTTTCCCTGAAACGGGTTGAGGTGTCGCCGGGGTCCCTTTCCCAGCCACCTGCTGGGCCGGGGTCAGGATGATGATGGCCCGGGGCTCAGGTTGGGCGGAGGTTCATCTCGAGGCCGTGGCTAGTGGCCACGAACTCGAGGCTCCTGAACCGGAGCACCGCGCCAGCAGGAAGCGCATGGACGTTGGCTGCCATCTGCAACCGGGATCAACACGCAAAAGGCCCCTACCTGTCGCGCCAACTGTCGGTGCTAGTTTTAGCGAGGCTAACACCGGCTAGTAAATATGTGTTTTGCGGTTGAGGTTACGGATGGTGTGCAAAGGGGAACACAGGAATTATACTGGTTCAGGCCAAGCAAGCCCTACGTCCAGTGGAGAGGGGAGTCGTGTTGCCCTACACCGAGGTGCTTGTAGTAGGGGGTTACAAGCTAGGCGAGAGAGGGAAGTGCTCCCAGGTCTCTTGTGAGTGTCTAAGTGTATGCAAGTCGTTTGCTGTTGGTGTGTATGTGTGAGTGAGAGCTTAGGACTTCTCGGGTCTCTCTAAAGCTGGCCTCTGCTCTCCCTTTTATAGTCGCAAGGGAGAGGCAAGGGCAGCACTTACAATGCTACGTATGTTACAGTGAGGAGTTGTTGTTCCTCGTTTGACTATCGTCAGCTACGGTCTTTTCTCCGCGTCTCCTGGGTATGGCCGTAGTGGTTCGCACGATCTTGGTGAGTTCCGAGGCAGCAACAGTCGTCGGATTACGGCATGACGTAGGGTCACACCTGATGGCTGTCCTTCCGCACGATGTGACAAGAGGGCGAGTCATCTCGGGGCGTTGTCTCCCGAGGCTCGGGACTCCTGGAGGCGTGATGGGATGGAGCAGGGTGATATCTCCCCTCGGGCGTATTTCCGGCCTTTGGACAGTACTTCCCGAGGGTTAGGTGGGCCCGGATGGAAGGCGTGCTCGTCCTTTCGAGTGGACAGTGCAGTAGGCGCTTTTCCCGTTCTTGCGTAGCCCGTCGTCAAGCGCTCGGACTGTCGCAGTCGTAGTTGGTAGACCCCGGCGGAAAACGGGGCGGCGCACGTGGAGAGGACGGCCGTAGTGGGCCTATCAATTCCGCTGCTAGGGAAATCCTGACAGGTGGTATGGCTGTCAGGGGCGTGCGAAGCATAGTCGCGTCGAGAATCTCGCCTGACGGAACAGTGCTTGTAAAGTGGTCAGAGAGATCTCTTGTGGTCCAAGATTACTCTGCTGACATCACTGGTGCCTTGGATGCCTTTGTGGGATTGCGCTCGAGGGGGATGGGGAAGCTCGGGCGAATCGGAGAATGGTTGCCGAGGGCGCCGCTCTCCCGAGCTCTCCTGGGGAGGCTCAGGCGAATCGGAGAATTGGCGCCGAGGGTGCCGCTCTCCCGAGCTCTCCCGGGGAGGCTAGGGCGAATCGGAGAATTGGCGCCGAGGGTGCCGTTCTCCCGAGGGTTGGCTGTCATTGGTGCAATGACGTCGTGGGCCTCTGTAGACGCGGCCTTCGTGGGCTTCAGGCGCGGCCTTCGTGGGCTTCCACTGGCCTTACTTGGGCCAGACCGCGTTAGGAATGAGCGTTTTTTCATCGAAGTTGGATACCCCTAACTTTGGTACCCGACACCACTGCTCATCCTCCTCCTTCCTACCGGACTTGACCTTGTCCACCACGGGAAATATTGCTGTCCGACCAGGTTGGACAGCAACCCTCGTCCGACCACCCTCTTTGGCGTGCACTGTTGTTCTTTCCCGACGCAGCCGCGCCCGCGTCCGCTCGCGCCCGCGCAGGTAGGCCTCCACCTCTCTCTCTCTCTCTCTCTCTCTCTCTCTCTCTCTCTCTCTCTCTCTCTCTCTCTCTCTCTCTCCTCCTCCTCCTCCCAACCCGGCGACGCCGGAGCTCGCTGCCGCCGCACCCGAGCTCGTCCCCTCTCTCCGGCAGCTTCTCTGGCGGGTGTAGAAGGAAGAGGCCGGCCGGGGGAGGAAGGGAACGACAGGCGGCGGGAATGGTGGCCGGGCGGTTTTGGGGCCCTGGCGGCGGCAGCGGCGGCTGGGCCAGGCCTAGGGCGGGGAAGCGCCGGTGACGGTGGCCATGACGGCGGCGGTGGCAGCAATGGGAACGGGGAGTGGAAGGAGGAGGCGCCGCGGCGCGCTAGGGCTCATCGGAGCTCCGGCGAGCTAGGGCCACGGCCCTAGCGTGCCGCGGCGTAGGCGGTGGTGTCGGCGGGGGCGAGGGTGCTTGAGGAGGAAGATGAACAGTGAAGGCGTGGAGGGTGGTCGGAGCGCTGCTGCTATTTGACCAGGTAGAACAGCAACACGACCCGTCCACCACGGCCTCAACCAACTTCATGGAAATCCCGACCACCTCCATTTCTATTCCTCTCTCTCTCTCTCTCGTGTTTGCCGGTTAGAATTGTGCACCGATCTTCCATATGGAGATGCAAATGTAAAGGGGCGGATCAGAGGAACCAACGGTGCACCAAATTGAAATATTAATTGGACCCAGCTAAATTACGGCTGGCCGTAATATAGCTTATGGCGCCTTTCCTTTTTTGGAAAGCGTGCAATTTTTCTAGTCCTTTTTTAGTAAGCATGCAATTACTGTCTTACTGATTAGTCTTTTGGAAATACTAACGGTTTGCACGACCAAGACCATATCCAACCACATATTTGCACATGTATACGTTCAAAAAAAAAGACAAATAAGGCCCAGGCATATGCTTTTAAATGCTGCATATATACGTTCAAAAAAGGGCAATATTTTCAGAAAAAAGAACACATCTCAGAAAAAATACATTTGCATCTGCAGTTTTTCTAAAGCACAATACTATACATCTAGTCTCACACATTTGCACATCTTCTCTATACTGGTCATTATCTTGCTTCTCTGTACATGACCTGCATTTCTGCATGTTAAAAAAAAGATAGCACGTGTCATAAATTTGTTGCTAGAAGGAAATAAAAAAAAAGTTGCTTATTTTTGTGGAGCCTCTATTGGTGATGAGCAGGTTGCTACTTGATGTAGTGGATTCAATTTTCCTAGGCAATTTAAGTGCCATCCATTAGGCAATAATGCTTTCCTAATTAGGCAATTTGTGTATTATAAAAAAGCAACTATAGTGTATGTGTTCATTTGCAACCCACAACCCCACCACCCAACCCCCGGTTTATTTGCAAAAATACGTATCGAACAAAGACCGAATGATGGTGTCAATAACTAGTTTTTGTACAAAAGGCAAACTAATTCAATGGTTGAACAGAAAGGATCATCATAACAATAGAAAAAAAAGAAAGAATGATCTACAAATGACAATATGTCACCTGCATTAATCAAATCTGCTATGACCTGCAGATAAGAATTAGAGTAACCAACGAACAAAGAAAGTGGGATATGAGAAAGCACCAACAAGATACATTTTCTTAGGCAATGTTGTAGTGGATTGTATTTTCTTAGGCAATTCAAGTGTCATTTGTTAAGCAACAATGTCTTCCAAAATAGGCAATTTATATATTCTAAAAAAGCAAGTAGAGTGTCTATGTTTGCAACCCACGGCCCCATGATTTGCAAAAAAATAAAATAAAACACAGCTCTGCTAATTATTAGCAGCTAACTATTAGCTCTATGGATCCCAAAGAAAGCCTAAGGGGTAGAGAACAATTAATTAGAAGCCAGATTGTATTTGTATTGTACAAGGTATTAGCCTAGCAGGTCAGTGGGAGCAGGGAGTGGTAGGTCAGATCAGTTCCATTTCTTAGCCACTAAAACCTGCTATTGTCTCACCAGGACATGCACAAGTCAAACTAGTTTTGGGCTGTAACATGTCGGTTGCCACAGCCCACAGCAACCAAGCTTAGCTATGTTGACTAATATAAATATAAGGCAATATAAACTTAAAAGCTGTAGCTTTTAGCAGCACCTAAACAATCTATCCAGCTCATTTTAGTGAACGCATTTGAAGTGGTTCAGATACAACATTGGTGTTCAAATTGAGTATAATAAAATATTTTGTGCAAACAAAACATCATGTCAATGCAAATACTTTAGAACCAGGTGATGAGAACATTGACATACAGTTCTACAGAGCTATTTGGTGCTGCAGAGAACAAACAGGGAATCAAACACAAAATTTATCAAGATATGAGCTAGACCCGGGATGATTTACTGAAAATATCTCAAAGAAATTTAGTGTTAAGAATCTGTTAGGCAAAACAGTGTTAAGCATCAAGCAAATAGTATGGTTCTAAATTAGGCAAAACATTGTATTCGATTAAGCAGTAAAATAGTGAGGTTACTAGAAATGGTGGTCGATAGCTGGCTCAAGCAGAAATGGTGGCACATGGTTCACATTTAGCCTTTAGGTGGGCGAGGACGACCGTAAAGCGAGATCGGCAAGTGCCGTAAAGCGAGATTGGCAAGTGCCTATATCGTTCAAAGCACTGAATTAATAACAGAGTCCATAGGCATTGTGGATAAGTATTCAGATGTAGTGTCATTATCTGGCAAAGAAGTGCAAAGTAGCAGTGCAAGAATATTGGTGAATTGGCAAATGAATCAAAAGGTTTTGCTCTAAAACATAAGTGTACGCAGCTGTAGTAGCACCTTCTGTTATCAGTGTCCCAGTGTATGGCAGGCCTTCCTGCTGTTCAGCAGAAGAAAACGAATTTTACCTTCGAGAGGCATACGAAAATTGCACAACCACATGAACGAATGGATCTGAAAAAAGAGAAGGATCCAGCATCCCCAAACTACCAGAACGCAGATCGGCATGACAGAGTCACTGGTACATCCTCCTTCCCGCACAAATCTCACGAAGCAGAGCATCACGAGGAATGGCCCATGGGAATCGAATCGATGCTAGCTGCAGCCTACGGGATAAATAATCCGTGGCAGAGTGGAAGGAGACTGTGACTTGCTTCTACTGCCTAGCACATGCCGCTGCTACCTAGATTAGCTCACTCTGCTAGCTAATTTAACCCAACGATATATAGCGGAGCATGGAGACAGAGGCGGAGCCAGGCGGCCGAAGACGAGGCGGAGTACCTGGAGGCGCGCCGGCATCAAGTCATCGCGGGCGCCATGGTTGGGGCCAGATCCATCGGATCCGCCATGGCTGGGGCCCGATCCGCCATGCCCAGGGGCCAGGGTTGGATCCGCCGGATCCGCCATGGCCGGGGTTGGTCCACCGGATCCGCCATGGCCGGCGCTAGGGAGGTGGGCGCGCGGGCTCGTCGGAGGAGGTTGTCATCGGGGAGAGAGCGCGACAGGAAGGAGCTCGCCAGGCGCCGCGGGCGAGAGGGAGGGAGGGAGTGGGACTGTGGGAGGTGGAAGACGACACTGTGCGGGTGTGGTGCGGGCTCGTGAAAGTGGAGGTGGCCGTGGGGTCTCCGCTGGGAGCAAGGCGAGTGACCGGCCGTGCGGAACGATAAAATGACGGCCGCCTAGAACAAAGTCATTACCATTAATAATAGTACTCGCTCGAGGGACGAAGTCAGGAAAAATATAAGAGGACTGAAAAAAGTGATAGCCACTAAAAATAAATTAATATGTCTCCATATAAGGCCCAAAGTCGTATCTGAGACGTCTTTAACCTCATGATTGCATTTTCATATCATGTTTTTAGCGCTTTCTACTGTCTTCCTCAACCTACAGATCATGTTTCTAACTCCTCCTACCTTTAAAAAATACTGTAAATTTTATGAGAATTTCATAAAAGTTTTATAGATTCACCAGCGGTAGAGGGGGCTAGAGCCCCCCTAGCCCCACCGCTGGCTCCGTCCATGACTCTCTCCATTCTAAATTATAAGTCATTCTAATTTTCTTAGAGAGGTAAAACATTTCAAGTTTGATAAATTACATAATAAATAATAACATTTATGATACCAAATAAGTATCACTAGATTCTTCATTATTATATTTTTATAGTATACTAATTAATGTCATAAATCTTTATATTTTATTATTTTTCTCTATAATTTTAGTCAAACTTGAAATGCATTGAAAAGGTCATAAACAAACTAATTTAAGGTGTCGATTTCACAAACTTAACCTCGCCAATCTCTAACTACATCTAATCGACCAGTCGATGGCAGCTGGCACTTCTTAGATTTTGATAAATTATTAAGTAGGGACACATGGATTGCTCCAGGTTCCCACATGGGAACACATGGGACGAACTACAGCATCCGCACAATTAGGAGTACTTGATTACGTACTCCCTCTGTCTATAAAAGTGTTGTTTTTGACTTTTAGACATTGTGTTTGACGGTTTATTTTATTCAAAAATTTTATACAAATTATAAAATAAATAAATTATTATTAAAGTATCTTTAATGATAAAATAAGTTATAATAAAATAAATAATATTTATTAAAAAAATTAAATAAAACTCAAAAGATGTCTCAAATTCCAAAATGACACTATTTGCCCTATAAAAAAAAATCTTTTAGGAGGCGTTTATATTTTATTTTCCGCGGCGGGCAGGATGGATAACCGCCTCGGTTAATGCCTGGATTAACCGAAACGGTTGATTTTTCATTAACCGAGGCGGTTACGGTAACCGCCTCGAAAAATAGATTAACCGAGACGGTTATTTTATTTATGGAGACGGTCACAAAATAACCGTCTCGAAAAATAGATTAACCAAGCGGTCAAAAACCAACCGCCTCGATTAATCGTGGTCGAGCCCACTAGTAGTGAAAAAAGGCCAAACCGGCCCGATAACACTAACTAACTATATATACCATGACTTAGGGTTTCGTAGCTCCTCACCTCTCTCTCTCTTTCCCTCAGCCGCACAGCAACCCACGGCCGCTCTCTCTCTGTTCCCCGCTTCCACCTTCCTCTCTCCTCTCCATCTCCACCGCCACCTCCTCCCTCTCTCCTCCCCACCTCCACGCGGCGCGGGCCAGCGGCGGCGCTCGGGAGCAGGCGGCGGCGCGGGCCAGCAGCGGCGGCGCGGCGAGCAGGCGGTCAAGCAGGCCAGCGGCGGCGGCGTGCGCGAGCAGGCGGCTGCGCGGGCCTGCGGCAGCGGCGCGTGCGAGCAGGCGGCCCAGCTAGTGGCGGCCGCGCGGGGGCCCTGTGCTGACGGCGCGCAGCGGTCCAGCTGACGACGCGGCGGCCCGGCTAGCGGCGGGGCGCTAGAGTCTAGCCGAGCGGTGGCACGAGCGGCCGGCCAGGGCGGTGTGGCGCTCTGGCCCCGCGGTGGCGCGAGCAGCCGGCGAGCCGGCGCAGCGGATCTCAATTGCTCTCTCTCCTCCATTCCTCTCTCTCTCTCTAAGCCCGGATCTGGCGGCTCCGGTGAGGGTGAGGCTGGATCCGGCGGCTGGGAGGCTGGATCCGGTCGCCGGCGACGCGGTTGCGGCGGCAGACGGATCCCACGAGCAGCTACGGTGGATGGGCTCGCTGGGTTGCCCAGGGAGTATATTATTATCACATACGACAAAGCGACAATCCTAGAATATAATACTTCTCAGGTCCATGTGTCATCAGTTCGTCATCCACAATGCAAGAATAGTTACCAGCCCAAGCATCACTAAAAGGTCACTCTTTTGCTCCTCTTAGGCTGTCTCCAACAGACAACCCGTTTGGAGAGTCAAATCCAAAATGGGTCTCCAACGGTATTGTTTTAAACTCCAACAGAATACCCATATACAAGACCTATTTTGGGTCTCAACATAGGCACAACCTAAATTTGGGTATTCTCTCTCCTCAAAGCCCATTTACTGAGAGATTCTCCTTTGTGTATCGTTGTTGGATAAGACTAAAACTAGTTATCAAATCTATTTACTGTAACGTAACCCAAATATGAAATGGGTGTTGTAGATAGTCTTACCCTCAGGAAACTGAATAGCTAGTAGAAATGTTCAATCACTACCACAGAAAAAAAATTTAGAGGCGGTTGTAGATGGTTTTTAGAAGACCAGCTGCCTCTAATCATACATCACCCAGCCAGTTTTTTTTCATGACGGTCCATTCCGTCAGGAAAAGTGCCAAAAACCGTCAGGGAACATCATTCCTGACGGTTACCGTAAGGAAAAAGCCGTCAAGAAAGAAACGTCGCGGAAAGTCGAGTTTTCATGACAGAAAATCATCAGGGAATATTCCCTGTCGGTAGCAACCGTCAGGACAGATTTTTTGCGTCGGCTTTTCCTTTTCCATCACGGGAGGATTTCCCTATGAGTTAAAAACTGTCAGGGAAGGTTCAAACTTTCCCTACCAGTCACAGTACCGTCAGGAAAGGTAAAAAATTCCCTGTCAGTTAACCACCGACAGGAAAACCTTATTCATAACGGTAATGATTGATATCGGGCGTCCGGACGGCTAGGACGTGACGCGGGCACCGGTGCCCACCACCCCGCGCGCGTTTCGACGCGGACTCTGCCACGCGCCCCGCGCCTCGTTCATTTTTTTCGTTTTTTTCTTTATCTTTTTTATTTCTTTTCCTTTTTCTTTTTTCTTTTCTTTTTATTTTTCGTTCTTTTTAGTTTTAGTTTTTGCTTTTTCCTTTGTTTCCTTTTTTCCTTATTTTATTATTTAACATTTATATATTTTGTATTTCTTTAAATGGATGTTGTAAAAGTGGATCAGAAATGTTGCACATGTTTTCGTAAGTGTTTCAGATATATATTGCATGTATTGTACAAAATATTTCATCTTTTTTGGACGTATATTTTAATTATATATTTCTAATATTTCACCTTTGTTTTAAAAATCCATGTTTACAAGGGTTTCATTCGGATGTTGCATATATTTTCGGATGTTGCATATATTTTCAGATGTATTGTAGGAACTGTTTTATCTGAATGTGCGTATGTTTGTAAATGGTTTCCAAGTGTTTTTCATGTATATTTTTCTAAATATTTCATCCCCATGTTTTGAGTGTTTTAGTAGTTTCATACATATGTTACAAAGTGTTGCATCTGGATATTTTAAAATTAAATCTGATGTTGCAGTTAGTGTTTCGTATGGATGTTTCATGTCCATTGGCCGGACTGGGAGGTTCACCACAGGCGGCAATCGTCCTCCACCCCAGCCGATGCGACCTCGGATCTTGTCATCATCGCTATGCCTGCATGCTCTTTTTTTTTTCTCCTCCTGTGCTTTATAGCGGCCATTCTCCATCATTGACAGTTTCGGCACCTGATCTGGTACGACCGCGTAACCTCCCACCAGCTTTCGTCTACCTCTATTGCTAGCTAACAGGATCGACTGTTGCCATCCTCTGCTCTGTGTCATCTGGAAGAAGTGAAACATGTATGTTGTAAAAGTACGTATCCAGTGTTTCATTAATTTCAAAAGTATATTGCAAGTGTTTTGTATGGATGTTGCAAAAATATATTAGGTTGTTGTATATGATGAAAAAATTTATCAAAATATATTCATGTAGAGTCTTATTTTAAAGAGTTTATTATAAAGAACATAATAGTGCAATCGGATTTTACGTGGTATATTTAGTTTAGGCACCATGACTTTTTTTTTTATAGCTCTAAAAAGCATATGACGTACATGCACAACATGGCCACCAGGAGTGTGCAGCAGCTAGCATGCCATGGCGCGACAGCATGGCTAGGCAGGCGTGCGCAGCAACTAGCATGCGGCACCAGTAAATCAAAAGCATGACAGCAGAGCAGTAGTAGCAGCCGCGGGCGTCCGGACGTGGGCACCCGTCCGGACGTCCGGGCCCTGGTACATCCCTATTCATAATATCCAGAAAACCTCATTGAACTATTTTTAAATAATGGACATTTTAACCGCACACAAGACAATATAAAATGTGACACTCAATTATTTGATACATATTACTCAATTGCCTGATACACAAAATCATCATTCATATTGTGCATACATTACATAGTTCAATTGTCAACAGATCTTAAGCTACATTCTAAAGGCTTTGCAAAATAAAGTAAGCAAACCCAAGTTACAATACTATTGTTCATGTAACTTACACATGGGAATTATAAATTGAGTAATTGCTACTTCCTGCAAGCTGCTACACATCCACTCATCTCCATATCCTACAGTCAAAACAAGATAAAAATAACAATTCATGAGAAATCTCGTTAAATATGTAGTAAAACAATAAGCTGATTGTTTGTCTAACGTCTCTGAATTAAAAGAGTGACCATAGAGAGGACTACGATATATTGGCAAAGCACTATGTTGTTCTTACAATTCTTGTTGGAATCGGTGAGCTTTTGTGCTTCTTGTCCTCTGCTAATGTATTTGTATATCCAGTTGCCAATGCTGGAGTTTCCCTTCAGCCATGAGAACATGTCAAAAAATATTTAAATGTTGAAAATATCACATTAGGAGCCAAGCAGGGATGCATACTCAGGGAAGGAAAAAAGAATAGCAACAAAGCCATTAATCCCAAATAGATTAATCCTAATAATTGAACACAAGCTAAATTCATGCACTATGCAGATTCTACATAGAAAACAACAGCAAAATAAAAAACTATCAACGATTGATCTGCAAAGCAACTTGGTTCTGCTGACTTTATTTTGACAAGTGATTCAGTCATCACAAGATATCTAAATGGGCCATATGATTGATTAAATAAATTCGGTATGCTGAAAGATGACAGCTACTGAGTTGTCTAGTGATTCAGTCATCAAAAGAGATCTAGATGGCAGGTACATGGTTTGTTTTAATTTGCACAAGCTAAATTCATGAACTATGAAGATTAATACTATCATGTTGCATGCATGCAGTGTGCAAACTGAACTTGATGAAATAGTAACACACTACAGAAGAAAAACCAGAGAGGGAGAAATAACCAACTAGATCTTCACTGGACAAACACTAGCTCAAATCCCAGCTCGTCAACGGACGCTTGAGAAAACTTCTCTCAGACCATGATTCACCTCTCCCACTTGTGTATATACACAACACAATTTACTTCAGGCCTAAAAAAAGGGAAGAAATCTACACAAGCAATTGGGGTGACAGTGTCGCAAGTACCTTGAATAACAGAGCCGGGAGATGAACTTCGATTCTTGATGCAACTTATCTCAGATCTGTGAGGTTCAAGGTTGCCATCTTCACAGCTGAACACATACAAGCAAGAACGAACTTGCTTCAATTAAAAAAAAAAAGAAAGAAATTTTCACATTGTTCGCATAAAATGTGGTTCTTGTGTCACAACACACCAGCGAAGCCGAATACGATCTCAAAAGCGTCAGAGTTTCCAAGATCCAACTAGCTTCAAACCCGAACAGAGAGTGCCGATAACCCTCAGGCGTGCCAGTCAATTTAACCTGCAATTGACAAAGAAAAAATAGTAATCAGAAATCACAGGGCGGAACTAACTGGTGAGTCCAGATAGTTCCAACTATGTGGCTCTGAGAGCCGATTTAATCGGAAATCGACTAATTCCGGCATGTATGCATGTTTTGCCATGAAAATAGATACTGAATTGATGCATAATCGATTGGTATGTATGGTCAGATACATCAATTTACATAAAACAAGTCTATGCAGGTAGTTGTAACAGATTAAAGCACAATCGATTAATGTTAACATGTCGAATCATTCAGTTCAGACTGTCTGAACGTCAAACAGACAGAAATCGGCTATTTAACCGATTTGGCGGGGAACAATCAGTTAACTGGTTTTTCTCGTGAACCACAACTGCATCGGCTAATTAGCCGATCCAGGGTCCGTGAAGCAGAAAACTTAGCGGTGATTAGCTCCAAATATAAACCTAAAATTGATACGAAGCTGGTCTAAAAGGCCTGCGGCTTTGCATCAATTTAGATTTATTCCCGAAAATAATCACAAGTAGATCTAAAAGAATACAAAGCTGATCTAGAAGGCCGACGGCTCTGCATTCATTCAGATCGACTCTTGCTCAGCTCTCTCATCATGTACGAACAAGATTATGATAGTACTGGCCGAATCGAGTGAATATCATAATAAAGCATAAACATAGATGAGACAGAAATAACATTTTTCATGTGGATCTAAGGCCAATATTATGCAATCCTGATCGGGCAAAGAGATGTTATATTGATAAATAAACAATAAACAACAAATAACATCTCGATAACTTAATGAATCTAACTAATATGCCAAATTAGTTAGAGCCGATAACTAACCCATGCACATAATCAAGCTTAACCTAATCCCTCGTCCACCGGATGACGTTAAACATAGATTAAACAAGAAAACAAACATGAATCGATAACTAACCCTTACTTGATCTAAGCCCACGTCCACCGGATGACGCTAAACTCATATCAAATAAAAATCAACCCCGATCTACGATGCTTCCATGTCCACCAGATGACATTAAAGAGACAAAACTTAGCGAGGCATGACGGTACTTACAAGCAAGCCTGCGTCCACCGGATGACACTCAGTCCGATTGAAGAACTCGCCGAGATCTACGTTACTCCTACTCGGGGCCGAAAGTTGTGTTGTATTGATGTGTGTTCTGTTACAATAGCTGGGGCTTATATTTATACCCAGGTCTTTGATAGAGTCCTACTCGAATTACAACTTAAGATGAATACGAAAACTAACAAACTTTTCTAAATTAAAGGTAACTTGGAGCCCAACCCTTCCTTTCTTCATCGGACTCCAAACGTGATCGTTCCTTTGCACCAGAAACCCATGCTGACGTCATCAATCGGCTATTTCCTTCAACTGCACTGCCTATATTCCAGCCCAACAGTCGATTCCGGGACCCGGTCGACTATCTGCCTGGGCCTCTGCTCCGAAATCGGCTATCTGCACTCGGTCCAGATTTTGGTGTAAACACATGCCCCCCAATTTTGGGATAAACTGGTTTTATTCCAAAATTAGAACTGAGCCCCAATCAATCTCCGTCTTCAAAACGTAATCGAATTGTAGCTTCCCGCTCAGCACTTCAAAACTTCCGCAAACCGAAACCCTAGCCAAGAAATCCTCTGTTGTTCCTCCGGCTTCGATCCGCCGCTTTCAAGAATCCACAAGCAATGGCGACCCCTTCTGAGATTCCCGAGGTATGAATCTTACCAATCTATTTTCCAATCATGAATCTTCATTCGATCGGTCACACCTATCACCCATCTGCCTCAGGACCTGAAAAATAATATCTTGATTCCACTGAGGGATGTTCCGACCGCCTTCTTCTTGGGACCGATGGGTGACTCCAACCCCGCGGAGTTTATCAATCAAGAAACCAATCAGATCCCTTTAGATGCCCGCTGGTGGATGCATCTTCATGGTCCAGGTAACCCTTCCGGAACTGGCCAAGCATACCTAGCGGATGGAGAAATTGGTTCCGCCGAATCTCAGAAAGGAAAAGAGGAGACTGGGAGTTGCGCAATCTGAGCCAGTGTCTTGACCTCTCTCTATGTGACATGAAAAGAATGAACCCCTCTTGGTTGCTGCAAGTTATTTCTGGTCCAATTCTCTCAACGCCTTTGTATTTGGAGACGGGCCAATGAGCATCACCTTGGGCAATATTCACATGCTGACTGGCCTTCAAATCACCGGATCTTTTCAACTGTGGGATCTCCTCTCAAGTGGCGAAAAGAAGTTCCCCAAACTGAACGAGTACAAGGGCTGGACCGGCTACATCAGAATCCACCAGCAAACAACTTCCAGCATCAGTGATAAGGAATATATAGCCTTCTTGATCTTGTTGCTGGAAAGATTCGTCTTCTGTGGCGCTTCCTTGGGACCGGCCTATCCCTTCAAGGCCCTTGCAGAAAAATTTGCTCAAGACAATTCCATCCCCTTAGGTAAAATACTCTTGGGGTCTGCCTACAGGCTGATGAACTGAGTTGCTGGTCATCTGCTAAAAGGGGAAGAAGTAAAGTGCATAACAGGTCCCTGGTGGTTGATTCAATTATGGCTCAACTTATATCTGCTCTGGATGGTCAGGCCGAACCTCAACAACCTCAATTACCCCTTCATTAACTATGCAGAGGAAGATAGCAACCAGATTATCAGGGGCTGTCAGAACTTTGGAGAAGCTGCCTCAGCCATCATCATCAACATGAACCGAGGGATTCTGCTTGAGAAACTCTACAGAGGCTTGGGGCCAGATACCCTGATTTGGTTCCCATATGAAGATGACAATGATTTCCAAATGCCCTACACCTTCAGATTCAGTACAGGATGCTCTGATGCTGAAGCCACTGAAATCTTCAACATAATCATAAAGCCCTGCACCCTGCCAGTTGATTTCAAACACCTTCGGGGTACTAGCAGTAATGAGCCCAGCTGGCCTTCATATGAATTCTATTATCCCAATGTTGTAGCAAGACAACTGGGTTTCGGTCAACTGCCTCCCAAGCTTCCATTTCTATATCTCCTGAGGCCCAGAGATGAAATCACTGAGATGCTAGAAGCCAACAGGGTCTTCTCATTAGGAGCAGACTTGCCAACTTACACTGTAGAACACTGGAGTCTCATATTCACGTCCCATGAAACCTTCGATCACTGGTGGCAATAATGGCATGCTCATCTCTTCTGCCAAGGGATCCATGATAGATGCAGAGCTCTGCACCCAAGCTTCAACTCCACTTTGGCAGTAAGTACACCAACCGATTCATTTGAACCAGCTGTAAACCGTATTCCAACTTCTACTATTGCAGGACCCAGAATTCAGCCCACCAGAGCAGATCAATTATTATCCTTCTTGCCCAACAGCCAGGCTAAGCTCTCAGGCGCCATCTTTGAAGAGGATGATGAAAGCTCCTGCTAGTGTAACAACTGCTCCATCTTCAAAAAGAAAAGCTTCACCAAATATTCAAAAGACGATTACCAAGAAGAGAACGAAAAGAAAGCCTGCCCAGGTACGTGGATGTCCTGAATTATTCCCTGCACTATCTACTCAGCTTACTTGACTGAATCGGCTATATAATAGACAAACATTCAGCCGATCCAGGCACCCAATATTCATGCCGAAGTCCTCTCAGAAACAACAGGCCACCAAGGCACGGCTGAAAGCTTACTGGGAATAGACGAAAATATAGCTATTCAATAAGAAGGAGAAGGAACTCAGGTATCAATCAGATCTGTAAACAAACAATCTTTCCTTACTGAACACTTTCTGATCATCTCAAGAAAAATACAGCCGAATAGCCCTCCTTCATGGAACGAGCTTGAAGAAGAGAGAACACCATCTCCTGATCATCCAGGTAAGGCTTCTCGGCTGTTAACACTTATCGTGCTTGCTCTATCGTTTACTCACTTTATCACCGTAGAGCTTCAATAGATCACAGGAACATACACTGAGGCCATCCCTACCATTGAAAAGGAAGTTGCCACGACAGATCAACCAGGCACTTCATCAGCTCCAGCTCCTTCGATCTCCATTCAGGTAGAGTACATATCCCTTAACCGATCAAATTATCCATGCTATCATCTCCTAACATCTGAATGCAGGCACTGCAGCCCTCAACCTCCAGCTATTCTTTTGACTTGGAGGAATGTTGTGATGAAGGTGAACTAAGCTCTAAATTCACAGCAATGCCAGAGCCAGATTTTAAAGATCGGCCAAATGAACTCTTGCCTCGGCTGGAAATAGATCTCTTTGATCTAACCCGGCGACCTGAAACAATCGATCAGGCAATCGAGCTGATTCAACGGCATACCAAACCGGCCACTCTCAGCCTCTTGAAGCAGCTTGTCAAGCTCAAAATTGCCACTCCAAGAATCAACACTGCCCACACAAACTTGGCCGAGCTTGAGCAGCTAAGAAATAACAAATCGATCAACAAGCAAGAAGCCCACGTGCTGGCAGATCAGGTCAAGTTGCTGAAGAACAATATCACCTTAGTTTAATCAGAGATGGACCTTCTGAAGATTAGGCGTGAACAGCTGATGAAGGAGCTTGAAGAAGTAAACTCGGCCATTACTCAACATGAAATTTCTGTGTCGACAAACACTGTCAATATGACCGAGAAGAGAAAACAGGTCAGCACTATGGTCACCGAAGGCAGACAAATCAATCAACGCCTGAACATCCTCAATTCATCAGCCGATGAAGACCAAGAATCCGTGCACACCGGCCATGCTCTTCACGTCGAATGTATCTCTTCTATTCGGTCCTTGTTGGGCTTGTAATCCATATTCACCTTTTATGTAAACTGTGTCAAGTATATTGGCCAGATTGAAATCGGCCTCCTTCTCGCTCTGCATTCGAATCAACTATTCAGCCAGATCCTTAGTATTTACCACAGTCCGCAGACAATCGGCTATTTAGTCAATTCCAGTAGCCGATCCCTGACTAGCCGATTCTAGGCGACCGACTAAGGACAACTGATCACGACGTTCCACCTGCCACGCACAGCGTCGGTTCTGGATTCAAGAAATGTGGGTAAACTCCAATATAAAGTCCGCCACGTCGTGTCGTCTCCCGAGGAGAAACCGCCTTGGTGCCTCCGTCTTTATAAGTAGACGCCCGGCCTGAGTAAGCAATGTCACAGCACAGCCTTCGCTCACCCGGCCTCTGCTCTTCGCCTTTTCTCCTCAATCAGAGAAAAACAAACCTCCGAAACCAAATCCATGGTCGGCGACGGAGACCACGGCAAGCGGCCGGCTTCGGGTTCCGCCGAAGGCGACAACTTCAGCCGGAGCCTGCGAGCCGTGGGTGAACAGAGGCACCGCCTGCGAGCCTGGTTAGGGTAAGGCTACTGTTCACTTCTTGATACATTGTTCTGATCTAATCTGACCATCGCCGTCTTGCGCAGTGATGCGGGAACCACCGGTGCCGGAGGCTCGGGAACTGGCGCCGGACCGTCTCATGCCGTCCATGCAGCTGATGGAGCCACTCCCGGTGCGGGTGCTGCTGCTGGCCCGTCTCTCGACAGTCGTCGCTGGGTATCATCCCGGCAGTTAGCCATTCACTGCAGGTAAATTAATTTGCATTCATGATATTGATTTCTTTCGATTCTGATACACCTGCTTCTTTGTCAATCTCAGCCAGGCCCGCCTGATTCCTTTCCCGCCAGGGGCACCAATTGGTATGGATACCCGGCTCCGCCGAACTGCGCCTCCTCAGGGCCTCCCTCAAGATCCGGCCTCGAGCGCTGGATCAGAATCGGGGTCTTCTGACGGGTCCTATACCGCCGCCGACGGTTGCCGATTCCATCACCAAATGGTGGAGTACCGTAACCTCTATTCAGAGGCTACAAAGGAGAATGGCCGGCTGCAGAGCGTTAACAAAGCCCAAGCCGCTGCCCTTAAGGCCGCCGAAACCGAGGTGGCTAGGGTGCAAGCCCAACTCGCCGAATCGGACACCGCGGTGGCAAGTAATACCTTGAAGTCCTTATTGTAACGCGCTGATGATCATCTTCATGCTGACCCTCCTTTCGATTTGCAGCCCTGACCGCGCAGCTTGAAGAGTTGCGTGTGGCCGCCGAGACTGCCGTCAACGTTCGTGGCAACACGCAGGCGGAGCAGCTCCTGGATGTTCACCACCGCGTCTCCCAGGTGGCCATGGCCGGCGTTCGTCACGGCACCACCGGGGCTCTTACGGCCGCGCGACTCCGCTCCGGCATTGCTCTGGAGGCCATCGAGCCTGGGTTCCCGGAGGGCTAGGATATGGAGGAGGCTAGCGCCCAACTGGCGAACTTCTTCCCTCACGACGACGAGGTCGTGGCTGTCACCGACGCCCTGGACATCATAGATAGAGCCCGCATGATTAGAATGTAATAGGGCTCCTGTAAACACAATCAGAAATAAAACTTTGTTCAAAAAGCATTAATCTGATTTCCATATGTGTCCGGGTACACATATATATATATTCCTTCTCTTTTTTTTAGACTAAAGGCGATGCAATCACATCGGCTGTTACACTCCATCGTGAGTGTCTCATTTTGTGCTAAAGGCGATCTGTTAGAACGAAATTGCCTGTTACAGACCCTCATTTTTGTTTTGAAGGCGATCCTCCACATAGAATCGGCTGTATGAGCTAGATCTTGCATCGATCGGCTATCATCCCCCAACTGGGACACTAGGATAGTACTTCTTCAGATACTTTCCATTGATCGCCCTGGCAAATTTCCTTCCTTCCATATCTTCGAGTATATAGGCATTACCGGGCGCACATTCGACAACACGATACGGGCCTTCCCAATTTGGCGACCATTTACCGAATCGGCTATCTTTAGTTCCGATAGGCAGGATAGTCTTCCATACCAACTCCGATTTAGCAAAGCTCTTTCTTCTTACTTTAGCATTCTAATACTTGGCCACCCGTATCTTATTAGCTTCGATGCATTCCAGGGCCTTGAGCCGATGGCAATGTAGATCTTTAAGACTGTCCATCATGATATCCTTGTACTCACCGGCTTTAAGCTCATTCTGTAACTTGACACGCCGTGTCTCGGACTGAATTTCCCAAGGAAGAATAGCAGCGTGTCCATAGACCAACTCATACGGTGTAGCCTTAGTTGATCCATGCTGAGCCATCCGGTATGCCCACAGAGCTTCACTCAGCGTCAAGTACCACTTTCTAGGAGTCTGCTCAATCTTCTTCTTAATAATTTTTATTAAAATTTGATTTGACGCCTCAGCCTGACCATTGGCTTGGGCATAATAGGGTGATGAATTATAAACTTTAATGCCCATGTCGTCAGCAAAGGTCAAAAACTCGTCTGAAGTGAACATCGTCCCTTGATCTGTCGTGATAGTTTGTGGTATACCAAATCTGTAAATAATATGTTCCTTTATGAATTCGATTATATCTCCAGATATGACATTATTCAAAGGAACAGTTTCTACCCACTTAGTAAAGTAGTCTGTTGCAACTAAAATCCACCTATAACCTTTACTGGACGGTGGATAGACTTGGCCGATCAAATCGATTCCCCAACCTCTGAACGGCCATGGCTTGATGATATGATTCATAGCTGAGGCAGGAAATTTCTGCACATTCCCGAACCTCTGACATTCTTGGCAACCCTTGTAATACTTGAAACAATCTTCGAGCATAGTTGGCCAATAATAACCAGTCCTTCTGATAATCTATCTCATCTTATGAGCCGATTGGTGAGCACCACAAACTCCTTTATGAACTTCACTCATCAGCTTCATCGACTCTTCTGCCCCGAGGCATCTTAACAGCACCCCCTCGACAGTCTTATAATACAACTGACCGTCCAACAGCACATACTTGATAGCTTTGTACCTCAACTTTCTACTAACTTTCTGTGAAGGATTTGTAAGGTATCTTGCTATCTCGCCCCGCCAGTCATCGGCTGATTGCTCGGTGTTAAGGATTTCTGCATCGGTTTGTAACCCGAAGCACTCTGTGCTAGCCGATTCGCTTCTTGATTCTGAGCTCTAGGAATATGATACAGTGAAACTGTTAAGAATCCTCTGATCAAAGCTTGGCATTGATTATAATAGCCTCTGAGTATGTCGTCTTTGCATTCAAATAGGATGAGCAATTGGTTGATGACTAGTTGTGAATCTCCAAAAACCTCAACTACGTCGGCCTTTGCTTCATGCAGAAGCTGAAATCCCTTCCAAATCGCCTCATATTCAGCCTGGTCGTTTGTCACTGTCAGCCCGATCTGGAAAGCATACTCAAACCGTATACCTCGAGGTGATATTAATATAACCCCAGCACCTCCGCCTTACTTGCAAGATGATCCCTCAAAGAACATGGTCCATGGCACCACATCGACTATACTGATGGCGCCCTCATGATGCTAGGTGATGAAATCGGCTATTGCCTGACCTTTGACTGCCTTAGCCGATTCAAACCTCAAGTCAAACTCAGAGAGAGCCAAGATCCATTTCTCGATCCGTCCATTCAGAATAGGCATTGATAACATATGCTTGATCACATCGGCCTTAGAAACTACCACGCATTCGGCCGATAGCAAATAATGCCTTACCTTGGTGTACGAGTAGAATAAGCATAAGCACAGCTTCTCAGTTGGAGTGTATCTTGTCTCGGGATCCAAAAGCCTCATGCTTAGATAGAACACTGCCCTGTCTTTTCCTTCAAATTCTTGAAAAAGGACCGATCCAATTGTATTATCTTCGGCCGTCACATATAGCTTGAATGGCTTACCCGCCTGTGGCGGTACCAGAACAAGTGGAGACCTCATATATTCCTTGATTTCATTGAAAGCCTTTTGCTGTACGTCACCCCATTTGAACTCCTGACTATCCTTCAGCTTCAATAATGGTGAAAACGGCAGCACCTTCTCTGACAGATTGGCAATGAATCTTCTGATGAAATTAATCTTGCCAAGTAAGAACTGCAACTCTTTCTTGTTAGTCAGCGGTACAAGCTGATCGATGGCCTTTCTGCTTTTGCCGCCGACCTCAATTCCCTTGCGATGTACCACGAAACCCAAAAACTTACCTGCTGACACCCCAAAAGCACATTTATTAGGATTCATCTTCAAACCATGCTTCCGAGTACAATCCAGTGTAGCCTTCAAATCAGCTAAGTGCCCTTTGTAGCTTTTAGACTTCACAACTACATCGTCAATGTAAATTTCTACAATCTTGCCGATCAACTTATGAAAAATATAATTCATAACCCTTTGATAAGTTGGACCGGCATTTTTTAAACCGAAGGTCATTACAACCCACTCAAACAAACCGATAGCACCAGGACATCTGAAAGCAGTCTTAGGAATATCTTCATCGGCCATAAAAATTTGATTGTAGCCGGCATTACTGTCCATGAAGCTGATGACCTGGTGCCCTGCAGCCGAATCGACTAACATATCAGCTATCGGCATTGGGTAGCTGTCCATCGAGGTAGCTCTGTTCAGGTCTCTGAAATCGATGCAAACCCGCAACTTGCCATTTTTCTTGTACACAGGGACGATATTCGATACCCACTCGGTGTATCGGCAAGCTCAAATGAACTTGGCTTCCAGCAACCTCTCAATTTCGGCCTTAATGTCAGGTAATGAATCCTGTTTGAATCGTCGTGGTGGCTGCTTGAACGGCCAAAATCCAGGCTTGATAGGCAATCTGTGCTCGACAATCGATTTGTCCAAACCAGGCATCTCGTAATATTCCCAGGCGAAGCAGTCTCTGTATTCTTTCAATAAGTCAATCAACTCCTGCCTGAACTCAGAGTCCAGATTGGCGGCAATGTACGTCGGCCTTGGTCTGTCACCAGATCTGATGTCCACTTCTTCAAGTTTGTCGGCCGACATAAAACCCTGTCCAAGCTTGCCCTCGGTGCCATCGATCGGATTATCCATTAATAAAAAGACTCAGAGCCGATTGCCCTGACCGGCTGTTGACTCTCATCACTGACCTTGATGGAGCCTTCCTCCCAAGTCTTGCCAGAGAAACAATCATGATCTCCAGCTTCCCAGTAGGCCGCATCTGTAACAACCCTAAAAATCCACACAATCTAAAAATCCCAACCAATTAAAATTTTTCATTTATTTATTGAGAAAACCCATTTTTCTTGTGCAAGCATATAGGTTTCATTATGAAATTGGTAAATAAAGGAGTGTAGTTTGCATTTTAATTCCAATCACATAGAATAATAACTTATGCATCACATTTGGGATTTATTGCAATTTATGTTTGTATTTACTCAATAAATTAAAATGGGCAATATATGTATATATACACTAAACTGAAAACAGAAAAGGAGAAAGAGAGTTCGGCCAGCCAGTCAGCCCGAGCCAGCCCGACCTTCCTCTCCTCATCTCACCGCGCGCGGCCCACGTCGCGGCTCGGCAGCGCACGCGCGCGACCGGCACACACGCGCTCGCGCTCGCGCTCGCTGCCAACCCGGCCCCGCCTGTCAGCCACTCTCGCCCCCACTGTTCTTCTTCCTCACGAAGGCGACGCGCCTGCCGGGGGTGTCGCGCGAATGGCGTGACCCCGGTCCCACAGCCGACAGCATGGCAGAGCCCTGGACCCCGCTGTTCCCCTCCTGTCCCCTCCTTTCTTGGCCGCCAAGCGAACCCGCGCCATCCGGAGCCCTAGATCCACTCGAGCCACGGCCCTTCGATCGGCCGAGCGCAATCGAGACCGTTCGCCATTGGAGCTGGCCAAGCTCGCCTATAAATTGGAGCACCCCGAAGCCCTACCCTCATTTCCCCTCGCCGCCACCGCAGCACAGACCGGCACACCGCACCAAGCCGAGAGAGAGAGCATAGGAGAAGGGCGGAGCAGGGGAGGAGAAGCTGCCGGAGCGCCGCCGCCGCGGAGCACGCCGGAGCCGGACACGGAGGAGAAGCCGAGCTGCGGACGAGGAGCGGCACGGCACTGCGATCGCTCTGCACGGCTCCGACTCGCCACTGCACCGCCATCCTAGCTTCACCGACACCACGGTGAGCCATCGCACGCCATGTCCGAACCTTGCCCTGCTTTTTGCCATGGCGTTCCACCCTCGGGACGCGCAGGCACGAGCCTATACCGGCTCGGGAAGATCACCTGCACCATGCACTCACTCGACCAGCCAAAACCCCCGGACTACAAGCTTGCTAGACCGAGAACGCAGCACGACGCGTTCTCGGCGGAGCGCGCTCACCACCGACGCGTTCCGACGCCGAATCACCCGTTCCGAGCAATCCGTCTAGCAACCGTATAGGTTAGAGCGTCGTGGAGCACCGCCACGACCCCCTTGAGCTAGCTACGCGGATCTAAGCGCTAGAGGAAGCCTGAATCGCCTTGGCCGCGTGCGCCGCGACCTTACCGGAGCGCCGCCGCGAGCCGTAGCCAAAAGAAGGTCATGCCATGGCTAAGTTCGCCACCAGAGTGTTGTCTGCCTCTCTGGCCTCACCAATTTGACAAGACCGCATTCGATTGAACCAATACTTGGTCGTAGCCGCGATGCCGCTTTCCGCCGTCGTCGGCGACACGCCGCCGCCACAACCGAGCACCTTGGAAAGCTCGGTAGCCAAAATTGGTAGTTGGTATACCATCGCCTTGGACCCTGGACGCGTATACATCTCCTAGAAGACCTCCTTAGCCCCGCCGGAACCTCACCGTCGCGACGACATCGCCGCCGACAGGTTCCGCCTCGCCTAAATCCGTTCCGAGTACCCCCGGACGCCTCGCGCTGCGAAGAAAGGCCGCCGAGGTTCGCCAAGTCTGCCTCGGCACCGCCGCTAGATAGCCGAGCCCTGTCTTGCCGAAATATGGCCATCGCCGCCCTGTCACCGACCGCCACACCGGAGAGACACCGCCGCCTTGAACAGACGCCCTGGAACCCTGCTAGCACCGAATTTCCGATTCGCCCGAGCCTCCCCAGGAGAGCTCGGGAGAGCAGCCCCTTCGGCGCCCAAATTTCCGATTCGCCCGAGCCTCCGCGGGAGACCTCGGGAGAACGGCACCCTCGGCACCCAAATGTCCGATTCGCCCGAGCCTCCGCAGGAGACCTCGGGAGAACGGCACCCTCGGGCACCCAAATTTCCGATTCGCCCGAGCCTCCGCAGGAGACCTCGGGAGAACGGCACCCTCGGGCACCCAAATTTCCGATTCGCCCGAGCCTCCGCGGGAGACCTCGGGAGAAAGGCACCCTCGGGCGCACCAAATCTCTGATTCGCCCGAGCCTCCCCGGGAGAGCTCGGGAGAGCGGCACCCTCGGCGCCCCGAATCTCCGATTCGCCCGAGCCCCGCCGAGCTAAACCGAGCTACCACCGACCACCGCCGAGCCCCGCCGAGCTAAACCGAGCTACCCCCGACCACCGCCGAGCTCCGCCGAGATACCCCAACCACAGCCGAGCTACCACCGACCACCGCCGAGCCACGCCAACTCCGGCAACTCTCTGGGAACCAGCATCGAACACCTGGACGACCATCGGGTCTGTGTTCTGTTGAGGCGCCACATGCCGCACTACTGGACCCGCGCGCCACATCCCGAGCTGCCCCTGTTTAACCGACCAGTTTTCCCATTTTCAGAAAATAGGATAATCTTCGGAAATTCATAACTTATTCGTACGATGACCAAAAATTGCGCACCATATATCAAAATTCTCAGGAAAATGAGATCTACAACCTAAGACTATGTTTGAGTGCATTTGGCTCTTTGTTTTATTGGATTTTTCTGAAATACTCTATAGGAGTCGCTGACGCGACTATTTCGTGTTCGATTTCAGAGCCGGAGGAGGATCTGACTAAGGAAGACGACCACGAGTACTTCCAAGAGCTAGGAGACGACTACGAAGGTGCCACGTCCCACCAAATCCTTAGATCCTATTACGCATTGCAAATGACATTGTTGCTATTGCTTTATGATTATGTATGGATTGGTTGCATGGTAGTATATTTGAATTCCCTGCCTTGATAAGACTTTACCCTGCTATCCGCTGTTAGGTTAGCTGCTGCTTAATTTACTGTTACTCTTCCACTACTTTCTACTTGCTATATGCTATGTGGTGGAATTGGGACGGTGTATAACTAATTATAACCACTGGGAGAGAGTGCTGCGTGCGTCTTGGGTGCGTGGTAAGGGTTGATGTCGACCAAATGGGATGTGAGACGAGCCCATGGGGCAAGTCGTGCCGGGGGTGCAACCTGGGCATCCCCAAGCGAGATACCTGTGGCGGGTAAAGTTGTTGAGGAGGTTCCGGGTGGGATAGCCTTGGTGGTTTGAAGCCCGTGAACGGAGGTGCTGTGATGGCACGGGGAGAGTATCCCCTAAGTGGAGATGCCTGCTTGGTCAAACCTAGGATGGACTAGTTTCAGGTTCATGGGAATCCTTTTCTACTCACTCGCTTCTGATGGGCGGGAGACGGCTGGACTACTTGGTAGGACGGTGCCACTACTGCTAGGTTGAAAGGTGATAAGGGTGGGCGGAGACGGTTGATGGGTTCCCGTTCCGTTCTAGATGCACAGTACCACTGGATGGGCCCGGTACTGTGTCTCCCAGTCTCAGCATAACGGTGTAGGATCCGGAATATCCCAGGGCTGAGTGGTAGGGTGGCATCGACCTAGGCAAGCAAGCACCCGGAATTCTGCCTAGGTGTTTGCGCAACACCTATGATGGCTAATCTTGTGAGTAGTGAAACCTCTGCAGAGTGTACGGTTGATCGATCGATACATATGCCAACCTGTTGGCTATGGACCTTTCCTGTGAAGCTTCTACTAGTGTAGTGAGTGTTCTCTTCTCCCCCTGGATGACATTTTTCCGGCAGTGTACCCGTTGTGGTAGTGTGCCGCTGAGATAGGCCCGAGAGGGAGTTGGGCCTGTCGAATGAGAGTGAGGTGTGGGTAAGTGAGGTGTGGTGATGGGAAAAGGGATGATGGTGTTAACTGGTGATAAAACTTGACTAATTAAAACATTGATTACAGCTGCATAGGAAAACCTCAGCCTATAGGACTGCTTGTATAGCCTTGCATCCACTTTCCACAAAGCAAATGCTGCATAGGTGGGCTCCGTGGCCAGTACAAATCGTACTGATAAATTTGCTGTCAGGTGACGAGAATGAGTACGACTTCGAGGGAGATGATGACGAGGAATAGGGTCGCGTGCTACACTCAAGTTGGCCGTGAAGGATGAATCGCTTCCGCATCTTCTAAAGCTTCTCTGAATGTTGATTCCGCCAGTGTGGCGATGTAATAAATGTTTATGTAAGACTTAATTATCGTTGTATGGATCCTGGTGTCAACTGAGATATGGGTAATTTCATGGATTGTCCCAAGCAATCTGTTGAATTACAATTCGAGCCTGTGGATTTCCCTTCGTGGAAATCGAGGTCGTTTCAGTTGGTATCAGAGCCATACTTGACTGTAGGACGAGACCCATAGAAAATGGACGTTAGAATAGGAAGCCAGACTCTCTTTCGGTTATATTACCGACCTTGCATTCACTTTTTATGCAATGGCTTATCTAATACAAGGACCTGCTAATCCGTTTCTTGAAAAATTTGCAGATGACCAGCCTTGGACCACCACTTCGTCCACTGCACGACGGCACTATCGAGATCCCGATCAATGGGAGGAACCACGGCGGATTTGCCATGGTACTACGCCAGGTGCTGGAGGAGCTGGGAGCACCGTCTGACTAGATCCAGTACTTCAGCCGAGGGAAGCTTGTCGAGGCTGAGAGGTTTGAAGGACCTGTCACTACCAGAGTTGAGACACCCGTCAGCCTGACCCTTCCAGGAATGCCGGTTTTTACTGACTACACTGCTGGAGAGACTGTGGAGGACGGAGTACAGTCTGTCTCCCGCAAGGTACTACGCGCAGTTGTGTACACAGCATACGAGTACCTTAAGGGGACCCACTTCCGTCTGCTACCTCAGGCCTTGGAGCTACACCCTGACCCCATCCAGAGGATTCTGTACACCGGCCAGATCGTTCAGGCCGAGACTGACCCTTGCCTACGCACGGTGGCACACCACCTCCAGGAGCAGGACGAGTTCATCAGCTCATTGGAGCAAAGGAGGCGGCGTGACCGAGCACGCATGGCAGAGGTCGAGGACAGTTTGCAGAAAGGGACTCAGACCCTGGAGAGTTTGAGCAGAGCAGTCACTGACTTGCAGTTGGAGATGCAGCGCCGTGATGAGTTACACCGAGCCGAGATCGCCGACTTGCGAGACAAGGTCGGAGATTTTGGGCTTCGCAATGACTACCTGAACAGCAGAGTGTTGGAATTACAGAGGAGGCTGGACGACAAGGAGAGAGCACTTGCTGAGAGGGAGCAGAGGAGCAGAGACAAGGTAGTCGAGATGATCACGCTGCGTTCCAGGATCAAGGAGTTGGAGAAGCAGTTGGAGAAAGCCGAGGACAAGTCCACCCGCAACCAAGGGATTCTGATCGACCGCGTGAAGATGGTGGAGTTCCTAAAGGACAAGCTACGGAGGACAGAGACAGCTTGGAAGCAGTCCGACGCCAGGAGAGCTATTGAGGTCCGGAAGGTACAGAGTTCGCTTCCCCCACTGGAGATGGTGAAGCCCCGGGAGGGAGACTTCCGCATACCACCCACTACGCTCAACCTGAGAGCGTGTCCGTCTCAAAGGATGCAGGAGATTGAGGCCACTCCAGAGCTAGCAGTAGCACTCGATTATGTCAAGCGCCTGACCATGACCGACGACGAGATCGAGGCAGAGGACAGCCGCATACCCGACGCCGTACTTGACCTTATGCACCAGTAGCTTATGGGACCCTGCGTGGCCCTTAGACTAGTGATACCATGAGTTATCCTGTCATTGGCTATCTGCGCATAGCACGATCTTCTTAGCAGCTAGGAACATCCTTTATGTAATAATAACCATGTGATGAGTGACATTTGGATCTTATGCTTCTTATGGATTTTTATGCTTCTTTGGTTGAGTGTAGGATAGCATGAAAAATGTTTTAATTCATTTAAATCGTTGAAAACATCTAACTCCTACTTAAACAACTACAAGATTATTACTGCACTGAGCACGTACCTAATAATTTCAGATGTCGATGAGACGTTCTGCGCGCTTGGAGAACCGCCAGCCCTCCCCCGCGCCTGCGCCAGGACGTGGGCGTGGTCGCAACCGTGGACGCCCAGCTGGCAGACGTGCTGGAGTTAACCTGGAAGAAGAGCTGCGCCGGGCAGAGGATGCACCGCCGGTGATCGATCCGCCACCACAAGGCGAGAACGTGCCTCCGCCACCGCCGCCGCCACCGACGTTGGCGGAAGTGATGGCTCAGCAGACCCAGCTGCTGAATGCCATAGCTGCTGGGATGAACAGGCACCACGGGCCACCCCAGAATGACTTCCAAAGGAAACTGGAGGGTTTCCTGAAGTTGAGGCCACCTACCT
Organism: Eremochloa ophiuroides; assembly: GCA_038502445.1. Lineage (NCBI taxonomy): Eukaryota > Viridiplantae > Streptophyta > Magnoliopsida > Poales > Poaceae > Eremochloa > Eremochloa ophiuroides. The sequence goes on from JAHLJS010000007.1 coordinate 59,001,961, forward strand.
TCGACGGGACCGACAGCGATCCTCTCGCTGCCGACGATTGGCTTAAAGAGATGGAGAAGAAGCTGGACCTGACCACTTGCTCCGACGAGGAGTGTGTTGGGATTGCTAGCCACCAGCTGACCGGTGCTGCACGAGCATGGTGGGACAACTACACCAGCGCTCACGAGGACCCAGCCCGCATTGACTGGGATGAGTTCACCGAGGTTTTCCGTGACCATCACATTCCTGAGGGAGTCATGGAGGCCAAGGAGAACGAGTTTCGCAACATCTCCCAGGGAGCTGACCGGATCCACGAGTACACCACCCGTTTCAACTGCTTGCTCCGCTACGCACCTGCGTCTTGCGTGAGTTCCGAGAAGGAAAAGATGTACTACTACAGGAAGGGACTTCAGACCAAGATCAGGTTGGCTCTGTCAGGGAACAAGAGCTACACTCTGCGTGAGCTGATTGACCGCTGTATTGAGATTGAGAAGGATCGCATGGAAGCACGACTGGAATTCGAGGCCCAGAACAAGGGAAAGAAGCGCCGCTCTGAGGGACCCGCTCGCACTGCTCCACCCCAGAGACAGCGAACGGGTGCACCTCCGTCTTTTCGGACTCGCCAGGGACCCTCTTCGGGAACGAGCCGTGGTGGTACCAACAGCAGCAACTATCACCGCCCCGCTCAGACCTACCCTGCGCCGACTCGAGCTGTGCAGAACACACCCGCCCTCGCTACCAACACGCCAAGGACAAGCAATTGGAAGGCTCCTGCGACAGCTACAGCAGGCAGTGCGCCCTTCACTTGCTTCGGATGCGGAAAGCCTGGACACCGTGTGGCTGTGTGCCCCGACCTCAACCGCGCACCAGCAGCTGCACAGGGCACACCGAACCGGGGATCTGCTACCCGAGGAAGACTGAACCACATGACCGCTGAGGAAGCTGAAGCTGCACCTGATGCTGTGTACGGTACGTTCCTAGTTCAGGGTAACATGGCTACAGTTCTATTCGATTCGGGAGCTACATGTTCATACATTTCATCTGCATATGCACGTAAGCATAACATACCTGTAACCCCGAGAGCAAACCCCATCCTAACTAGCTCGCCCTTAGGAACCTTCAGAAGCATTCACATATGTAGGGGAGTGATAATCACAATCGAGGGACTTGACTTTCGAGCTGACCTAACCCTATTACCCTCCAATAGCTTAGATGTCATCTTAGGCATGGACTGGCTAACCAAACACCGGGGAGTGATATCTTGTTCACCTAGATATGTTCAGGTAACCCACCCTTGGGGAACAGCTGTCCGATGTGTACCCCAAACCGAGAGAGTCCAAGCCCTCCTATGTGCCCTGGAGACTAAAGCAGATAGGACAGAGCTGACATTCAGAGATGTGCCAGTAGTCTGTGAATTCAATGACGTATTTCCAGAGGAGTTGCCAGGAATGCCACCAGATAGAGATGTGGAGTTTGTTATAGAGCTGATGCCAGGGACTGCACCGATTGCCAAAAGACCCTACAGAATGTCGGCTGATGAGTTGAAGGAACTCAAGAAGCAGCTGGGAGAATTACTGGAGAAGGGTTTCATTAGGCCAAGTGCTTCGCCCTGGGGATCTCCCGTTTTGTTTGTCAAGAAGAAGGATGGCACGATGAGGATGTGCATTGACTACCGGAACCTGAATGCGGTCACAGTCAAGAACAAGTACCCATTGCCCCGCATCGATGATCTGTTAGATCAACTGAGCAATGCCAAGTACTTCTCAAAGATCGATCTCCGATCAGGGTATCATCAGATGAAGATCAGGGAAGAAGATATCCCGAAGACTGCATTTGTCACTAGATATGGACAATATGAGTGCACAGTAGTCTCATTTGGACTCACTAATGCTCCGGCATACTTCATGAACATGATGAACAAGGTCTTCATGAATAAGCTAGACAAGTTTGTGGTGGTATTCATTGATGATATATTGGTTTATTCAGCCACAAAAGAGGAACATGAACATCATCTGAGGACCGTATTGGAGAGGTTGTCTCGCAACCAGCTATACGCCAAATTCTCCAAGTGCGAATTCTGGCTTGAGGAAGTTGCTTTCCTTGGACACGTACTGTCAGGAGAAGGAGTCGCAGTAGACCCAGCCAAAATTGAAGCTGTGAAAGAGTGGGAACAACCCTGTAATGTGTCAGAAATCAGAAGCTTTTTGGGACTTGCAGGATACTATCGCAGATTTATTGAGAATTTCTCCAAGATTGCAAGACCCATGACCAACTTGTTGAAGAAAGAGAACAAGTTTATATGGACTCCTGAATGTGAGAAGAGTTTTCAGACCTTGAAGGAGAAGCTCACTACTACACCTGTACTAGCCCTGCCCGATATTCACAAGGATTTTGTTGTATATTGTGATGCCTCTCGGCAAGGTTTGGGCTGTGTACTAATGCAAGAAGGAAGAGTGATAGCTTATGCCTCAAGACAGTTGAAGGAGCATGAGCAGCGATACCCGACTCATGACCTAGAACTTGCAGCCGTGGTACATGCACTCAAGATTTGGAGACACTATCTGATAAGCAACAAGTGTGACATCTACACTGACCACAAGAGCCTGAAGTACTTCTTCACTCAGGAAGATTTGAATATGAGGCAGCACAGATGGCTAGAACTCATCAAGGACTATGATCTTGAGATCCATTATCACCCAGGAAAGGCCAATGTTGTCGCTGATGCACTTAGCCGCAAAAGCTACTGCCATACCCTCATCACCAACTCTATGCCACCTGAGCTTAGGAGAGAGTTCGACGCATTCCAGCTCGAGGTAGTCTCCTATGGCATGCTAAATGAGCTTCGCGTCGAGTACAATCTCACCTCACGAATCCGTGAAGCGCAAAAGAACTGTCCTGAGATAGACTATATCCGTGGTTTGATGAAGCTGGGAAGAGGCCCCGAATACCGAGAAGATGAGCAGGGAACTGTATGGTACAAGGATAGAATCTGTGTACCGACGGATTCAGCGATACGAGAGGAGATTCTGTCAGAAGGCCATGACTCCAAATATTGCATTCACCCAGGGTCAGCCAAGATGTACCATGATCTAAGGAAGCACTTCTGGTGGGAGAATATGAAGACAGACATTGCAGGGCATGTAGCCCGATGTGATACATGCAATAGAATCAAGGCCGAACATCAGAGACCAGCAGGGTTGCTACAACCAGTTGAGATACCAGAATGGAAGTGGGAGTGCATATCCATGGACTTCATAATAGGACTGCCCCGATCCGAGCATGGATATGATTCTATATGGGTAATAGTGGACCGTCTAACCAAAGTTGCACATTTTATACCGGTCAAAAGGAAGTATAGAGTTGAAAAGCTAGCAGATCTATACGTATCAAACATTTTGAAGTTACATGGGGCGCCTCTGAGTATTATATCTGACCGAGGCTCACAGTTCGTATCACAGTTCTGGAAATCCTTGCACAAGTCCATCGGAACCAAGCTCGACTATAGCACCGCATACCACCCGCAAACGGATGGGCAAACAGAAAGAGTGAACCAGGTGAGAGGACATTCTTCGGTCCTGCTAAGATTGTGGAAGCAGAAGAAGGTGTTGCCCAAGTAAGAGAGAATTTGAGGATTGCACAGAGTAGGCAAAAGAGCTATGCAGATAGAAGACGTAGAAAGCTTGAGTTCGAGGTTGGGGATTATGTCTACCTCAAGGTATCTCCACTTCGTGGCACTGTCAGATTCCACGTAAAAGGAAAATTGGCACCAAGATATGTTGGGCCATACAAGATCTGTAAAAGGGTTGGAAAGCTTGCTTACAAGCTGGAACTACCGGAGGAATTATCTGGAGTACACCCCGTGTTCCATGTCTCGCAATTAAGGAAGTGTTTGAAGCTTCCCGAGGAGCAAGTTCCTACAGATGCATTAGACCTGCAAGACACACTTGAATACAAGGAACATCCGATCAAGATCTTGGCACGGGATACCAAAGAGACGCGAAACAAAACCATTCCGATGTGCAAGGTACAGTGGAGCAATCACACTGAAAGGGAAGCTACGTGGGAGAAAGAATCGGACTTGCGGATTATGTTTCCTTACCTCTTCGATGGGTACGTTAACTCTGAATCTCGAGGTCGAGATCCTAATGAGGGGGGAGGACTGTAACAACCCTAAAAATCCACACAATCTAAAAATCCCAACCAATTAAAATTTTTCATTTATTTATTGAGAAAACCCATTTTTCTTGTGCAAGCATATAGGTTTCATTATGAAATTGGTAAATAAAGGAGTGTAGTTTGCATTTTAATTCCAATCACATAGAATAATAACTTATGCATCACATTTGGGATTTATTGCAATTTATGTTTGTATTTACTCAATAAATTAAAATGGGCAATATATGTATATATACACTAAACTGAAAACAGAAAAGGAGAAAGAGAGTTCGGCCAGCCAGTCAGCCCAAGCCAGCCCGACCTTCCTCTCCTCATCTCACCGCGCGCGGCCCACGTCGCGGCTCGGCAGCGCACGCGCGCGACCGGCACACACGCGCTCGCGCTCGCGCTCGCTGCCAACCCGGCCCCGCCTGTCAGCCACTCTCGCCCCCACTGTTCTTCTTCCTCACGAAGGCGACGCGCCTGCCGGGGGTGTCGCGCGAATGGCGTGACCCCGGTCCCACAGCCGACAGCATGGCAGAGCCCTGGACCCCGCTGTTCCCCTCCTGTCCCCTCCTTTCTTGGCCGCCAAGCGAACCCGCGCCATCCGGAGCCCTAGATCCACTCGAGCCACGGCCCTTCGATCGGCCGAGCGCAATCGAGACCGTTCGCCATTGGAGCTGGCCAAGCTCGCCTATAAATTGGAGCACCCCGAAGCCCTACCCTCATTTCCCCTCGCCGCCACCGCAGCACAGACCGGCACACCGCACCAAGCCGAGAGAGAGAGCATAGGAGAAGGGCGGAGCAGGGGAGGAGAAGCTGCCGGAGCGCCGCCGCCGCGGAGCACGCCGGAGCCGGACACGGAGGAGAAGCCGAGCTGCGGACGAGGAGCGGCACGGCACTGCGATCGCTCTGCACGGCTCCGACTCGCCACTGCACCGCCATCCTAGCTTCACCGACACCACGGTGAGCCATCGCACGCCATGTCCGAACCTTGCCCTGCTTTTTGCCATGGCGTTCCACCCTCGGGACGCGCAGGCACGAGCCTATACCGGCTCGGGAAGATCACCTGCACCATGCACTCACTCGACCAGCCAAAACCCCCGGACTACAAGCTTGCTAGACCGAGAACGCAGCACGACGCGTTCTCGGCGGAGCGCGCTCACCACCGACGCGTTCCGACGCCGAATCACCCGTTCCGAGCAATCCGTCTAGCAACCGTATAGGTTAGAGCGTCGTGGAGCACCGCCACGACCCCCTTGAGCTAGCTACGCGGATCTAAGCGCTAGAGGAAGCCTGAATCGCCTTGGCCGCGTGCGCCGCGACCTTACCGGAGCGCCGCCGCGAGCCGTAGCCAAAAGAAGGTCATGCCATGGCTAAGTTCGCCACCAGAGTGTTGTCTGCCTCTCTGGCCTCACCAATTTGACAAGACCGCATTCGATTGAACCAATACTTGGTCGTAGCCGCGATGCCGCTTTCCGCCGTCGTCGGCGACACGCCGCCGCCACAACCGAGCACCTTGGAAAGCTCGGTAGCCAAAATTGGTAGTTGGTATACCATCGCCTTGGACCCTGGACGCGTATACATCTCCTAGAAGACCTCCTTAGCCCCGCCGGAACCTCACCGTCGCGACGACATCGCCGCCGACAGGTTCCGCCTCGCCTAAATCCGTTCCGAGTACCCCCGGACGCCTCGCGCTGCGAAGAAAGGCCGCCGAGGTTCGCCAAGTCTGCCTCGGCACCGCCGCTAGATAGCCGAGCCCTGTCTTGCCGAAATATGGCCATCGCCGCCCTGTCACCGACCGCCACACCGGAGAGACACCGCCGCCTTGAACAGACGCCCTGGAACCCTGCTAGCACCGAATTTCCGATTCGCCCGAGCCTCCCCAGGAGAGCTCGGGAGAGCAGCCCCTTCGGCGCCCAAATTTCCGATTCGCCCGAGCCTCCGCGGGAGACCTCGGGAGAACGGCACCCTCGGCACCCAAATGTCCGATTCGCCCGAGCCTCCGCAGGAGACCTCGGGAGAACGGCACCCTCGGGCACCCAAATTTCCGATTCGCCCGAGCCTCCGCAGGAGACCTCGGGAGAACGGCACCCTCGGGCACCCAAATTTCCGATTCGCCCGAGCCTCCGCGGGAGACCTCGGGAGAACGGCACCCTCGGGCACACCAAATCTCTGATTCGCCCGAGCCTCCCCGGGAGAGCTCGGGAGAGCGGCACCCTCGGCGCCCCGAATCTCCGATTCGCCCGAGCCCCGCCAAGCTAAACCGAGCTACCACCGACCACCGCCGAGCCCCGCCGAGCTAAACCGAGCTACCCCCGACCACCGCCGAGCTCCGCCGAGATACCCCAACCATAGCCGAGCTACCACCGACCACCGCCGAGCCACGCCGAGCCACGCCAACTCCGGCAACTCTCTGGGAACCAGCATCGAACACCTGGACGACCATCGGGTCTGTGTTCTGTTGAGGCGCCACATGCCGCACTACTGGACCCGCGCGCCACATCCCGAGCTGCCCCTGTTTAACCGACCAGTTTTCCCATTTTCAGAAAATAGGATAATCTTCGGAAATTCATAACTTATTCGTACGATGACCAAAAATTGCGCACCATATATCAAAATTCTCAGGAAAATGAGATCTACAACCTAAGACTATGTTTGAGTGCATTTGGCTCTTTGTTTTATTGGATTTTTCTGAAATACTCTATAGGAGTCGCTGACGCGACTATTTCGTGTTCGATTTCAGAGCCGGAGGAGGATCTGACTAAGGAAGACGACCACGAGTACTTCCAAGAGCTAGGAGACGACTACGAAGGTGCCACGTCCCACCAAATCCTTAGATCCTATTACGCATTGCAAATGACATTGTTGCTATTGCTTTATGATTATGTATGGATTGGTTGCATGGTAGTATATTTGAATTCCCTGCCTTGATAAGACTTTACCCTGCTATCCGCTGTTAGGTTAGCTGCTGCTTAATTTACTGTTACTCTTCCACTACTTTCTACTTGCTATATGCTATGTGGTGGAATTGGGACGGTGTATAACTAATTATAACCACTGGGAGAGAGTGCTGCGTGCGTCTTGGGTGCGTGGTAAGGGTTGATGTCGACCAAATGGGATGTGAGACGAGCCCATGGGGCAAGTCGTGCCGGGGGTGCAACCTGGGCATCCCCAAGCGAGATACCTGTGGCGGGTAAAGTTGTTGAGGAGGTTCCGGGTGGGATAGCCTTGGTGGTTTGAAGCCCGTGAACGGAGGTGCTGTGATGGCACGGGGAGAGTATCCCCTAAGTGGAGATGCCTGCTTGGTCAAACCTAGGATGGACTAGTTTCAGGTTCATGGGAATCCTTTTCTACTCACTCGCTTCTGATGGGCGGGAGACGGCTGGACTACTTGGTAGGACGGTGCCACTACTGCTAGGTTGAAAGGTGATAAGGGTGGGCGGAGACGGTTGATGGGTTCCCGTTCCGTTCTAGATGCACAGTACCACTGGATGGGCCCGGTACTGTGTCTCCCAGTCTCAGCATAACGGTGTAGGATCCGGAATATCCCAGGGCTGAGTGGTAGGGTGGCATCGACCTAGGCAAGCAAGCACCCGAAATTCTGCCTAGGTGTTTGCGCAACACCTATGATGGCTAATCTTGTGAGTAGTGAAACCTCTGCAGAGTGTACGGTTGATCGATCGATACATATGCCAACCTGTTGGCTATGGACCTTTCCTGTGAAGCTTCTACTAGTGTAGTGAGTGTTCTCTTCTCCCCCTGGATGACATTTTTTCGGCAGTGTACCCGTTGTGGTAGTGTGCCGCTGAGATAGGCCCGAGAGGGAGTTGGGCCTGTCGAATGAGAGTGAGGTGTGGGTAAGTGAGGTGTGGTGATGGGAAAAGGGATGATGGTGTTAACTGGTGATAAAACTTGACTAATTAAAACATTGATTACAGCTGCATAGGAAAACCTCAGCCTATAGGTCTGCTTGTATAGCCTTGCATCCACTTTCCACAAAGCAAATGCTGCATAGGTGGGCTCCGTGGCCAGTACAAATCGTACTGATAAATTTGCTGTCAGGTGACGAGAATGAGTACGACTTCGAGGGAGATGATGACGAGGAATAGGGTCGCGTGCTACACTCAAGTTGGCCGTGAAGGATGAATCGCTTCCGCATCTTCTAAAGCTTCTCTGAATGTTGATTCCGCCAGTGTGGCGATGTAATAAATGTTTATGTAAGACTTAATTATCGTTGTATGGATCCTGGTGTCAACTGAGATATGGGTAATTTCATGGATTGTCCCAAGCAATCTGTTGAATTACAATTCGAGCCTGTGGATTTCCCTTCGTGGAAATCGAGGTCGTTTCAGCATCTGCCGTGGCTATACTTACTGAATCATCAGCTGGGACCACCTCAACTTCTTCACCATGCCACTGCATCACACATTGGTGCATGGTTGATGGCACACAGCAGTTAGCATGTATCCAGTCATGCCCAAGTAACAGACTGTAAGAACCCTTGCTGTTAATCACGAAGAAGGTGGTGAGCAGCGTCTTCTTCCCAATTGTTAGCTCGACATTAATTGCCCCCGGGTATTTGAAGAGTTCCCCCCGAAATCTTTGAGCATCATGTCGGTCTCGATCAAATCATCAGGACCCTTGCTCAATTTGCGGAAGGTGGTGTAAGGCATGAGATTGACAGTGGCGCCACCATCGACTAGCATTTTGGTCATGGGCATCCCATCGACATACCCCTTGAGAAACAGGGCCTTAAGGTGCCGGTGCTTGGGCGGCTTGTCAAAGACAGCCTGCTACGTAAAAACTAGCCTGGCGGTGGCCTGCTCAGACTCTGACTCATCAAAATCAGAGACAACTTCAGTCTTCCTGGCCCGAGACGCCCTGAATTCAGCCGGAAGCACAAACACCATCTGTGCATCGGCCGTTGCATTTCCTTTGTCCTGAGGAAGCTTTTCCTGCCTGATCTGCTTCGAGCAGCCTTCTGCTTTGAGCTCCCTGTTCCTGAGGCGTTGCACACGGTGCCTCTGACTCCTGGTCAAGTTCCCAGGGCACCATTGATTCTCCTGCCAGACCGGCTCTTGGTGATCAACTGCTGCCTCGTCGAGCCGATCACGTAGGTCCCTTTTTTCACGCCGATCTTGCATGTCGTGTGGGCGTCCGAGCCTCTCATGCACGGACCAGCGGTTGGTCTGAGAGTGCATGTACTCTCGGTATTGATCGCTGCACTCCGGACAGTTGCGGAGGGTAGGCAATCTCAGACCTTCATTCCAACAATGCCTAAAAAATGGACAATGCCAATGACCTTCTTCTTCCTCCCGGTGACGAGCCATCTCTTCCTGGTAACGGGCTTCTTCTTCATCGCGAGCCCATTTCTGGTACTTTCCTTCCTCGAGCTGTCTCCGGTGGGTCTTTTCTTTCTCCCGACGCCATTTGTTCAGAAGATCGCGGGATGTGGGCCTCGTCTTCTTGGTGCCACTGGACTCCCCCCTTTCATATTGATTCTGGTTCTGCTCCCGTCTTTTCTTGATCATCGCCAATTCTTCAGCTGATATTTACATATTAGGATCAACTGATGCACTCCTTCTAGCTTGGTTGGAGGTCAGAACTTTCATTCTTCCTGCAGGGGCCGACACTTCGACCATGTTCTAGCCCTTGGGGAATGGGAATTTATCAATCTTCATTTCCCCTTAACAGAGCTGTCAAACGTCAACCAGCCGCGGGAGATAGCCCTCTGTATCTGAGTCTTGAATGCGCGGCATCCGTTGGTGTCGTGTGAGGTGACGCCATGGTATTGGCAAAAAGTCTTCCCTTTCAAGTCTTCAGGAGAGGGCCTTACATAATCGGCAGTGAAGATAATCTGCCCAGCACTGACCAGCAGATCAAATAATTTGTCCAGCTTGTTTGTATCAAAGTCATACTGGTCCTCTGAGCTCCAATTTTTAGGTACAGCCATGGGCTTCTTGCCCCATCACAACTCGACAGCAGCGATTTCATCTTCATCCTCATCTTCCGAATCCGAATTATAGACGAACGCCGTCTGCTTGTACCTCCCTTCCTTGCGGAAGGTCTGAGCTTGGAGCTCCAGGGCCGTCACTCGCTGCAACACCTGGCTGATGTTGTCGAAATCAATGCCTACCAGCTTTTCCTGAATATGTGGAAGTATCTCACCAATGACCAAGTGAGCGAGCTGCTTGTTAGGTAGGTTCAGTGAATAGCACATGTTCTTCATCTCCCTGAAGTGCTTGATGAAAGCCGATCCGGTCTCGCTACTCTTCATGCGCATGCTGGTCAAATCAACAATAGTTTTCTCACCAGTGCTAGAGAAGAAATAGCCGTGAAACTTGCTTTCCAGCTCTGCCCAATTCTAGATTGACCCGGTTCTAGAGTGGTGAACCAGCTGAAAGCCGGCCCTGTCAAAGATAACGAAAAGAAACGGACCCTGTGAGCATCCTCATAAGACGCCTCACAAAGCTGGGTCAGGTAGCGGCTGATGTGCTCTATGGTAGATATGTCGTCTTGCCCGCTGAACTGGTGAAATCCGGCAAGCGATATCTTGGTGGTAACGCCACACGATCAGACCAATCAGGGTAGGGGCACCTGTATCTGATCGACTCCCCTGCCTTCGGCTGCAAGCCAAATTGGTCCCTGAGCATTACGCTCATCTTGTCCACCAACTCGTCTTGAGGCGATTGCCTGTAACTAGGATGAGGTGCCGACGTGAGCTCATCATAGGTATGCCCAATGTGATAGTTTGGAGTCGATGAAGTCACGTTTTCAGTTTGCACGTTCCCAGCCGGCGCGTTCCCAGTTGTGCGCATATAAGCGGCAATCTGTTCAGGAGAGTAATCTCTGTGTAGCTTAGGCTGTGGAGCTATTTTTGGAGCCGAATCCGTCGTCATATTGGAATGTTGATCAGACGACTTTGACGGTTTCGGCTGTTGCGGCAGAGGATTGGACGTTCCGGCCGCTGCACCTGAGTTGGTATCTTCTGGAGGAATATTGAAGTACACCGGGCCCAATGATTCCCAATCTTGCTTCTTGATGATAGCCTTCATGATGTCGTAGAATGTCTGCAGGAACACGTTGTGATGGTGCCCGACCGCCTGATGCGAGGCACTCCAGATGGTGCTCTGAATGAACTCTTTGAACTCTTGCTCCTCCTTGTCGGTGTGGCCAGGCATGACCCACTTTGGGTAGGGATTTTTCTTGAACACACGGCCATCGCGATGCTTAGCAAATGACAGCAGGCAGGCATTAGTGAACTCTTCGATGATCTAATCTAGCACCAAAGCATCTTCAGGATCGATCTCTTCACGCTTGACTCTGATGACGCCGTCGTCCTTGGGAGCCACGGTCTCCGGAGCTTTTCCCTTAGTCATGAGTGAAACCGTCCCACCGGGCGTGCCAAAAAGTGTGTTGGCACAAAATGTGGTTCTTGTGTCACAACACACAAGCGAAGCCGGATACGATCTCAAAAGCGTCAGAGTTTCCAAGATCCAGCTAGCTTCAAACCCGAACAGAGAGTGCCGATAACCCTCAGACGTGCCAGTCAATTTGACCTGCAATTGACAAGGAAAAAATAATAATCAGTAATCACAGGGCGGAACTAACTGGTGAGTCCAGGTAGTTCCAACTATGTGGCTCTGAGAGCCGATTTAATCGGAAATCGACTAAAGAGTCGATTCCGGCATGTATGCATGTTTTGCCATGAAAATAGATACTGAATTGATGCATAATCGATTGGTATTTATGGTCAGATAGATCAATTTACATAAAACAAGTCTATACAGGTAGTTGTAACAGATTAAAGCACAATCGATTAATGTTAACATGTCGAATCATTCAGTTCAGACTGTCTGAACGTCAAACAGACAGAAATCGGCTATTTAGCCGATTTGGCGGGGAACAATCAGTTAACTGGTTTTTCTCGTGAACCACAACTGCATCGGCTAATTAGCCGATCCAGGGTCCGTGAAGCAGAAAACTTAGCGGTGATTAGCTCCAAATATAAACCTAAAATTGATACGAAGCTGGTCTAGAAGGCCTGCGGCTTTACATCAATTTAGATTTATTCCCGAAAATAATCACAAGTAGATCTAAAAGAATACAAAGCTGGTCTAGAAGGCCGGAGGCTCTGCATTCATTCAGATCGATTCTTGCTCATCTCTCTCATCACGTACGAACAAGATTACGATAGTACTGGCCGAATTGAGTGAATATCATAATAAAGCATAAACATGGATGAGACGTAAATAACATTTTTCATGTGGATCTATGGCCAATATTATGCAATCCTGATCGGGCAAAGAGATGTTATATTGATAAATAAACAATAAACAACAAATAACATCTTGATAACTTAATGAATCTAACTAAGATGCCAAATTAGTTAGAGCCGGTAACTAACCCATGCACATAATCAAGTTTAACCTAACCACTCGTCCACCGGATGACGTTAAACATAGATTAAATAAGAAAACAAACATGAATCGATAACTAACCCTTATTTGATCTAAGCCCACGTCCACCGGATGACGCTAAACTCATATCAAATAAGAATCAACCCTGATCTACGATGCTCCCATGTCCACCGGATGACATTAAAGAGACAAAACTTAGCGAGGCATGACGGTACTTACAACCAAGCCTGCGTTCACCGGATGACACTCAGCCCGATTGAAGAACTCGCCGAGATTTACGTTACTCCTACTCCTAAGGTTTGGCCGGGGCCGAAAGTTGTGTTGTATTGATGTGTGTTCTGTTACAATAGCCGGGGTTTATATTTATACCCAGGGTTTTGATAGAGTCCTGTTCGAATTACAACTTAAGATAAATACAGAAACTAACAAACTTTCCTAAATTAAAGGTAACTTGGAGTCTAACCCTTCCTTTCTTCATCGGACTCCAAACGTGATCGTTCCTTGGCACTAGAAACCCGTGCTGACGTCATCAATCGGCTATTTCCTTCAACTGCACCGCCTACGTTCCAGCCAAACAGTCGATTCCAGGACCCGATCGACTATCTGCCTGCAGCCTGTTCTTTTGATCAATCAGCGCTTATTTTCAGCCACGAAACATTATTTTTCTCTCACAATAAATCAGCACGAGCCAAAATCAGCGCTTATTTTCAGCCAAAAGAACAGGCTGCTGGACATCTGCTTCGAAATCGGCTATTTGCACTCGGTCCAGAATTTAGTGTAAATACACATACAGCATAAGAATAGAATTGGTGGTACGGGTGGCAGCGGAAGATGAAGATTGTTGGATTGATGTGTAGAAGACGATGGATTTTGATCTTTATGCTGCTTCTGCACTTCAGTGACATCGAGGCCGTCCAGCCAATGAAATCAGCAGATGTCACGGAAACGCATCGGTGGTGTGTGGTTTTGGAGGTAGCAGCTCCAGATTTTGGAGGCGGCGCACATGGCGAGATGAGCAGCAGAGGGGCTGGTGGATGGGTGCGGCGGCGCTAGGGTTTGGAGCGGTGGGGCTGGGATCCAGGGGCTGCGGGTGGCACAGGTCCAAGGCGGCGGGCGGCGGCTGCGCGGCGCTGGGGTCGCGTAGCTCGTGGCGGCGGGCTGGACATTGGCGCGGTGTGCGTGGCTCATAGGAGGTGGAGGAGAAAAGAAATTTGGGGGAAATAGATTGAGCGGTCACGGACGTCTTGCGCGAAGCGAAATAATTTCCTCCTGCCGCGCTTGCTTGCTTTGTTCCTCTCTCTCTCTCTCTGTTACGTGGGCCACAACAATTGCGGCAGCGCGCGGAAGCCACCGTATTGGCTGGGAGAAGCACCCGTGACGGGATCCAGCACTTCCCGGACGGTACAGCAGGCACGTGGGCGATGTTTGTGCGCCACTGACGGATGACGTGTAGCCGAGGGGAGTAATCTCAGCCGACGGCAGAAAATCCATCTGGGGTGGTGCATATTGGCCAATTATACTGCGTATGATCTGTGTTTTGAAAAATGACATGAAAAGCACGGGTGGTATTAAAAACCACATGTGAAATTGGAGCTGTCACGCATACCGTACCATTCATTCATTAGAATCTTTTGTGCGTGTGCTCATGTATTAGACAAGTCCTAATTCTGACTGAAACTTTCGTCTATATCCCAAATGTAAAAGTAATTATTGTAGTTAGGTGCTATTTGGAATGAAATTTCAGTTTCCAAAAACTAGCAAACATCGTATCATCAGCCCTTTCCTGACCCTGTTTTAGTTGACTATAAAATGAGCTCTAGTAGTCGCTAAAAAGAGATCTAATAACTACCTACCCAGTTTATACAAATCTTTAGGCTCGTGTCGTGACCCATCCCACGACCCACAGCCTTGCATAGTCCCAGGTTCGTGATCCCCGATTCCCGTAAGGCTTGATCGAGCGTACGTCGTCCGAGCCACACCCTCGCGCACCAACCATGCATACCAAGCTTCAGACCACGGCAATATGCTCCGGCGATGCGCCACATCTGCCATAGAAGAGCGGTTGCCCGGCCGGTTGATGAAAATCCCCTCTCCATGGCAATTTTTTTTGAAGGAACTGGAGGGGCCGAGGCCTCTACAGGAATTTATTAAAAACTAAAACACCCTCTCCATGGCTATACTAAACTATATTATAGTTTACTGTGTGTTTGATGAAATCGACTTTTCAACAACAAATCTGAATGTACCAATCTCGCACTGAGGACAAGAACTACTGATCATTTGTGCACTTTACGGAACCAAACCACTGACAGTTTGTGCAGCTTATAGTTCTATTAGTTTAGTTCCAATAGAGTTGCTAGTATTTTTTTTAATTAATACTTAGTAGCACATAAATTGTCAGCGTGTTTATAGCTAGGCGAGCTTGGTACCTGGTATGATAATAAATTAAAGCATGCTTGTATTGTATGGATTGCAGTAAATTTAACGAATATATAGGCGAGTGTTATTATTGTATATGAAGAAAAGATGTGTAAGCAAAAAGAATAACTAAACAAACTGATATAATAGTTAATCCCTTATTACCTTGTTGCATTATTGCTCTTGGATCCCCCAACCCCAACTCCAGATCTGAAGGGTCCGCCATTGTTGCTGCGTCTGGGTGTGTGGGAGTTTTTTTTTTTTTTTTTTTTTTTGCGTGGGAGTGTTGAGTGTGTGGGAGTGTGTGTGTGTTTCGCCGTTTATAATTTGAAGGTGGCTTCGACGTTCGTACTGGGACGATACCGATTTGGTGTACTTTTTAGCTGAATTAAATTTGGTATACTTGTCTGCATGCAATGTGCAATCAAATGCACTGCGTTCGTCATAAATCATCCTCACCTATAAAGTACGGTGTACTCCTACGTGTACCTCCATGAAGTGCC
Source organism: Eremochloa ophiuroides (assembly GCA_038502445.1). Lineage (NCBI taxonomy): Eukaryota > Viridiplantae > Streptophyta > Magnoliopsida > Poales > Poaceae > Eremochloa > Eremochloa ophiuroides. Next base: position 59,017,439 of record JAHLJS010000007.1, read on the forward strand.
TACCCAGGGCCGACGATAAATGAAAGGGGCTGTCTAGCTCTCACTTGTGTTCGTGGATGAGCTGACAAGCGATTTTTTTCCCTATTGTTCATCTTCCTCCTCTAGCTGCTTGTCACTCCTGTCGTCGGCCACCGCTCGCGGCGGCCACCCTCTTACCCTCCCCAGCCATCCTCTCCAACTCCGACGACCCTGCCCCGATCTTTCCGGCCTTCATCTTCTCTGGCTCCGACTCTGGCGAGCCTCCCCCTGCCCCGACCTTCCCGGCCTCCTCCACCGCCGCCAGGACCCCGAAGCCGCCCGCCTCCATCTCTACCGCCTGTCCTTACCTACCTCCCCTCGGCCGGCCCCTTCTATACCCGGCTAGGAAAGGGCTCGCCAGGAACCCTAGGAGGAGGAGGAAGCCTACCGAGCTTGGGCGCCGCCGCTGCCGGAGGGGAAGGAAGGATGGAGCCTGCGAGCTCGCCCTTGCGCGGGATCCGACGGCCGCCAGTGCTCGAGCGTACAGATCGGAGAGCGCACAAATCGCATGCTGGCGACCGCTGAAACACGCGAGTGTGATATAGCATTCCCCTAAATGAAATGTTGCCGTTGCAGTGCACTACTAGAGAACGGACCTTTAATCTGAGGCCGGGAATGGACTTTAGTTCCCGGCTAATTTTGTGTTCGGGAGTAAAAAAGACCTTTAGTCCCTGGTTCCAGCCACGAACCGTCTGGTCAAGCAACTCCAAAGATTTGCACCTCCCAACGAATGCAAGGTGCTCGGGGACTAGCTATGGGGATATAGACCCATATACCCGCATGGCAATACATGGGCCAAGTCATCCGATCTGGCCCGGACCGCCAAGGACTGCGTCGTCTACACGTTCTTCAGAAGATCACGTATATCCGCCGAAGTCTTGGAGGATAAGAAAATAGCTTTCCTAATATTTAGCCGATTAGTTTTCTTGTTCGGCTAGAATTGTAATCTGATATGTATGGTAATACCGACTTGTAACCCTGCTCCTCAAAATATATAAGGCGGGCAGGGGATCCCCTCAAGACAGATCTCATCTACTAGCAATACAACACAAGCAACATACAGGACGTAGGGTATTACGCCTCACGGCGGTCTGAACCTGTCTAAACCCTTGTCACGCGCTTGCTGCGCTCTCTTGTTCGTCTTAAGCGCACCTCCACCGTCTAATCTACTACCTTGGGCATATCCCCTCGGTAGACTATCGTCGGTATTCCGTCGACAGACCCATTAGGATAATTGAGAACTAATTGTGATATAGATTATGACACTCGGTAAAGAGACCATTCTTGGGCACTGGGAACATTCCTTGTCGAGTGCAAGGGCAAGAGCACACGGCAAAGGTTTTCTAAAAAAAATTAATTACTTTGCCGAGCGCTGGTAGGCTTAGCTTTTGGCAAACATTTTTTAAATACAAAAATAAAACTATTTGCCGAGCGTAGAAAGTGGAACACTCGGCAAATAATTTACGAGAAAAACTTAATAATTCTTTGCCGAGTGCCAAAAATACGGCGCTCGGCAAAAACGATGTCACCGTCACCCATGCCGTCACCACGGCGCTCGGTAAAGGCTTTGCCGATGTCCTGTTCACCGAGCGCCCTTTGCCGAGTGTGGCACTCGGCAAAACGTTTGCCGAGTGCAAACGAGACTTTACTGAGTGCCCGTGGCACTCGGCAAAGCAGTTGTTTCCAGTAGTGATAGCGGTGTGGGTTTGGGTCCGACTCAGGAGGGAAATATGCCCTCAGATGCGGGTTGGCGTGGTCCGCTCGATTCAAGGGGACGAGTGCGACCCACTTCTACGCCGTTCGCTCCGCCATCTCGCGTCGTTGGGGCACGCGCCTTTGGGGCCAGCACAGAGACGCCGCACAGCAGGCCGAGGTGAGACGGTGGGGCCACGTGCCGTGTGGCTAGGCAGGCAAGCAGCGCAGCAGGGCGGGTTGACGTGCGGCGTACTGCACGACGGGGCGTACGCAGGCAGCGTGGCGTGCCGCGCGGCCAGGGTGGCACGGCGAGGTGGCGCGGGGCTTGCACAGGCCACCGTGGCTAGCAGGGCCCACGCAAAAGGCGTGCATGCAGTGCCGACAGGGTTCTGCGTGAGGGAGGCGGTGGCTGGGAGGTGGCGGCCATGGCCGCTCAGCCTGCGTACAACAAGCAGATGAAGAAGATGACGAGCAGAGAAAGAAGATTGGGGAGAAAAGAAACTACGAAGTATGACAAGTGGGCCCCGCAAATTGGTGTGGTAACGGTGCCAAAATATCATCCGTTTTATCCCTCCCCAACCTTTCAACCAAGTAAAAAACTGGATTTAACTCAACCCTTAAACACGAAATGAGTTCATACCATTAAAAACTAGGTTAGAGTCAACCAACCCACTTGTCCCCCAACCAAACCTATGGTTAGAGTGCCTGCAACGAGGATATGTGCTTCCGCTAGAGAAATCTCCGCGCCGCGATGAGGTTAAGGTCGTCTCCATTTCAGTGTTCGAATAGTATAGGTTGTTACCGGGTGTAGTTGGTAATGGATCGCATCGTATTAGAATACAGCCTAATAGACAGCAACACAGCGCACATATTTTGAAGTTGGATCCACGGACACAATGTCGCCTGAACAAACAGCCAATTTCAGGCGACTGTTCAATAGGAAATGTGACAAACTAAACTAGGCATTGCGGCTAATTGCCATTATTCCCACAGTATATACTATATACACGTCGATCCAACAACCAGTCCTCCACCGTCTCCTCCAATACATAGCTCGATCAGTTCGTCAGTTCAGTACTACGCATATATGTCCGCGATCGAATCCGAACACAATGTCGTACAATCGAACGCGTCATCATCATAACCGAAGTGCCCTACTGCCCCGTGCCCGCGAGGTGGTCACCACCGCCATAGCAGTGCTGCAGCTGCAGGTCAGGGGTCGCGTCCCCCTGGTCCGGGCCGGGCGTCGTCGCCGCGGCGTGTTCCCCATCGCCTCGGCGGCCGCGGAGCTCCACGCCTGGGTGAGGCTGCTCAGAACCTCCATGCTCGCCGCCGCCGCCCTCCAGCTAGCTTCAGGGGCCCCGCCAGCAGCGTGGCGGCGTCCTTGTGTCCGTCCTGTTAGCTGGTGGTGGTAGTGGTGGCCGTGCTGGCGTTGACCGCGAAGCTGATGAGGTCGTCGCAGGAGCGGACCCGGTGCAAGACTTGCGGTCGCGGCGCGACGGTGGTGGCCAGGCAGGTGTGCACGCCGATGTAGATGACCCTGTAGACGTCCGGCTCGTCGTCGCGGCGCTGTACCTGCCTGCTGCGCCTTGCACTGCTGGTCGTACTTGTGCGTGCACCGAAAGTAGACCCTACATCCACCGAGCATCATCATCCGACAGAAATTAGTAATTCGCCCAAGAAAAAAGAATCATATGGTTGGCATGTTTGGTTGATTGATTAACAATTGATTGATTGATGGAGTGGAGAGCAGAAACGTACTTTGGGTTATTGGAGTTTTCTATCTTCTTCTGTCCGTACTTGCGCCATTGGTGTCCGTCCTCCAAATCCTTCATGTTCTTCGTCACCTACCGATGGTGATTGATGGGTTCTGTAACAGGCCGCAGAATTTAGAATTATTTACCAGTGGTTTAAATAAATCAACTATTGGATCAAGAAGTGGACTTGGCAAAGCCCCCCTCGCTCACCTCCTCCGCCTCCGACCGGCGTGCACGTCCACCTTGGGCCACCTCGACGGCGACGGGACACCGCCACCCGCCTGCGACTCCGTCGCCGGTGGAGCGCGGACGACGATCGCCTGATGTGTCTGTACCTGTGGTGGTTGGGGCATTACTGTGTGCGGTTTCGGCGACAGCTGGTGAGCTGCCGGCGGCGGTTGCTGTTGCTGTTGCGCCGGTGGCTGCTGAGCCGGTGCAGCGGAAGCGACCGGCGTTGGCTGCAGGGGCGGCGTGTGCGTCAGGGCGGTGATGAAAGCCGACGGAGGCGCGACGGACGAGGAAAAGGGCATCGGGATGGTCTGGCCGGTGAACCGCTGTATGAAGGACATGACGGCGGCGTCGCGGGACACGGCCATGGCGCGTTCCTGGGCGAGCAATTCCTGCTCGCGGGCGAGGCGTGCCATCTCCTGCCGCCGCCACGCCTCCTGTATGGGTAGTCTTTGCGTCCTGTAATTATCTCTATGATTATTACACCCAAACTGAATATATCCAACTTTTTTGTGATTATGCCTCTGTTAAGGTATTCTGGCGCCATGTAACCCCTGTATCTTAGCAAGTCTCTATTAAATTCTAAGCCGTGTGAAAACGATAAAGGAAAAATAAAAGGGGATTTTGGCAAGGACCATAAAATGATTAGAGAGACATTTTAACTTACAATGCTCCATCACGGGTCTTGGTGCAAGTTCGAGTTTGCTCTTCCCCGAAGATCCTTGACAATCCAAAATCTGCAATTTTCGGCACCATATTGTCATCGAGCAATATGTTTGGAGGTTTTAGGTCCATATGAATAATAGGGGTATTCACTTTCCACTCCTCGTGAAGATATTGTAAACCATAGCAAATCCCCTCTATGATTCTGTAGCGTGTGTTCCAATCAAGTCCAGAAGATTCATCTGCAATTGTAATAGGGCATCCAAAAAGTTACAAGCCGAAGTTCAAACTTCCAAGGAAGAAAGAACTCGCTACGTATGATCATCTACCTGAAAGATGCTCACGAAGGCTTCCTTTGGACAGGTACTCCAAGCAAAGCAACCTTTCTGACTTCTCAGCATAAACAAATTTCCCGTTGTAGGGTGCAAGTATGTTCTCTGTCTCAGAACAATAGCCTATAAGTTGCACTATATTTGGGTGTTTAAGCTTCATCAGATGATGAACTTCATTCTGAAATTGCTTGTCATTGATTCCTGGCATTGTAGACGTAAGCTTCTTGACAGCAACAACATCCCCGTTCTGTAGCACCCCCTGTTTAATACTCACATTTTGATTTTGAAGGGACTATCTGGATAAAATCTCGTTAACACATAAAGACAGGAAAAAGTTTATAATGTTACCTTGTACACCTTACCGAAACCACCTTCGCCAAGTAGTTGCTCATCAGAGAAGTCAATTGTGATCTGTCTCAAATCTTCAAGTGGTAGACTGCATCGTTCAAAATTTTGATTTTGGATTGATGGGAAGGCTGCCTCTGTGTCTGTGGTGCCCACGGCGTCGTCGTCTGGGCATGCAGAAGCTGCGGCGGCGGTGGCGGAGGGGTGCTGGTTCAGTGCCCCACTGGAGGAACATGCTCGGGTCGTCCTTGTCGACGGATTAGCGCTTCTTGGCTTTTTGCTACTGCCTCCTGCCACAAATTAGGAATGAGGGGCAACCAAGAAGTTAAGCATGTGTAATATCAAATGCTACCTATACACTTCAAGATATCAGGATTGAGATTGTCCTTTGCTTTATTCACACCTCACCTATCCAAAAGGGAACAAATTCAACAAACGAACAATCAAAAGTAAGAATTAATTGGCCACCCAAACAAAGAAATAAAGAAAGAATAGTGCTTAAAACAAATATAGCAGATTTTGTAATTACCCAGGACTTGCATCGTTTGATGATGCCATGTGAATAATTAGAAATACCAATTTAACACTCATCAGAGCACAAATCAAGCCATGAAAGTTAAAGGATCTGACAATCTAAATTCAACTCTTCCAGGAACGATGCAAGGTGCCAGAACACTAGAACAGCAATCTGGAGAGTAGGACACTACAATTCGGAGCACTAACCTGGTTTTCGTGCCATGGAAATCAACCTCCACCCGGCAGCCGTCCGGATCCTCCTCCTGCCGTGGCTCCTTAGAGTTGAGACACTTAGAAAAAGGACGGACAGCGACGACCAGAGGTCCAGAGCAAAGAGGTCTGGAATAGTGGGATTGGAACTTTCCTTGGTAGTGGAGAAAGGTTTAATTAATTACCTTACTTTGGTAAAGGTGAGATATCAGGCAAATTCCAGCACAAAGCAGGCACTCAGATGTTCACACTTGCATATTCCACACTCCCTAGACCTAAGAGTCGAACTGGAAGTGGGAAAGCAAAGAACGCCACAACAGAACTATTATAACAAAAGTCTTTTTTCCTGCAACAAAAGCAAATCTTTTTTTTTGTGTCGATTATAGCCCAAGATAATCGCTTTTTGCGTCTTTTTTTTTCATATATTATAGCCCTAGTCTCTTTAGAAAAGCGAGGAAACATTTTACGGACAGAGCCATTGTCAATATAAATCAAAATTGCATATAAATCATGAAACAAATTTTTTAAGTCTACTTAGGTCATGATTGAACACTTATTGTAAAAAATTCTCCGCTCAAAATTCTAAAACAAAATGCATCTAAACGGAGCCATACGCGTCGAGCTGAACCGCGTCAAACAGGTTCTTGCGACTTTCGGTTCTTTCTTTTCCTTCTTTTGCCAGAGGCCCAGAGCATAAAGCAACTACATGTTTCCATTATCTAAAAAATTGCATAAAGCAACTGGATGGCTGCTACCTTTTTGTTATTCTTCCATTGGGATGTTTAAATGCAATGTGTGCATGTTTATGGACAGGTTATTCCACTCAACTTCTCAAGGCAGTGGACTCTGACCCAGTATTCGCTGGTGGAATTCGTTCATCCACTTCATCAACCACGGGGGAAAATTGTTCGACTCATCCATGTCGATGGATCAAGTCTTCTTAGCTTATTGCTGCTGCCTCCCGCCACAAAATACAAACAAGAAGCAAACAAGAAATTAAGCATGGGCAATTAATCAACGAGCAAATGAAGAAATGCTACATACACTGCATGACTGCAAGATATTAGGATTGAGATTGTAAACTGGTTGATTTACGCTTAGCTATGCAGACTAATCAAAAGTAAGAACAAGCTGACCGACCGAGAAAAGCTGCTAATAATAAAAAGAGAAAGTAAAAAAGAAAGAACAATGCTTAAAATAAATGTAGCGGATTTTGTAGGAACTCTAGACTTGCATAGGTTGGCGATGCCACCTGTATCGCCAGAAATACGATTAAGGGCAGGTTTAGATTGCGCATTTTGCAAACTTTTTTTATTGTATGTAGCAACGTGCTAACTTTTGCAATAAGTGAGTCTAGAATTCGTTTTTTTAAGGTTCACGCAGCCCTGGATCCTTCTGTGGACCAATGACCAGATGAATATTTTGACCCTTTGTGGAGCTTTTGATTGCCAGATAAACACTGCATTTGGGTCTTTAGCATTTCCCCTGGACTTGAGCATCCTGTAAACTGCCGAGATATCCAGACGATGGGGGCCCAGGTAGAAAGGTGAAAGGCGAACGCCATGGCCTACTGACAGTGCTGTATTGTGGATGATGCTTCGAACCTCTTCTAGCTGAGCAGCAGCAAGGATAGAGAGACGACTGACAAAATTGTCGTGAAGATTGGCGGCTACTGCTTGGTGAACTGAAATCTCCTTCTCAATAGAGTGTGAGAATAACGCCGAGAAGTGATCAGCCAGGGTATCATCGCCAGTCCAAACATCGCACCAGAAAGATGTGCTCGTGCCGTCCCTTACCTCCACACTTGTGATTGCTTGATACAGTGGAAGTAGTGACAGGAGGGAGGTCCAATAATCACCATGCAAATCTCCTAGGCAGGCTCGCTGGCATACTCACAGAGCCCAAGCAGAGTCCTCCACGTTGTGCAGTGTCAGCGACGTGCCTCTGCTTCCTGATGGAGCTGAACCTGAGAACGACGACGAGGCTGAAGCTGATCCAGGCGAGGAGGCTGCCTCGACATCTCGGCCCAGAAGGCTGCGCCGGCCCAACTCCAGAGTGTCCGGCCCAATGTGGCAAGCATGAGCAGTGCCTAGTTTAAATACCTGAGAGCAAGAGAGGATGGCATGGTAAAAACCTAAACGAATATTTTCCTATTGTAATCCGGCCATCGCGCCGCAAGCACTCTTAGCTGTTCTACATTTCTTCCTTTCCAAGTTCATCTACCTTACATTTGGTATCAGAGACAGCCCGTCCTGGCCTCCGATTTCCCTCACCAACATTTCACTCGGCTCCAGCGCACTCGAGGCGCTATGGATCCGAACATCCAGCTCGTCCTGGACGAGATCCAGAAGTCCAAGGAGGAGTTCAAGCAGGAGTTGGGTCGCCGGTTCGCGGAGAACGACGCCCAGTGGGGTCGGCGTTTCGCCGAGCTTGATCGCGCTCGTGCGGAACGTGCCGCCGCCGTCGATACCCGACTCGACGCTTTGGAGGCCGCCTGCGCCGACACGGCGTATACCATCGGCAGGCGCATCACCGACCTAGAGGCAGTTCGCGTCACCGAGATCCGCGACGAGCGCGACGATCGCGTCACGGCGTTGGAGGCTGCGGCCACAGACCTCGGTACCTGGCGGCCCGAGGTGGAGGCTCTCGTGGATGACCTCTGGCTTGAAGTACAGAAGCTGTCCAAGGAGCACGCCCACCAGGTGTTCGACGTTTCGTCCTCCCAGCCTCCGGTCGCTGCTACACCTTCATCGGCGTCCGCGCGCCCACCTGCCGGACTACACGCCGATGGGCCCAGTGGGCACTGCGATGCCTCGTCTCACCGGGATGGTGGGTTCGGGTCCGTGATGGCCTGGACCCATGTCCCGGTCATGGGGAAGCCCCCGGATCCCCCACCCCTTCCTGCTTCGTCTTCATTTCGTTCTACTCCTTCCCTTCCCTTCCGCCCACCACCACCACCAGTCCTCATACCTCCCCGTTCCCCCTTTCCACCACCGCTACCACATCATTTTCCATCTCCTGCCTGTCTTCCTCCGTTTCCCTCCCCGTCCTTCGACCGTTACCACCCACATCACTCTTATTCTGGCCGTTTGCCTAAACTACCATTCAACAAGTTCGATGGCTCCAACCCCCACTTATGGCGCTCTCGCTGTGAACTGTACTTCAACATGTACGCCGTTGATCAGTCTCTCTGGGTCACAGTGGCCACGGCGTACTTGGACGGCCCTGCGGCACTCTGGTTTCAATCCATCGACGACACACCTGCCGTAGCTTCCTGGTCGGCCTTCTGTCAGGCCCTACACGACCGTTTCAGCCGCGATCAGCATGAGGCCGTGGTCCGCCAACTCTTGCACATACAACAAACATCCACAGTTTCTGAGTATGTCGACCGTTTTGTAGTTCTGGTCGATCAGCTCAAAGCCTATAATGCTTCTATTGATCCTCTGTTTTATACTATGCGTTTTATAGATGGTCTTAAGTCTGATCTTAAGGCTATGATACTTGTTGCTCGTCCCCAAACACTGGATGCTGCCGTTGCTATGGCTCTTGTGCAGGAGGAGGTTGGCGGTCCGTCCCACTCCAAGTCTGGTGTGCGCACGGACTGGTCGCCTTCGACCCGTACCTCTACACGCTCGGCACTTCCTCTTCCGCCTCCGCCGTCCCGGGTTGAGGCCACTGCACCCACTGCTCCGCCCGTGGACACCAACACCGCCAAGTCCCTGGCCGCTCTCAAGGCGTATCGACGAGCTCAAGGCTTGTGCTATAAATGCAACGCCAAATGGAGTAAGGATCATCGTTGCGCGACTGATGTTCTTCATGCGGTCGAGGCTCTTTGGGAATCTCTGGACTCTGATTCAGCTTCTGCCTCTGATTCGCCTCAGCAGCCTCCAACAGATCAGGTTTTCTTGGCTATCTCTAAGTCCGCAATCTCCGGCGTGCCTGCTGCCCGCACGATTCAGCTAATGGGAGTTATGTCTGACATCCCAGTGTGCATCCTGATTGATTCTGGCAGTTCCTCTTCTTTTGTCAGCACGGATTTGGCTACTCGGTTGTGTCACTCTGATTCAGTTCCGCTGACATCATCAGTTCAGGTTGCTGGAGGCGCTGTGTTGCAGAGTTCTGAATTGCTTCGTCAGGTTTGCTGGTCAGTCGGTCCATGCTCATTTTGTTCTGACTTTCGGGTTCTGCAGTTAGGCTCCTTTGATGCCATTGTGGGTATGGATTGGTTGGAGGCTTACAGCCCGATGCAAGTTCACTAGCGTTCTAAGTGGTTGGCAATCCCGTATAATGGTCAGCTTACTGTGCTACATGGTATCCCCCAAACTGGCCCGGACCATATTCTCCTGCAGATTGAAGCTCTTGACTCAGATTCCGGTCCGGTGGCTCCTCTTCCAGCTGCTATCCGTCAGTTGCTCGACGAGTTCTCAGATCTGTTTGAGCCACCATCCTCGCTGCCTCCGTCTCGTGCATGCAACCATGAAATTCCCTTGCTGCCGGGAGCCCAGCCGATGTTCATCCGCCCGTATCGTTACCCACCAAAGCTCAAGGACGAGATTGAAACTCAGGTCCAAGAAATGCTGAAACAAGGCCTGATTCAGCCAAGCTCTAGCTCGTTTTCGTCACCTGTGCTCCTTGTCCGCAAGAAGGACTCATCTTACCGTTTCTGCGTCGACTTCCGCCATCTCAATGCCCTGACTAGGAAGTCCAAGTGTCCGGTGCCGGTTATCGATCGGCTCATGGATGAACTCGCCAATGCTTCCTGGTTCTCCACCTTGGACCTCCGCGCCGGTTTCCACCAAATTCTGCTGCAGCCTGGCGAAGAATTCAAGACAGCATTTCAGACTCATCTTGGCCAGTACGAATTCCGTGTCATGGCGTTCGGGCTGACTGGTGCTCCGGGGACCTTCCAGGGAGCGATGAATGCCACTTTAGCTCCCGGTCTCCGCAAGTTTGTCCTGGTGTTCTTCGATGATATCCTCGTCTACAGCCCCTCATTTGAGTCTCATGTTGATCACTTGTGCCAGGTCTTTCAGTGGCTGCGGACCGATCAGTGGAAGCTTAAGCTCTCAAAATGCTCGTCCGCTCAGCAGTCGATTGCTTATTTGGGTCATATTGTCAGTGGCTCTGGCTTGTCAACCGACCCGACCAAAGTGCACGCAGTGCGTGACTGGCCTTCGCCATCGTCTGTTAGGGAGCTTCACGGATTCTTGGGACTTGCGGGTTACTATAGGAAGTTCGTTCGTCATTTCAGCATCTTGGCTAAACCCCTCACGGACCTCCTGAAGAAAAATCAGTTGTTTGTGTGGACATCTATCCACGAGACAGCGTTCTCCACTCTTAAACAGGCGCTATGCTCCGCCCCAGTACTGGATCTGCCCGATTTCAGCCTACCTTTCCATATAGAGACGGATGCTTCCGGCTCGGGCATTGGAGCCATCCTGCAGCAGCAAGGGCATCCCATCGCTTTCATCAGCAAGGCTCTCAGTCCCAAGCATCAAGGCCTGTCTGTGTATGAGAAGGAGTACTTGGCCATCCTCATGGCAGTCGATCAATGGCGGCACTATCTGTTACAAGGGGAGTTCTTTATACACACTGATCACCACAGCCTAGTCCATCTCAATGAGCAGAGGTTGCATACAGCATGGCAACAGAAGGTTTTTGCCAAGCTACTGGGCTTGCAGTACAAGATCCTGTACCGCAAAGGTTCTGACAATGGCGCCGCGGATGCATTGTCTCATCGTGCCCACCCCAACAGTGTCTTGCCATTTCCTCAGTTTCACACACATGGCTGGCGGAGGTCGTTCAGAGTTATGCTGTTGACCCATTCGCCGTCGAGCTTCTGTCCCAGCTGACGGTCAATCCTTCGGGCCGCCCTCCGTACACACTGGTCCAGGGCGTCATCCGTTATAAAAACAGAGTCTGGCTGGGCTCTCATAAGCCGCTGCAGCCCAAGGTCATCGCAGCCCTGCATAGTAGTCCTCTGGGTGGTCACTCCGGCGCCCCAGCCACATACTGCAAGGTGAAGTCACTCTTCTTCTGGCCTGGCATGAAATCCGACATTTGGACTTTTGTTCAATCCTGCTCCGTATGCTTACAAGCTAAACCTGATCGCTCCCGCTACCCTGACCTCCTCCAACCACTTCCTGTGCCCCTCGGCTTCATGGGAAGTGATTTCTATGGACTTCATTGAAGGCCTTCCTCTGTCTGGTTCCTTCAATTCTATCTTAGTGGTCGTTGATAAATTCTCAAAATTTGCTCACTTCATTCCATTGCGGCATCCCTTCTCTGCTGCTTCGGTTGCCAAGGTCTTCATGGACCAAATCTACCGCCTTCACGGCCTGCCCCGTGCCATTATTTCAGACCATGACCGCATCTTTACCAGCACTCTTTGGAAACTCTTGTTTAAGGCAGCTGGTTCCGAGCTCCAGTTCAGTTCCGCGTACCACCCGTAGACTGACGGCCAGACCGAGCGCATAAACCAGTGTGTTGAAACTTTTCTTCGCTGTTTCGTCCACTCTTGCCCAGCTCACTGGAGCCGCTGGCTCTCCTTGGCCGAGTTTTGGTATAATACATCTACTCACTCTGCCTTGGGTCGCTCCCCCTTCGAGGTGCTGTATGGGTTTCCTCCTCGCCTACTGTCCTTAAATCTGGATGATGTCGCTCCGGTGCCAGACCTTCACAAGTGGCTGTCCGACCGTGAGCTCATGCATGCTGTTGTCAAACAGCATCTGTTGCGGGCACAGCAGCGTATGAAGCGGCAAGCTGACAAGGGCCGTTCGGAGCGTAGCTTCGCTGAGGGGATTTGGTGTTCCTGAAGCTTCAGCCATATGTGCAGTCCTCTCTTTTTCGCCGCTCCAACAACAAGTTATCCTTCAAGTTCTTTGGTCCGTTCCCGGTGATCCAGAAGATTGGCAAGGTGGCTTACAAATTGCTTTTACTGGCTGGTTCCGCAATTCACCCGGTATTCCACGTATCTCAGCTTCGTGCATCTCCGGGTAAGCAGCAAGTCTCTTCTTCCTTTCCTTCGGCTCTCCAGCAGTTTCAGGTTCCTCTGCGCGTGCTCCAACGACGCTGGACCAGTGGTGCCCGTCCCGTGGAGCAAGGCCTCATCCAGTGGTCTCACTCTTCACCGGAACTGTCCACCTGGGAGCCTCTGGTTCAGCTACGCCAGCAGTTCCCGAGAGCACTAGCGTGGGGGCACGCTGGTTCTGAAGACCGGGGGAATGTCAGTGACGTGCCTCTGCTTCCTAATGGAGCTGAACCTGAGAACGACGACGAGGCTGAAGCTGATCCAGGCGACGAGGCTGCCTCGACATCTCGGCCCAGAAGGCTGCGCCGGCCCAACTCCAGAGTGTCTGGCCCAATGTGGCAAGCATGAGCAGTGCCTAGTTTAAATACCTGAGAGCAAGAGAGGATGGCATGGTAAAAACCTAAACGAATATTTTCCTATTGTAATCCGGCCATCGTGCCGCAAGCACTCTTAGCTGTTCTACATTTCTTCCTTTCCAAGTTCATCTACCTTACATGCAGTCGATGAAATAGCTTCAGGAGAAGGCAAATATTTTGAGTTCCTAAGTCCTTGGTTCCCAAACATCCAAACTCCTTTAGGGCACAGACACGTTGCCATGCCATGAGGCACTTTGCGCCAGCTGAGACCGCTTGATCACCACACCAGAGGAAGGTTTGGCGTCTCTTGTCCATCTCTTGAATGACCTTGGGACGAAGGGCAACATAGCTCATTACATAAACAAGCTGTGTGTCTAGGACTGAGTTAACCAGTACTGCACGTCCCATAGAGTTGAGCAGAGACGTTTGCCACGAGGAAAAGATATCGGTCTGCCATTGCAATATATGGAGCAAAGGCGGAGACCAGCAGGTTGTTAGCCGAGACGTGAGTGGCAAGCCGAGGTAGGTCTGAGGGAAGCCTTCGCTGATACAACCCATAATTTGGACACACTCATCAATCAGCAGCTCATCCATGTGAATTGGGACAATTGTGCTCTTACTGAAGTTGATGCTCATGCCCGTCGCTTCAGCAAACTGGTCAAGGATAAGTTTAAGCCTTGAGACCCCGAAGGTTTCCCCTCAGAGAACAATCATTGTGTCATCTGCATATTGGAGTACCGCACAGGGTGATCCAGGCTGAAGCGAATGTGGTATCATTGAGGACTCAGCTTGCACCAGCTTTTGGAGGGTTTCAGCTATGAGCAGGAAGAGATAGGGGGACAGGAGGTCATCCTGACGTTGGCCTCTTTGATAGGTGATCCAAGGTCCCGGACAGCCATTAACCAAGACAGTTGACTTGGAGGATGAAAGTAGCATCTTTATCCAATTAACCCAGGTTGCCTCAAAACCTCTACTGTAGAGAATGGTAAAAGGGCCTTCCCAGTTGATAGTGTCAAAAGCCTTTGCCAAGTCTAGATTGAGAGGTCAGAACCTTCCTTTTGAGCAAACCTGCACAAGCTATGTGGCAAAGTCTTCGTGTGATTGCAGCTCCAGTTGAGGACATATTTGTATGATTCCTAAAAACTCAAAGACTCTTTAGAAAAGTTGCCAACCAGCCCAAAAGCAGCAGCTTCTCTTCCTTCTCGAGTAAGGATGCCCATTTGATAACTTCCAGAAAAGAACAGAGAGTGAGAGAGAGAGAGAGCTAGGATTAGGGAGATTGAGAGAGGGAGAGTTTGATCCACCAAATCCACCACTAAAAGAGAGAGATTCGTGGGGGATTTGGAGCCTCCCCTTATTTGTTGGCTCCCACCTCTTGTATTGCTTCATCATATAGTGGATTCGTCTCGCTGTCGCCCGTGGTTTTTCCCCGCAAGGGGTTTCCACGTAAATCTTGGTGTCTCCTCTGATTTGGTATTTTCTTTGCCATATGTGTTGATCAAGTCACCATCTTACTTGCTATTGCTCCATATGTGAAGTGGTTGTCTGTCTGGCATGCTAATACGCGATGAATATATGTGTTCTTTGATATATTATGTGAAGTTCATGGGGATTGGTATTCTAGTGAGCTAATTGATGCAATTGTATTATTGTTGAATATTTTGGAAAGCCTGTGTATGGTCAGATTTATTTTTTAGAGGCTGTTTTAGCTTGTGCACAGAAGGTGTTTGATGATATGCTTGTGAGAAATTAGTTTACTGAATCTGATTATTCCGCTGCCTCTCTGCTATCACAAGTGGTATCGGAGCCAGGTTAATTATTAAAGGCACAATTTAATCATTTGTTCAGCATGTTGTTTACACCAAAATTTGGGCTGAGCATATATAGACGATACCGAGAGCAGAGACAGTCGATTTTCGGGAAGCGGAGTCTTCTATGCGAAGATTTAAGAATAGCCGATCGGGTCCTGGATCGATTGTTGGGCCGAAGAGAAGACGGCGCGGCTGAAGATAAGAGTCGATTGATGACGTCAGCGTGAATCTCCAGCACCGAGGAGCGATCACGTTCAGAGTCCGTTTTTAGAAAGGGAAGATTGGACTCCAAGTTACCTTTAAATTAGAAAAGTTTGTTAGTTTCCATATCTATTTCGAGTTGTAATTCGACTAGGACTCTATCTTGTCGAGCCCAGGGTATAAATATAAACCCCCGGCCATTGTAACAAGTCGACACACATCAATACAACACACCTTTCGGCTCCGGCCAAATCCTTAGGAGTAGGAGTAGGAGTAACCTAGATCTCGGCGAGTTTCTTCAATCGGGCTGAGTGTCATCCGGTAGACGCAGGCTTGCTTATAAGTACCGTCATGTCTCGTTAAGCTTTGTCTCTTTAATATCATCCGGTGGACATGGGAGTATCGTAGATCGGGATTGATTCTTGTTCGATATGAGTTTAGCGTCATCCGGTGGACGCGGACTTACATAAATAAGGATTAGTTATCGATTCACGTTTGTTTTCTTCTTTAATCTATGTTTAGCGTCATCCGATGGACAAGGGCTTAGGTTAAGCTTGATTACGTGCATGGATTAGTTATCAGCTCTAACTAATTTGGCATCTTAGTTAGATTCATTAAGTTATCAAGATGTTATCTGTCATTTATTGTTTATTTGTTAATATAACATCTCTTTGCCCGATCAAGATTGCATAGTATTGGCCTTAGATCTACATGAAAACGTTCATTTATGTTTCATTCATGTTTATGCTCTATTATGATATCGTTTGATTCGGCCAGCACTATCGTAGTCTTGCTCGTACGTGATGAGAGGGCTTGGCAAGAGCCGATTTGTACGGATACAGAACCGTCGGCCTTTTAGACCAGTTCGGTATTCTTATAGAACGACTTATGGCTTTCGCTACCCCAAGTTTTCTGCTTCACGGACCCTGAATTGGCTAATTAGCCGATGTAGTTGTGCTTTCACGAGAAAAACCAGTTAACCGATTGTGCTCTGCCAAATCGACTAAATCGATTTCTGTCTGTTTGACATTCAGACAGTCTGAACTGAATGATTTGACCTGTTTACAACAATCGATTATGCTTTAATCTGTTATAACTATCTGTATAGACTTGTTTAATGTGGATTGTTCTATTTGATTACATATATCAATCGATTATGTATCATTTCAATAACTGTTTCCTGCGGCAAAACATGCATACATACCGGAATCGACTCTTTAGTTGATTTCCGATTAAATCGGCTCTCAGAGCCACATAGTTGGAACTACCTGGACCCACCGGTTAGTTCTGCCATGTGATTACTGATTATTATCTTTTCCTTGTCAATTACAGGTCAAATTGACTGGCACGCCTGAGGGTTATCGGTACTCTCTGACTGGGTTTGAAGCTAACTGGATCTTGGAAGCTCCGACGCTCTTGAGATTATATCCTGCTTCGCTGGTGTGTTGAGCGCGAGAAACAACATTTTGTGCTAACACACTTTTTGGCACTCCCGGTGGGACCGTTTCACTCATGGCTAAGGGAAAGGCTCCGGAGACCGTGGCTCCCAGCGACGACGGCGTCATCAGAGTCAAGCGTGAGGAGATCGATCCCGAGGATGCTGTGGTGCTGGAGCAGATCATTGAAGAGTTCACTGATGCCTGTCTGCTGTCGTTTGCTAAAAATCGCGATGGCCGCATGTTCAAGAAGAACCCCTACCCGAGGTGGGTCATGCCTGGCCACACCGACAAGGAGGAGCAAGAGTTCAAGGATTTCATCCAGAGCGCCATCTGGAATGCTTCACATCAGGCAGTCGGGCATCATCATAACGTTTTCCTGCAGACGTTCTACAGCATCATAAAGACCGTCATCAAGAAGCAGGATTGGGAATCATTGGGCCCAACATACTTCAATATTCCCCCAGAAGATGCCAACTCAGATGCAGCGGCCGGAACATCCAATCCTCCGCCGCAACAGCCGAAACCGCCAAAGTCGTCTGTTCAGCATCCCAATATGACGACGGATTCGGCTCCAAAAATAGCTCCACAGCCTAAGCTATATAGAGACTACTCTCCTGAGCAGATTGCTGCTTATATGCGTACAACTGGGAACACGCTGACCGGGAACGTGCCGACTGGAAACGTGCCTTCAACAACTACAAACTTTCACATCGGGCACACTTATGATGAGCTCACGTCGGCGCCACATCCCGGTTATGTTTAGTCGCCTCAAGATGAGTTAGTAGACAAGATGAGTGCAATGCTCAGGGACCAATTCGGCTTGTAGCCGAAGGCGGGGGTGTCGATCAGATACAGGTGCCCCTACCCTGAATGGTTTGATCGCGTAGCATTACCACCAAGATATCGCATGCCGGATTTCACCAAGTTCAGCGGTCAAGACGACGTACCCACCATAGAGCACATCAGCCGTTACCTGACTCAGCTCGGTGTGGCATCGTATGAGGATGCTCAGAGGGTCTGTTTCTTCTCACTATCATTGATGGGGCCGGCTTTCAGTTGGTTCACCACTCTGGAACCTGGGTTAATTCAAAACTAGCCTGATCTGGAGAGCAAGTTTCACAGCTATTTCTTCTCTGGCATTGGGGAGAAAACTATTATTGATTTGACCAGTATGCGCCAGAAGAGTAGTGAGACCGGATCGACCTTCATCAAGCGTTTCAGGGAAATGAGAAACATGTGCTATTCACTGCACCTATCTGACAAGCAGCTCGCTCACTTGGTCGTTGGTGGAATGCTCCCGCACATTCAAGAAAAACTGGTGGGCATTGACTTTGATAGTGTTAGCCAGGTGTTGCAGAGAGTGACAGCCCTAGAGCTGCAAGCTCAGACCTTCCGTAAGGAGGGTAAGTACAAGCAGACGGCATTCATCAGTAATTCAGACTCGGAAGATGAAGATGAAGATGAAATCGCCGCTGTCGAGCTAAGGTGGGGCAAGAAGCCCATGCCAGTGACCAAGAATTGGAGCGCAGAGGATCAGTATGATTTCGATACAAATAAGCTGGACAGATTATTCGATCTACTGGTCAGTGCTGGACAGATTACCTTCCCTACCGATTATGTAAGACCCTCTCCTGAAGACTTGAAGGGGAAGACGTTCTACCAGTACCACGGCCTCACCTCACACGACACCAATGGATGCCGTGCATTCAAAACTCAGATAGATAGGGCTATCTCCCGTGGCTTATTAAACTTTGATAGTCCTGCTAAGGGGAAAATGAAGATTGATAAGTTTCCATTCCCGAAGGGTCAGAATATGGTCGAGGTGTCGGCCCCCGCTGGCAAGATGAAAGTTCTGACCTCCAACCAAGCTAGAAGGAATGCATCAGTCGATCCTGATATGCAAATATCGGCTGAGGAGCTGGCGATGATCAAGAGAAGGCAGGAGCAGAACCAGAGCCAATATGAAAAAGGGGAGTCTAGCGGCACCAAGAAGACCAGGCCTACTTCCCGCGATCTGCTGAACAAATGGCGTCAGGAGAAGGAGAAGACCCACTGGAGGTAGTTCGAAGAGGAAGAGTACTGGAGATGGGCTCGTGATGAAGAAGAGGCCCGCTACCAGGAAGAGTTGGCTCGCCGCCGGGAGAAAGAAGAAAGCCACTGGCATTGTCCATTCTTCAGGCATTGCTGGAATGAAGGTCTGAGATTGCCAACTCTGTGCAATTGGCCAGAGTGCAGCGATCAATACCGAGAGTATAGAAACTCTCAGACCAACCGCCAGTCTATGCATGAGAGGCTCAGACACCCACATGACATGCAGGATCGGCATGAAAAAAGAGACCTGCGCGATCGGCTCAACGAAGCGGCAGTTGATCACCAAGAGCCTGTCTGGCAGGAGAATCAGTGATGCCCTGGGAACTTGACCAAGAGCCAGACACGCCGCGTGCAGTGCCTCAGGAACAGGGAGCTCAAAGCAGAAGGCCGCCCGAAGCAAATCTGGCCGGAGAAGCTTCCTCAGGACAAAGGGAAGGCAACAGCCGTTGCACAGATGGTGTTTGTGCTTCCGGCTGAGTTTAGGGCGCCCCGAGCCAAGAAGATTGAAGTTCTCTCTGATTCTAATGAGTCAGAGTCTGAGCAAGCCACCACCAAGCTGGTTTTCGCACAGCAAGCTGCCTTTGACAAGCCACCCAAGCACCAGCACCTGAAGGCCCTGTATCTCAAAGGATATGTCGATGGGATGCCCATGACCAAGATGCTAGTCGATGGTGGTGCCATTGTTAATCTCATGCCCTACACCACCTTCTGCAAGCTGGGCAAGGGCCCTGATGATTTGATCGAGACAGACATGATGCTCAAAGATTTCGGGGGCAACTCTTCAAATACCCGGGGGGCAATCAATGTCGAGCTAACAGTCGGGAAGAAGACGCTACTCACCACCTTATTCGTGATTGACAGCAGGGTTCTGATAGTCTGCTACTTGGGCGTGATTGGATTCATGCTAACTGCTGCGTACCATCAACCATGCACCAATGTGTGATGCAGTGGCATGGTGATGAGGTCGAGGTGGTCCCAGCCGATGACTCGGTGAGTATAGCCGCAGCAGATGCTGCCTATTGGGAAGCTGGGGATCACGATTGTTTCTCTGGCAAGACTTGGGAAGAAGGCTCCATCAAGGTTAGCAATGAGAGTCAACAGCCGGTCAGGGCAATCGGCTCTGAGTCTTTTTATTAATGGACAACCCGATCGATGGCACCGAGGGCAAGCTTGGACAGGGTTTTACGTCGGCCGATAAACTTGAAGAAGTGGATATCGGGTCTGTTGACAGACCGAGGCCGACATATATTACCGCCAATCTTGACCCTGAGTTCAGGTGGGAGTTGATTGACTTATTGAAAGAATACAAAGACTGCTTCGCCTAGGAGTACTATGAGATGCCTGGTTTGGACAAATCGATTGTCGAGCACAGATTGCCTATCAAGCCTGGGTTTCGGCCGTTCAAGCAGCTGCCACGACGATTCAAGCAGGATTCATTACCTGACATCAAGGCCGAGATTGAGAGGTTGCTGGAAGCCAAGTTCATTCGAGCTTGCCGATACGCCGAGTGGGTATCAAATATTGTCCCTGTATACAAGAAGAATGGCAAGCTGCGGGTCTGCATCGATTTCAGGGATCTGAACAGAGCTACCCCGATGGACGGCTACCCAATGCCGATAGCCAATATGTTAGTCGATTCGGCTGCAGGGCACCAGGTCATCAGTTTCATGGATGGTAATGCTGGCTACAATCAAATTTTTATGGCTGATGAAGATATTCCTAAGACTGCTTTCAGATGTCCTGGTGCTATCGGTTTGTTCGAGTGGGTTGTAATGACGTTCGGTTTGAAAAATGCTGGTGCGACTTATCAGAGGGCTATGAATTATATTTTTCATAAGTTGATCGGCAAGATTGTAGAAATTTACATCGATAATGTAGTTGTGAAGTCCAAAAGCTACAAGTAGCACTTAGCCAATTTGAAGGCTACCCTTAAATGTACTCGGAAGCATGGCTTGAAGATGAATCCTAATAAATGTGCTTTCAGGGTGTCAGCTGGCGAGTTTCTGGGTTTCATGGTACATCGCAAGGGAATCGAGGTTGGCAGCAAGAGCAGGAGGGCCATCGATCAGCTTGTGCCGCCGACTAACAAGAAGGAATTGCAGTCCTTACTTGGCAAGATTAATTTCATCAGAAGATTCATTGCCATTCTCACCACTGTTGAAGCTGAAGGACACTCAGAAATTCAAATGGGTGACGTACAGCAAAATACTTTCGACGAAATCAAGCAATATATGAAGTCTCCACCTGTTCTGGTACCACCATAGGCAGGTAAGCCATTCAAACTGTACGTGACGGCCGAAGACCATATAATTGGATTGGCCCTTTTTCAGGAATTTGAAGGAAAAGAGAGGGCAGTTTTCTATCTGAGCAGAAGGCTCTTGGATCCCGAGACAAGATACACGCCAACTGAGAAGCTATGCTTATGCATATTCTACTCGTGCACCAAGCTGAGGCACTATTTGCTATCGGCCGAATGTGTGGTAGTTTCCAAGGCCGATGTGATCAAGCATATGTTGTCAATGCCTATCCTGAATAAATGGATCGGGAAGTGGATCTTGGCTCTCTCTGAGTTTGACTTGAGGTTCGAATCGGCTAAGGGAGTCAAAGGTCAAGCAATAGCCGATTTCATCACCCAGCATCATGAGGGCGCCGTCAGTACAGTTGATGTGGCACCGTGGACTATGTTCTTTGATGGATCATCTTGTAAGTAAGGCGAAGGTGCTGGGGTAATACTAATATCACCTAGAGGTCAGCGATTTGAGTACGCTTTCCAGATCGGGCCGACAGTGACAAACAACCAAGCTGAATATGAGGCGATTTGGAAGGGATTTCAGCTTCTGCATGAAGTAAAGGCCGGCGTAGTTGAGGTTTTTGGAGATTCACAACTAGTCATCAACCAATTGCTCGACCTATTTAAATGTAAAGACGACGTACTCAGAGGCTATTACGATCAGTGCCAAGCTTTGATCAAAGGGTTCTTAGTAGTTTCACTATATCATATTCCCAGGGCCCCGAATCAAGAGGCTAATCGGTTAGCGCAGAGCGCTTCGGGTTACAGATCGATGCAGGAAATCCTCAATACCGAGCAATCGGTCGATGATTGGCAGGGCGAGATAGCAAGTTACCTTGCAAATCCTTCACAGAAAGTTAGTAGAAAGCTGAGGTACAAAGCCATCAGGTACGTGCTGCTGGACGGTTAGTTGTATTATAAGACTGTCGAAGGGGTGTGCTGAGATGCCTCGGGGCAGAAGAATCGATGAAGCTGATCAGTGAGGTTCATGAGGGAGTCTGCGGTACTCACCAATCGGCTCATAAAAAGAAATGGATTATCAGAAGGACTGGTTATTATTGGCCGACAATGCTCGAAAATTGTTTCAGGTATTATAAGGGCTGCCAAAAATGCCAGAGATTCGGGAATGTGCAGAAGTCTCCGGCCTCAGCTATGAATCCTATCATCAAGCCATGGCCGTTCAGAGGTTGGGGAATCGTTTTGATCGGCCAAATCTACCCACCATCCAGTAAAGGTCACAAATGGATTTTGGTTGCAACAGACTACTTTACTAAGTGGGTAAAAGCTGTTTCTTTGAAGAATGCCACATCTAGAGATATAGTCGAGTTTATAAACGAACATATCATTTACAGATTTGATATACCACAGACTATCATGGCAGATTAAGGGACTATGTTCACTTCAGATGAGTTTTTGACCTTTGCTGACGACATGGGCATTAAAGTGTATAATTCATCACCTTATTATACCCAAGCCAATGGTCAGGCTGAAGCGTCAAATCAAATTTTAATCAAGATTATCAAAAAGAAGATTGAGCAGACTCCCAGGAGGTGGTACTTGACGCTGAGTGAAGCTCTATGGGCATACTGGATGGCTCAGCATGGATCAACTAAAGCTACGCCATATGAGTTGGTCTATGGGCACGCACCTGTCCTTCCATAGGAAATTCAGTCCAAGACACGGCGTGTCAGGTCACAGAACGAGCTTACAGCCAGTGACTACAAGGATATCATGATGGAGAGTCTTGAAGATTTACATTGTCATCGGCTCAAAGCCCTGGAGTGTATCGAAGCTAATAAGATACGGGTAGCCAAGTACTACAACACTAAAGTAAGGGGAAAGAGCTTTGCCGAATCAGAGCTGCTATGGAAGACTATCCTACCTATCGGAACCAAAGATTGCCGATTCGGCAAGTGGTCGCCAAATTGGGAAGGCCCGTATCGAGTTGTTGAATGTGCGCCCGGCAATGCTTATATACTCGAAGATATGGAAGGAAGGAGATTTGCTAGGGCGATCAACAGAAAATATCTGAAGAAATACCATCCTAGTATCCTAGTTGGGGGATGATAGCTGATCAATGCAAGATCTGGCTCACACAGCCGATTCTTTGTGGAGGATCGCCTTCAGAACAAAAAATAAGAGTCTGTAATAGCTGATTTCGTTTTCAATGAATCGCCTTTAGCACAAAAGTAAAACACCCCTGACGGAGTGTAACAGCCGATGTGATTGCATCGCCTTTAGACCAAAAAAAAATATAAATATATGTATACAGACACATGAAGATCAGATTGGTGAATATAAACAAAGTCTTTATTTCTGATCATGTTTACAGGAGCCCTATTACATTCTAATTCGGATTATGGTTGGCTCTATCTATGATGTCCTGGGCGTCGGTGACAGTCGCGACCCCGTCGGCGTGGGGGAAGAAGTTCGCCAGTTGGGTGCTGGCCTCCTCCATGTCCTGGCCCTCCGGGAACCCTGGTTCGACGGCCTCCAGGGCTATGCCGGAGCGAAGTCGTGCAGCCGTAAGAGCCCCGGTGGCGCCGTGATGAATGCTGGCCATGGCCACCTGGAGGACGCGGTGGTGAACATCCAGGAGCCGCTCAACCTGCGTATTGCCACGGGCATTGACGGCATTGGCGGCGGTCTCGGCGGCCACGCGCAACTCTTCCAGCCACGCGGTCAGGGCTGCAAGAGGAAAGAAGGGTCAGCACGAAGATGATCATCAGCACATCACAAGGCAACTTCAAGGCACTACCTGCCACCGCGGCGTCCGACTCAGCGAGTTGGGCCTGCACCCTGGCCACCTCGACCTCGACGGCGGCAAGGGCAGCGGTTTGGGCTTCATTGACGCCCTACAACCGGCCATTCTCCTTCGTAGCCTCTGAATAGAGGTTACGATACTCCACCATCTGATGGTAGAAGCGGCGTCCGTCAGCAGCGGTGTAGGACCCGTCAGAGTCTGCGGAGGACCCTGAATCAGATCCCCCACGAGAACCAGCGCTCGGGGCCGGGTCTTGAGGAGGGTCTTGAGGAGGCGCAATTCGACGAAGCCGGGTGTCTAGACCAATCGGCGTACCAGGAGGGAAAGGAATCAGGCGGGCCTGACTGAAAAATGGTAAAGAAGCGGATGTATCAGGGTTGAAGAAGATCAACGCCATGGATGCAAGCTGGTTTACCTGCTACAAATGGCCAACTGCTGGGGCGTCACCCAACGATGACGGCCGTGAGATGGGCCTGCGGTAGCACCCATACCAGGGGTGGTTCCAGCGGCCCCAGGGGCGGCCTCAGATGGCCCGGCGGCGGTTCCCGAGCCTCCGGCACCAGTGGTTTCCGTATCGCTGCGCAAGACGTCAGTGGTCAGATTAGATCAGATGGATGTATCAAGAAGTGAACAGTACCCTTACCCTAGCCAGGCTCGCAGACGGTGCCTCCGTTCACCCACGGCCCACAGGCTCCGGCTAAAATTGTCGCCTTCAGCGGATCCAAAGCTGGCCGCTTGCCACGGTCTCCGTTGCTGGCCATGGGTTGGTTTTGAAGATTTGCTTTTCTCTATTTGGGGAGAAGAAGCGAAGAGCAAAGGCCGGGTGGGCAAAGGCTATGGTGTCTGCGGTTGTTCGCTCAAGCCGGGCGTCTATTTATAAAGACGGAGGCACCAAGGCGGTTTTCCCTCGGGAGACGAGACGACACGGCGGATTTTATGCTGGAGTTTACCCATGTTTCATGAATCCAGAACCGACGCCGCGCGTGGGAGGTGGAACGTCTTGATCAGCTATTTTGGTCGGTTGCCTAGAATCGGTTAATCAGGCCGTTGGCTCGGGATCGGCTTAGTAGGTCAGTTACTTAGAGCGACTAAATAGCCGATTTCTGCGACAAATACTGAGGATCAGGCTGAGTAGCCGATTCAAAGACAGAACAAGGAGGCCGATTTTAGTCTGGCCAAAGTACTTTACATGTTTCACAGGAGAGGTTAAACATCAGTTACAAGCCCAACAAGGACCGAATGGAAGCAATACATTCAACATGAAGAGCATGGCCGGTCTGCACAGATTCTTGGTCTTCATCAGCTGTTGAATTGAGGATGTTCAGGCGCTGATTGATCTGTCTGCCTTCGATGACCCTAGCGCTGACTTGCTTTCTCTTCTCGGTCATATTAACAGTACTTGTTGATACAGAAATCTCATGTTGAGTGATAGCCAAGTTTACTTCCTCAAGTTCCTTCACCAGCTGCTCGCGCCTGGTTTTAAAGTATCCAACTCTGATTCAGCCGAGGTGATAGTGTTCTTCAGCAGCTTGACTTGATCTGCCAACTCATGGGCCTCTTGTTTGTTGATCAACTTGTTATTCCTTAGTTGTCCAAGCTCGGCCAAGTTTATATGGGCAGTATTGATTATAGGAGTGGCACTTTTGAGCTTGACATACTGCTTCAGGAGGCTAAGAGTTGCCGGGCGTGTATGCTGTTGAATCAGTTCAATTGCTTGATCGATTGTTTCAGGTTGCTGGGATAGATCAAAAAGGTCTACTTCCAGCTGAGACAAGAGCTCATTTAGCCGATTCTTAAAATCTGGCTCTGGCAGCATCATGGATTTGGAGTTTAGTTCACCTTCATCACAACATTCCTCCAAGTCGAAGGAGTAGCTGGGAGTTGAAGGCTGCAGCACCTGCATTCAGATATTAGGAGGTGATAGCATAAATAATATGATCGGTTAAAGGATGAGTTCTTCACTTGAATAGAGTCTGAAAGAACTGGAGCTGATGAAGTGCCTGGTTGATCTGTCATAGCAGTCTCTTTTCTAGCATTGGGGGTGACCTCAGCATGTGTTTTTGTGGTCAATTGAAGCTCTACAGTAATAAAAGTAAGTAAGAAATAAAGCAAGCACGATAGTGTTAACAGCCGAAGAGCCTTACCTGAATGTTCAGGAGATGGTGTTTTCTCTTCTTCAAGTTGGTTCCACGAAGGAGGGCTGTTCGGCTGCATTTTTGGAAAGAATCAGAAAATGTTCAGCAAGGTGGGATTTTGTGCTTACAAATTTGGTTGATACCTGAGTTCCTGCTCCTTCTTGCTAGATGGCGATGGTTTCGTCTATTCCCAGAAAGCCTTCAGCAGTATTTTGGTGGTCTGTAGTTTCTGGGAGGACTTCGGCCTGAATGCTTTCAGAGGGTGCCTGAATCGGCTGAATGCTCACCTATTATATAGCCGATTCAGTCAGGTAAGCTGAGTAAATGATACATAGAATGTTTCAAGACATCCAGGTATCTGGGCAGGCTTCCTCTTGGATCTCTTTTTCTTGGTGGTCGTCTTCTGGAGACTCGATGAGGCTTTTCTCTTTTGGATTGGAGCAGCTATCATGCTGACAGGGGCCTGCAATATTTGCTTCACTGATGGAGCCTGGGAGCCCAGCCTAGCAATTGGGCATGAAGGATAGTAATCGATCTGCACTGGCAGTTCAACCTCTGGATCCTGCATTGACAAGGAGTTAGAATATTTATAACAGCCGGTTGTGATGAAATCGGTTACCAGTGCTTACTGCTATTGCAGAGTTGAAACTTGGGTCCAAGGCTTGGTATTTGTCATGAATCTTCTGACAGAATAGATAAGCATGCCACTGTTGCCACCATTGATCAAAGCTTTCATGAATCATTGATATTTGATTCCATTGCTCCATGGTATAATGTGGCAGATCTGTCCCCAGGTTTAAGACTCTGTCGGCTTCTAAGTTTGTAGTGAGCTCATCTCTAGGTCTCAGAAGATGCAGGAATGGAAGCTTGGGGGGTAGTTGGCCAAAACCTAGTTGTCTGGCTGCTACCTTGAGATGGTAAAATTCATATGAGGGCCAGCTGGGTTCAGTTTTGCTGGAGCTTCGGAGATGCTTGAAGTCAGCTGGTAATATGCAGGGTTTTATCATTACATTAAGGATCTCAGTTGTTCCTGCGTCAGAACACCCTGTGCTGAATTTGAAGCTATAAGGCATTGGGAATTCCTCATCTTCTGTGTAAGGGAACCAATTCACTGGTCCCAGGCCTCTGTATAATGTTTCAATCAGCTGGCCTTGACTGGCATTGATGTTTATGGCTGAAGCAGCCTCGCCAAAGCTCTGGCAACCACGGGTGATCCTATGTTGATCTTCTGCATATTCTATAGAAGGGTAGCCAAGATTTTTTAAGTTTGGTCTGACCATCTTGTGCAAATGAAGATTTAGCCATAATTGAATCAACCACCAGGGCCCTGTTGTACATTGAACTTCTTCACCTTTGAGCAGATAGCTGGCGACTCGGCTCATTAGTCTATAAGCAGAGCCCAGCAGAAGTTTTCCCAGGGGGATTGATTGACCTTGGGCTAATTGCTCTGCAAGAAATTTAAAAGGATATGCTGGTCCAAGAGAAGAGCCACAGAAGACGAACCTCTCCAGCCATAGGATCAAGAATGCTATATGTTCCCTTTCGTTGACGCTGGAGGTTGTCATGTGGTGAGTATCAATATAGTCTTTCCAGCCTTTATACTCAGTTAGTTTGGGGAACCTCTTCTCGCCCGTGGATAGTAAATTCCAATACTGATAAGTTCCAGTAATTTGGAGGCCAGTGAGCTAATTTGGAGGCCAGTGAGCATGTGGATGTCACCAAGGGTGATGGTCATCGGCCCGTCTCCGAATATGAAAGCATTCAGGGAATTTGACCAGAAATAACTAGCGGTGATGAGAAGCGGTTCGTTCTTCTTCATCTCACAGAGATATAAATCGAGGCATTGGCTCAGGCTGCACAACTCCCAATCTGTTCGTTTCTTCTCAGAAACGCGACAGAACCAGTTCCTCCATCCCGTGGGTATGTTAGGCCAGTTCCGGAAGGAATTCTTTGTCCATGAAGATGCATTCACTGAGGAAGCCCTGAAGGGGATTTGGTTGGATGTGTTCCGTAGGGTTAGAATCGCCCATTGGGCCAAGGAAGAAGGCGGTCGGCACGTCTGACAGCGGAATCAAGGTCTCGTTCTTCAAAATCTGAAGGCGGATGATATATGTGACCAATAGAACAAAGATTCATGGATTGAAAGCAGATTGACGGGATCCATACCTCGGGTATTTCAGAAGGAGTCGCCATTTGGTTGAGCTGATTAAAGGCGGCGGACTGAAACTTGAGGAGAAATGTGACGGGAACCTTTTTGGTTAGGGTTTCGTTTTGCTGCGAGATTTTGAAGTGCTGAACGGGAGATTGCGGTTCGGCTGCGTTTTTGAAAATGGAATCGACTAAGACTCAGTGCTAATTTTGGAACAAAGCAAGTTTATCCCAAAATTGGGGGGCATGTGTTTACACCAAAATTTGGGCTGAGCATATATAGCCGATACCGAGAGCAGAGACAGTTAATTTTCGAGAAGCGGAGTCTTCTATGAGAAGATTTGAGAATAGCCGATCGGGTCCTGGATCGATTGTTGGGCCGAAGAGAAGACGGCGCGGCTGAAGATAAGAGTCGATTGATGACGTCAGCGCGAATCTCTAGCACCGAGGAGCGATCACGTTCGGAGTCCGTTTTTAGAAAGGGAAGATTGGACTCCAAGTTACCTTTAGATTAGGAAAGTTTGTTAGTTTCCATATCTATTTCGAGTTGTAATTCGACTAGGACTCTATCTTGTCGAGCCCAGGGTATAAATATAAACCCCCGGCCATTGTAACAAGTCGACACACATCAATACAACACACCTTTCGGCTCTGGCCAAACCCTTAGAAGTAGGAGTAACGTAGATCTCGGCGAGTTTCTTCAATCGGGCTGAGTGTCATTTGGTGGACGCAGGCTTGCTTGTAATTACCGTCATGCCTCGCTAAGCTTTGTCTCTTTAATGTCATCCGGTGGATATGGGAGCATCGTAGATCGGGGTTGATTCTTGTTCGATATGAGTTTAGCGTCATCCGTGGACGCGGACTTGCATCAAATAAGGATTAGTTATCGATTCATGTTTGTTTTCTTGTTTAAGCTATGTTTAGCGTCATTTGGTAGACGAGGGCTTAGGGTAAGCTTGATTACGTGCATGGATTAGTTATCGGCTCTAACTAATTTGGCATCTTAGTTAGATTCATTAAGTTATCAAGATGTTATCTGTCATTTATTGTTTATTTTTAATATAACATCTCTTTGCCCGATCAAGATTGCATAGTATTGGCCTTAGATCTACATGAAAACGTTCATTTATATTTCGTTCATGTTTATGCTTTGTTATGATATCGCTTGATTCGGCCAGTACTATCGTAGTCTTGCTCGTACATGATGAGAGGGCTTGGCAAGAGCCGATTTGTACGGATACAGAACCGTCGGCCTTTTAGACCAGTTCGGTATTCTTATAGATCGACTTGTGGCTTTTGCTACCGCCAAGTTTTCTGCTTCACGGACCCTCAATCGGCTAATTAGCTGATGCAGTTGTGCTTTCACGAGAAAAACCAGTTAACCGATTGTGCTCTGCCAAATCGACTAAATAGCCGATTTCTGTCTGTTTGACATTCAGACAGTCTGAACTGAATGATTTGACCTGTTTACAACAATCGATTATGCTTTAATCTGTTATAACTATCTGCATAGACTTGTTTAATGTGGATTGTTCTATTTGATTACATATATCAATCGATTATGTATCATTTTAATAATTGTTTTGTCGGTTACCAAAGTTAGGGGTACCCAACTTCCATGCAAAAACGCTCATTCCCAACTTGGCCTGGCCCAAGTAAGGCCAGTCGAAGCCCACGAAGGCCGCGTCTACAGAGGCCCACGACATCATTCCACTAATGACAGCCTCCTCGGGAGAGCTCGCTCCGATTCGCCCGAGCCTGCTCGGGAGAGCTCGCTCCGATTCGCCCGAGCCTCCTCGGGAGAGCGGCATCCTCGGCGCCCAAGTCTCCGATTCGCCCGAGCCGCCTCGGGAGAGCTCGGGAGACCTCGGAAGAGCGGCGTCCTCGGCGCCCAAGTCTCCGATTCGCCCGAGCCTCCTCGGGAGAGCTCGGGAGAGCGGCGTCCTCGGCGCCCAAAGCTCCGATTCGCCCGAGCCTCCTCGGGAGAGCTCGGGAGTGCTCGGGAGAGCGGCGTCCTCGGCGCCCAAGTCTCCGATTCGCCCGAGCCGCCTCGGGAGAGCTCGGGAGACCTCGGAAGAGCGGCGTCCTCGGCGCCCAAGTCTCCGATTCGCCCGAGCCTCCTCGGGAGAGCTCGGGAGAGCGGCGTCCTCGGCGCCCAAACCTCCGATTCGCCCGAGCCTCCTCGGGAGAGCTCGGGAGAGCACGGGAGAGCGGCACCAGCTCGGGAGAGCGGCATCCTCGGCGCCCCAAGTCTCCGATTCGCGGCGTCCTCGGCGCCCAAGTCTCCGATTCGCCCGAGCCTCCTCGGGAGAGCTCGGGAGTGCTCGGGAGAG
Organism: Eremochloa ophiuroides; assembly: GCA_038502445.1. Classification (NCBI taxonomy): domain Eukaryota; kingdom Viridiplantae; phylum Streptophyta; class Magnoliopsida; order Poales; family Poaceae; genus Eremochloa; species Eremochloa ophiuroides. The sequence goes on from JAHLJS010000007.1 coordinate 59,047,801, forward strand.
CGGCGTCCTCGGCGCCCAAGCCTCCGATTCGCCCGAGCCTCCTCGGGACAGCACTCCTCGGCGCCCAAGTCTCCGATTCGCCCGAGCCTCCTCGGGAGAGCTCGGGAGAGCGGCGTCCTCGGCGCCCAAGGCTCCGATTCGCCCGAGCCTCCTCGGGACAGCACTCCTCGGCGCCCAAGTCTCCGATTCGACCGAGCCTCCTCGGGAGAGCTCGGGAGAGCGGCGTCCTCGGCGCCCAAGGCTCCGATTCGCCCGAGCCTCCTCGGGACAGCACTCCTCGGCGCCCAAGCCTCCGATTCGCGGCGTCCTCGGCGCCCAAGTCTCCGATTCGCCCGAGCCTCCTCGGGAGAGCTCGGGAGACCTCGGAAGAGCGGCGTCCTCGGCGCCCAAGTCTCCGATTCGCCCGAGCCTCCTCGGGAGAGCTGGGGAGAGCGGCGTCCTCGGCGCCCAAAGCTCCGATTCGCCTGAGCCTCCTCGGGAGAGCTCGGGAGTGCTCGGGAGAGCGGCGTCCTCGGCGCCCAAGTCTCCGATTCGCCCGAGCCGCCTCGGGAGAGCTCGGGAGACCTCGGAAGAGTGGCGTCCTCGGCGCCCAAGTCTCCGATTCGCCCGAGCCTCCTCGGGAGAGCTCGGGAGAGCGGCGTCCTCGGCGCCCAAACCTCCGATTCGCCCGAGCCTCCTCGGGAGAGCTCGGGAGAGCACGGGAGAGCGGCACCAGCTCGGGAGAGCGGCATCCTCGGTGCCCCAAGTCTCCGATTCGCGGCGTCCTCGGCGCCCAAGTCTCCAATTCGCCCGAGCCTCCTCGGGAGAGCTCGGGAGTGCTCGGGAGAGCGGCGTCCTCGGCGCCCAAGCCTCCGATTCGCCCGAGCCTCCTCGGGACAGCACTCCTCGGCGCCCAAGTCTCCGATTCGCCCGAGCCTCCTCGGGAGAGCTCGGGAGAGCGGCGTCCTCGGCGCCCAAGGCTCCGATTCGCCCGAGCCTCCTCGGGACAGCACTCCTCGGCGCCCAAGTCTCCGATTCGCCCGAGCCTCCTCGAGAGAGCTCGGGAGAGCGGCGTCCTCGGCGCCCAAGGCTCCGATTCGCCCGAGCCTCCTCGGGACAGCACTCCTCGGCGCCCAAGCCTCCGATTCGCGGCGTCCTCGGCGCCCAAGTCTCCGATTCGCCCGAGCCTCCTCGGGAGAGCTCGGGAGTGCTCGGGAGTGCGGCGTCCTCGGCGCCCAAGTCTCCGATTCGCCCGAGCCTCCTCGGGAGAGCTCGGGAGACCTCGGAAGAGCGGCGTCCTCGGCGCCCAAGTCTCCGATTCGCCCGAGCCTCCTCGGGAGAGCTCGGGAGAGCGGCGTCCTCGGCGCCCAAACCTCCGATTCGCCCGAGCCTCCTCAGGAGAGCTCGGGAGAGCACGGGAGAGCGGCACCAGCTCGGGAGAGCGGCATCCTCGGCGCCCCAAGTCTCCGATTCGCCCGAGCTTCCCTATCCCCCTCGAGCGCAAACTTGCAAAGGCATCCAAGGCGCAGGTGATGTCAGCGGAGCAAACTTAGACCACAAGAGATGTTTCTGACCACTTTACAAGCACTGTCCCATCAGGCGAGACTCTCGACGCGACTGTGCTTCGCACGCCCCTGACGGCCATACCACCTGTCCTCCACGGTATGGTCCACGGCGCGCCGCCCCGTTTTCCGCCGGGACCTATCAACTCCGACTGTGACAAGCACCTGACGACGGGCTACGCAAGAACAGGAAAAGCGCCTACTGCGCTGTCCACTCGAAAGGACGAGCACGCCTTCCATCCGGGCCGACGTGACATAGTCAGACGACTGTTCCCACCTTGGAACCCACTGAGATCGTGCGAACCACGACAGCCATGCCCGGAGACGCGGAGAAAAGGCAGTAGCTGCATAGTCAAACGGGGAACAGCAACTCCTCACTGTAAAATACGTAGCTGCCCCTGCCTCTCCCTTGCGACTATAAAAGGGAGAGCAGAGGCCAGCTTTAAGACGGCGGAGGACGACGACGAACGATAACAGAGAAGTTCTAAGTTCTCACCCACACAAACGTACCCATAGCAAACGACTTGTAAACATTTAGACACACACAAGAGACCTGGGAGCTCCTCCCTCTCTCGCCTGGCTTGTAACCTCCTACTACAAGCACCCCGGTGCAAGGCAACACGACCCTCCTCTCCACTGGACGTAGGGCTTGCTCGGCCTGAACCAGTATAAACCCTGTGTTCCCCTTGCACACCATCCGTAGCCTCAACCGCAAAACACATATTTACTAGCCGGTGTTAGTCCCGCCAAAACTAGCACCGACATGTTTCCTGCGGCAAAACATGCATACATGGTGGAATCGACTCTTTAGTCAATTTCCGATTAAATCGGCTCTCAGAGCCACATAGTTGGAACTATTTGGACCCACTGGTTAGTTCTGCCCTGTGATTGCTGATTATTGTCTTTTCCTTGTCAATTGCAGGTCAAATTGACTGGCACGCCTGAGGGTTATCGGTACTCTCTGACTGGGTTTGAAGCTAGCTGGATCTTAGAAGCTCCGACGCTCTTGAGATCATATCTGGCTTCGCTGGTGTTGTGCCAACACATGTCAAAAACTACATTAGAAGTGAAAAAGTTTGATGGTAGTGGTGACTTTCGGTTATGGCAAGTGAAGATACAATCTGTCCTAGTTGATAAAGAATTGGATACTGCTTTAGAGGAGGTTAATCCAGATTTGGCAAGTATAACAAGAGATGAAATGAAAAACATTGATAAGAAAGCATTGGCAGTGCTTCGTTTGACTCTTGATGATAATGTGTTGAGGCAAGTTTGTGAGGAGAAAACTGCTATAGGTCTCTGGAAGAAATTGAAAGCTCTCTATTTGGACAAATCACTCTCAAGTCGTTTCTACCTCATGATACACTTGTTTAGGATGCATATGCAGGAAGGCACTCCTATCAAGCAATATATTTAAGAGTTCAATAAAGCGGTGCTTGACTATCAAAATGTTGCCAAGTCTATGGATACAGATCATATTGCAATATTGTTCCTGTGTTCACTCCTAGATTCTTATGACAGCATCAGAGATCAGATTCTCTATGGTACTGATTCAATCTCCATGGATGATATCACTTCTATCCTTTTGTCTAAGGATTTGCTCAGGAAGTCTCGCATGGAGGGTGGTCAAAGTGAGGGTCTTGTTGCCAACCGTGGGAGGCCTAGAGAGCGTGGTCATAGTGATGGTGATGCTTCTGGTAGTGGTAGGAGAAAAATATAAGGGTCGTTCAAAGTCCCAGTTCAGGCAACAAAATTCAGTGCAGATATTGCAAGGATTATGGCCATATGAAGTGGGATTGTCCCAAGTTGAAGAAAAAGAGGGACAAGCAAGATGATGGCAAAAAGGGTGAAGATTCTTCAGCAGCTAATGTTGCAATTGCAGATGGCGATTCAATTGAGTCTGGTGAGTTACTTGTTGTTAGTGCTGATTCTTCTTCAGCTGGGCATTGTGCTTCTAATGCTTCTGCTGATTATGATATGAGTTTTAGCACTGGTTGGATTCTTGATTCTGCTTGTTCTTACCATATGTCTCCACACAGAGAGTGGTTTGCCACTTAGGAACCATTGAATGGTGGTTCAGTTTCGATGGGTGACGACACAAAGTGCAAAGTTGTTGGTATTGGCACAATCAGATTAGGATGTTTGATGGTATTGTTCGTACACTCACAGATGTTCGCCATGTGGTTAGGGCTAAAGAAGAATTTGATCTCGTTCAAGGCACTTGATCGAAAAGGCTACAAGTTTGTGACTCATAGCTATCAGATCAAGGTCTTCAGGGGTTCCTTGTGTGTGATGAAGGCTCTTACCACTCCAGACACAGATGACTTATATTTCTTATAGGGCAGTTTACTTACTGGGCCAGCTTCAGTGGCTTCTAGTTCCCAGGTTGATGATGACACTATGACTAAATTGTGGCATATGAGATTGGGGCACATGTCAGAGCGTGGTACGGCAGAGTTGAGTCAACGTGGTCTGTTGGGTAGTCGAAAGACAGGCAGTTTGCAGTTCTATGAGCATTGTGTGTTTGGGATGCAAACTCGTTTGAGGTTCAACAGGTTAGTTCACACGACAAAAGCCATTCTTGATTATGTGCACACTGATTTGTGGGGTGAGGCACTGGTGACATCTATTGGAGGTGGAAAATATTTGCTAACATTCGTTGATAATTTTAGCAGGAAGGTTTGGGTCTACATCTTAAAGTCCAAAGATGAGATATTTGCTCGTTTCCGTCAATGGAAGGCCATGGTGGAAACACAAACAGAAAGAAAAGTCAAATATTTAAGATCAGACAATGGCACGACCACCGAACGGAATTATTTTCATTTCCCTCTTTCCATGAATTATCAATACTATATCACCTTAGCTGAGAAAATAGCATTTGAGCAAAAACTAAATTAATTAAACAGGGCTAATTATTTTTCAAACATTTTCATTTTAAATTAGGTTTCAAGGGGTATTTCAGTGGTCAAGGTTGGTAATGCATCAATTGGGTTTATCACTCAACTCCTACCAACTTAATGCAGTGGATTAACTCAAGTTATAAACATTTCCAAATCACAAGGAGAGAGCTGAATGCACCGGGGCTTGATCCACATCCTCTGAGTGAATACCGTACTCAGGGCTCGCTTCAGATAATAGTCACCCTGCGTTCACTACACGAAATAATGACAATGCATGCTTAACATGATGTCATGTATGCCATGATGCATGGGATGCACTAAAACATGAATTAATAAATAAAAGTAGCTTAATTTAGAGAGTTGAGTACAACTTTCCTTCACGATAAAGTTGTAAGTCAACTTCATTAAGCAATGTGGGACCTTTTTAACAATTGTAGAAAGCCGCTGCACAGCTCTACAATTACTACTACCATAACCATGAGCAACCCAACCCAAGGTGCCTAGGGTCATTAGGGTGAATGACCCAAGGTCAACAAGCAATCCAAAAATGCACCAAACCTAAAATGATTAGGGTCTCTATTTAATTTATTAATCGATTAATAGAGCATTAAACAATAAATAAATAATTTTTTTCTAATTGATCCCAAACTTTTTATACAGACATTCCTTACCCTAAAACAATGCCACATTAAATTTTATGATTTTTGGATTATCATAGAATTTAATAAAAAATTTCAAAGTTGTATTTATCAATTAGAAGGCTGATTTTTAGTTCCTACAGAGAATGTTCAAACTCATTATTTAATATTTTTATCAAACACTACATACTGCAGAGAGCATACATAATTATTTTCATGAATTTTGGAGCAGTAAATAATCCTTAGGAAATGGAAAAACGGATTTTAATACGTGCGAAAATGGAAAATATGCTTTTGGCCCGAGGCGGCCCACAACTGCAGGCCGGCCCACGCACGGCCCAGCTCCAGCCTTTCCTCTCTCCCATGCTCTCTTGCGCGGCCGAGCGCGCGCACGGTGGCACAGACCGCGGAGCTCGCCGCCGGTGGCCCTCCGGCGACGGCAAACACCCTAACAAACTCCCCATGAGCAGACACACCTATCTACTTGACCAACCCAGCGTTTAGGGCACACGAGCGAGCTTGCCACCGGCCATGCGGCTCGGCTGCAAGGCACATGGCGGCGCAACGGCATTCCGCCCACGGCGAGCCGGTAGTGTTTAAGGTAGAGATACCGCAAGCACCAGTGGCCTACCACAGAGCGGATGCGTCCCAGAACGACGATCAGTGCTAGGCGGAGCTCCAAACTCGACTGTGACAGTGGACAATTCGGCCTGCGCTGACGTCGACGAGCTCGTTCCGAGGTCTCCTAGGCACGAAACAGAAAACCACCACGAGCATGAGCTTCACGGGGTCATCAGGAAACCAAAACGCACAAAGAAGCTGGACGAAGCCCACCGGAGCAGGTTAGCTACGTCAGAGCGGCTCACGGCAAGCCCCCGCCGGAGCCGAGGAAGAAGACGACGACGTTCCGGCAACTGCGATGGTCAACTTCCGGCACAAACATGTTGGACATATGCGCTAGGATGTGGCGAGCTTGGTGGCAAATGGAATTGGACGATGAGGCCATGAGTAGCGTCAATTCGACCGGGAACCGAAGCTCGGTCGGCGGCGAAGGAAAACAGGAGGAGGAGAAATGACAGCGTCGGGCTCCTTATAGAAGAATGGAGGAGAGCAGACCACGTCCGGGACACCCACGACGCATCCCCCGCACAGTTGCATGCTGGCAGGCAGGCAAGACAGCGGCGCTGCGTGGCGGCACGCCCGCCCCTGTGCGCGAACAGGAGGGAGAGGGGCAGTGCACTGCTCGGCACTGTACCTGATTAATGGCCCCATTATTATTTTTATGCAATTAATTTTTATTTTGTGTAGAAACTCGAAAAAGTACCAATATAGAAGGTGTGCAGAATTTAAAACTGTACAAGTTTGATTTTTGAGCCATATTCAAATTTTTAACGGATTTTGAATAATTCAAAAGGGGGTAAATGTTTATTTTGAATTTTATTTTAAATCCACTCAAAATCTCAAGATTTTTCTCAATAAGTTGAAAATATACAAATATAAAAGTTGCTCTAATTGACAAGCCCTACAACTTTCATTAAAGGAGTTTTGTCAGATTCTTGACAATTTTTGAAATAGCATTTCACATTTAAATTTCAGAGCATTGATTTGAGGTTAATTTGAATTTCTACTGTATAACTTTAAAATATCCAAAAATAAAAGTTATTCCATTTTGAAAGGGCTAAAACTTTTATTAAAATACCATCATCATATTATTGCTAATTTTTGAATTTGTATTTCAAATTTCAGCTTTAAAACATAGGTTAGGGTTTTATTCGAAATTCTTTTTAATAACTTCAAAATTGCCCCAAATAGAAGTTGCTCAACTTTTAAAGATCTAAAAATTTTGTTTAAGACTCAATATCTAATTTCTTTTAGTTTTTAAATTAGAGTTTGGGGTCCGTTTTAGGGTTTATAAATGATTTTCTTTTTATTTCCAAATTTGGATTTACATAATTACACATAACCACAAGAACTTATATAATGAGTCACTCTAAATCACCTATGCACAATCATATGCAAGAATAGATTTTACTTTAGTTAATGCACACCTAACAGGGTTGAATGCGGGATAATTTGTATGCAATCATGATGCCATGGCAGATTTTAGATACAGTAACACCAGGGGTGTTACAGTGCATGCCCAGGCTACATCCATAGGCCGCTTACATAAGAAGTAGGGAGAATTAGGTGTATGGCCTCCGAAAAAACTGTGTTTAGGTATTTGGCCAATTTTCGATCGAATTTAGCTGTATGGCCTCCGGTGAAAAATTTGTTAGCTCCATGGGCTTCCGTCCTGTTAGCAACCTCTGTTAGGTCATCCACTTCCTCACACGTGAAAAGTCTAAAATACCCTTGTCCAAGACAGGAGAAGTCGGCAGCCTCCCGTTCCTAGTCACGCGCACGAGGGTCGCGACTTGCGAGCGCCCCCGACGCTCGAAAAAAAAAGACGGGTGACGGCCAGCCCGCCGCCGGGCAGGAGCCGCGGCTGGCCTGCCTCCGACCGGATCCGGCAGGGCCCCGGCTGCTCCTCCCTCCTTCACACCCTCCCGTTCCCAGTCGCCTGAAGAAGAGGAGGATGAGCGACGGCCGGCCCGTCGCCGCCGTCGCCGCCGGGCAGGAGCCGCGGCCGGCGCGCATCCCTCCGGATCTGGCAAAGCCCCGGCTGCTCCTCCCTCCTTCCGCGACCTACCTTTCTCCCTCTCAACTTCCCAGGGCAGGGGGCGCCGCTGGCTACCAGGAGCCGCGCTCGCTGCCTCCAAGCGAGCCGGGCAGCGCTGGGGGCGAAGCTCGCGTTCAGGAGTCACGGCTGCCACCTCCGAGCTAGCAGGGCAGGTCGGTCGCGCCCAGTGCGGGGGCTTCGCTGGCGGGCAGGGGCACGGCCGTCGCCTCTGAGCCAGCAGCAGGAAACAAGTGTGTCATTACCCTATCGCTGTCTTTAATCAACATCAGGAAAGTGGATATCTCAGAGTTCATGATTTCATCCATTTTCTCAGATTGTTCAACAATTGAATATTTTATAGCAATGGCAACCGTAGCTCTTGTATTTGCTGCTGGGCTATATTTGCGTACCTACAAAGAGAGATATTCTATTAGGCTGTCAAAGCAAAATAACTGCAAAGCGGAGAAAAGCTTTGATGGTTAGCCATGTCGCACGATTACCTGACAGTTTTTTTAGTACGAGCATGTGTTAGGAAACAGATATTGCTTCTTCTGTTGATTTTCAATCTGATCCAAGATAAATGGAGATATATAATGGAGATATATATCATTATACTGTATTTGTTATATTGGAGATATATTTCAATATACTGTATTTTTTATATTGGAGATATATATCAATATAAATGAATCAACCTCTTATATATTGGAGATATATATCATTATAAACTCAAAATATACAATAAACCAATATACTATATTTTTTTTACTGCAAATATACTGTTTTTTATTTTTTCCAGCTAGGGGCAAAATGGTCTTTTAACTCCAGAGTTAACACCATTAAGTCACCAAACTGGACGGAAGGCTATAGAGATAACAAAAATTTCGCTGGAGGCTATACACCTAAATTCGTTCACGAAAAGACCAAATAGCTAAACTCAACTTTTTCCAAAACCATAGGCATAATTCTCCCTAAGAAGTAATACTTTGATTTGTCCGGTTACACTCATCTGCTGTAGTCAATTTTGGTTTTGACACATAAACGTAGACGCCTACAATGTGCATGGTTCAAATATCTGCGCCCATGGTTACAAACACTGGAGCAGCCAAGGATGGCAACGGGGCGGGTTTAGGACGGGTGGAGCGTCCGCGGACCCGCACCCGAGACCTGAATACAGGACCCGAACCCGCCCCGAACCGTGTTAAGGGGGGGGAGGGGGGAATCTGCCCCCGCCTCCGAACCCGCCGGGTCCCTGGAACCCGCGACGTGGGCATCGTGGCGTGGTGGCGGAGACGGGAGCCGCGTCGCCGCCAGCGCGTCCTCTCCTCCTCTCGTGCTCGTCCTCGTCAGTAGGGTGCATCGGTGCCGACCGTGTCGCCCTGGCCGCCAGCCGCGGGGCGCCTGAGCCGGATGGCGCGAGGCCAGTGGCGGGCTGTCGGCTGGAGGGGCGGTGGTGCCTGGTTGGGAAGTGGCACGGTGGGGATGGCGATAGGGCGAGCGGCGAGATGCGCCAGCGCGCACTGCGCGGAGCGGCGGGGATGGGAGGGTGGCGGCGCGTTGCGGCAGGGATGGGGTGGTCCATAGGGGCAGTCGCGTCGCGGGCTCGCGGCTCGGTGCCTCGGCCCTTGCGCTCGGTGCGTCAGGGCGCTCGTGGCCTCGCGCTCGGGTGACCGCGTAGAGGCCCGAGGGAGCTGCGGACCGCAGGGGTGCGGTGGTTCGGCGTGCGGCGTGCGACTACGGGGATTGAGTGGGGAGACTAGAGAGGGGCTCCATATATACTTAGGGTTACAAGTAATGGGCTTGGGCCTTGTTGGGTTGATGGTATATGGGCTGATTTATAGTTTTAAGTGATTTCGGGACCCGACGGGGACCCACGGGGGAAAACATAAACCCGCACCTGACCCGACCCGTTTTGGGTCCCCGAAACCCGAAAACCCGCAGGGCCAAATTTAAACCCGCCCCCGTCCTCGCCGGGTCTGAAACCCGCGGGTCTCGGGTCCAAACCCGACCCGTTGCCATCCTTAGGAGCAGCTCTAAGGGTAGTTACATTGTGTCAAAAAAATCTCTATAAGTCAACTAAAGTAGTCCATATATATTGTGTGTCAATTTGTAAAGTACTCTATACAATATAGATGTCACTACTATAGGTCTTGACATCATTGTCGGCACCATAATTGATGGATTTTAAGAAACTGACCATGATAGTTCATGGCTAAAAGCGGCACTGATAGGACATGGTCATATTTTATTCACAAGATTTCGTAGAAGTTAATACCAACTCAAGTGATATGTTCCATACTTATAAGTGAGTGTGTTGTGATAGTTAAGAATCTCGGATGGAGAATTAACCAAAACAAACTTGTAGATTTCAAAAAGTTGTCAACTAAGTTATGCAACTATGTAGTTGATAACTTTTTCATTTAAAATCATTATCGAACAAAAATTATGTTTAATTTGAAAAATTCAAAAATTTGAATTTTTTCAATGAGCTTGGATTGGAAAACGACCAAAATAAAAGCTGTAGCTCCCAAAAATTTATGGAACTTTGTAGTTGGCAATTTTTTTCATTTGAAATCATTTATCCTATGAAAATTATGGCTATATATTTGAAATTCAAATTTTTGAAATGACCTCAGATGGAGGAGTGACCAAAACAGAAGTTATAGATCTTAAAAAGTTATAAAACTTTGTAGTTGATAATTTTTTCATTTAAATTTATTTAGGATCCTAAATACTCAATTCAAAATTAGATGAATATAGAATGAAGTGGACGAATATCTTAATTGCACACAAGTATAGATACAATAGTGGTTAGGAGAAGAATGCATGGAGCAGGAGGTCGTCGGTTCAAGCTCTGGTGGCCGTGAAGCGCCTGTTTTTCGCATGAAAATTTGTGAGTTATGACCGTGTGGCTAGTTAGTGGAGTCTCTTCGGTATTAAAAAATTCCTATTTCTATTCCGTTTTATGGGATTTTTGAGAACCACATCAATGTCGGTTCTTAAACGTCAACACTGTTGCTTTGATCGTGTGTCGGTTCAAAATCCTGTCGTGATAGGAGATTTTAAATCGACACTGATTAGAGAATCTGGGGTAGTGCGTCAAGGCTAAAGTAGTCTATACAATCTAGATGTTAGAAAAGACGTTTGCACTGAGATAAGAGAAAGTTGTATTGTTAATTAAAAGTGTAAAACATTTATGAAAAAAGTTGAATCTATACAGATAATTATTTTGGGACCGAGGTAGTAGGTTTAAGCCGGTGCAGAAAAAAAAAAAGGAAAAATGGCGGCACATGTTGTCGACAGTGTCTTTTACTTTTTTAGAAAACTGTTGTCGACAGTGTTGGCGCCCATCCTTGTCCGTTGGCTCACTTGATGTCGGCCCGGCGCCACTTGGGCTGATGGAAATTGCACTGCTGCGGATCCCGAAAAGATAATGTTGGCACGTCATCATTGACCATAATTGTAACTAGAGCAAACAACAAATAAATAAAGTTAACTACAGAATAAAAATCAAATAAATAAAGTTTGTTTAATTTTTAGCAAATTTTGTCAAGGTGCGACAAAAAAATGTTACAACTCTCCTCCCTAATCCTAGTCCCTACTCCCTCTATCTCTAAATATCTATCGTTCTCGCTTTTCGAGAAATGACTTTCAATATTTTTATATAAAAATATTAATATGTATAATACGTAATTGATATCATTAGATAGATCTAATCTAACTTTTTAATAAATTTATTTAGAGTTACAAATATTGCACATATTTTTTATAAATCTAAACAAACTTTTGGCACGAAAATTAGAAACAATGTATTAAAAATTCTATAAATCTAATTAAACTTTTGGCACGGAAATTAAAAACGAACGAATAAAAAGAGTACGCTATTTCTTCTTTTCAGCCTCTCTCAAGCGAAAAAGGAGTTATTAATAATTCATTCAAGACGTGCTAACGTACAACTTTGCTTTACTCCTATATCATTACATGCATGAACGTATTGTTGAGTCTACGCTAGTCAGCTGGGGTCAGCAAGAAAAGCAAGTTGCACAAAGAACAACTGCAAGTGGCCAATTAGGAGGGACACGAGGAGATGGAGACATGACCCATGAGGATGTACGGATCAGTATTTTCTCTCACACAACCTTACTGTAACTATTTAAGCAGAGCAAGCACAACAGGGCGTGAGCTTGGAGATAGTGCTCTACACCGCCCATTCTCAGCCTTGAGAAGATGGGTGAGTCCACTGAGAACAGCAGCAGCAGCACGGGTTTCGCCGACGCCCTGGAGTTCTGGCAGGAGAACGAGCTGCGAATCCTCGTCGTCTCGAGCCTGGCCATCCAGTGGTTCCTCTTCGTCTTCGCGCCGTTCCGGCAGCGCCGGATCCCAGGCCTGCTGAGGCTCTCCATCTGGCTGGCGTACCTGGGCAGCGACGCCGTGGCCATCTACGCCCTCGCCACCCTCTTCAACTCCCACAGGTGCGACGACACCGACAGCAGCAGCCATGCTGCAGCTCCGGGCGTGGAGCTGCTGTGGGCGCCCATCATGCTGGTGCACCTCGGCGGCCAGGACAGCATCACTGCCTATAACATCGAAGACAACGAGCTGTGGCGACGGCATGTCGTCACAGCGGTCTCTCAGGTCAGTAGTGCTTAATTAAGCTTGCTTTGGGATATATATTTATTTGTTTCATTAGAAAAGCTGGTAGGTAGGGAATAGTAATAAGCTAATTAACTAACATGGTGGGTGGTTGCCATATTTAATTAGGGCACTCATAATACAGAAACTATTGGGTAGTTTCTATAGCACAAGACTTCACTCATGGAAACTATTCTCTCCAATGCTTTAATTCTCATAGCGTCCAGGAACAAAATCAGGCCAATCCTGTGCATCTTCTCTACTTCCTTCTTCTGGATCCCGTGCGTACACCGTCGCAGCGTAGCAGCCTGGCCAGCCTCCGCGTTCTGCCCCGTCCTCGCTTGACGGAGCTCCGGGCGGTGCTGCCGAACGCCGCGCTTGCTGGTAGAACTCGAGCCCACTCCACGCGAACGAGCTCTGTGGCAGCGGCGGCTGGTAGAACTCGAGCCCACGCGCGCGCGAACGAGCTCTGTGCCGGTGGCGGCGCGTGAAGTCGTTGCCATGGCAGCCGGCCGCAGGCCGCCGGGGCCGCGACAGTGAGGCCACGTCCGCGCGCAGCGAGCACCGTGCCGGTGGCACGCCCGCGACTCTGCGTTTGCACTGGGTTTCGCGTTCGCGCGAGCGAGTCCGCGCCGGCGGCCGCGCCGCGAGCTCCATGCCAGAGGCAATTTCCGCGCCGGCGGCACACCAGCGACTTTCCGTCTGCGCTGGGGGTCGCGTCCACGTCGGCGGCCACGTCAGCGCCGGTGGCCGCGTCCACGCCGGCGGCCCGCGATTTCCGAGCGCGAGAGATGGCGAGCAGCGCGGCGATTGCGCGCGCGAGCGGGGCAGGTTTTGGCGGCGATGGGGAGGAAAGAAGACGACGCACGGCCGCACGGGATCGCAAGCGGCTCCATGGAAACGACGGAGGTCTTCCCAACGCGCACGTGCCTGGTTTCTTCTGCTTCGATGCGAGCGTAGACATCGTTTCTTGTTTAGACTCGGTTTCTTACTTTTTCCTTCTCTTTCTTCAATAAATGTGGTGCCACGTCAGCAAAGCTCAATAAATAGTGATGTATTAAATGAACATAGAAACTATGATAAAGTCATTACCATGGCGTAGAATGATCAGTTATCTTGATTATTATTTTTGCATGTAAGACCAGATCGACCACAAAATGACTGACCATTCCGATCTACATTCCACGTGCTTTTATAAAGATAAACTTCACCAGATGCTTTTTCTATTCATGTAAGGTGTCCACGTCATTCTAAACTAAAGGGTGATTGGTTGCCCTACTCAGTTCGTACGGACTATATCCTTGTTTGGTTCCCCTCCTCACATTCGTTCCGTATAGTTTTGTCTTCTCACGAGCTAGGATGGCATTGATTCATGCATGGTGCAGGAGGGCCATGTCTTAGACACTCAAAACTCTGATATATGCATGCAACCAAATATGCATGAACTTATCTCGTATTGGACCAACAACAAAAATAACCAAACACAAGAAAGTGCATAGTCTTGTCATGGCTAGGAACAGTCTGGATGGGCACTCCATCCTAGCTTGCCGATCCTGGAGCAACCAATCACACCCTAAGTATCCTACTAACTTGCAATCCTTTAATGCAAGTTATCCATATCACCCCTTATCCACTAAGTATGCCACTAACTTGCAATCCTTTAACGCAAGCTCTCCATATCACCCCTTATTATTTAAAAGAGAGTGTCTCCACAGCAGTTGCCTGATGTTTGACATAAGCATCAGTCATCTTCAACCCCCCTTTTGCTCCTGATCCGGTTGTCTTCTTTCCTCCTCGCACTTGGCGTGCCTCTCCGCATCCCCACAGGCCCCTCCGCGCATCACGACCAGCGACGGCTAGTGACACCCATGACCTTCCTAGACCCTCCACGCATCACGATGGCGGCGGCCGGCGACCCCCGTGACCTTCCCCATCCCGACGGCAGCTACTACAGCTTCCCTCACCTCTGGCGGCTCGGCGGCTCCTATCCCATCACCGGTGGTCACAATCCTCCCCACGTCAGAATGGATCTCATGGTGCCCTATCTTCCACGCCCTCTGGATCTAGCCACGAGCCCATCACCTTGCGGCGACAGCGGCAGTTTCCCCTTCATCTCCCTCGATGCCGGCGACGGAGCACAGCCACAGCCATAGCCACAACCACAACCACAATCACATACATATACACAGTTGACTGACAGTAAAATAAAATATTAGGCGACCGTTAACGATTAAATCTCTATTTAAAAACATTATCCGTGACGTCTCTATTATATCTATAATACTTTTAATCTGTAATCTATTAACGCACAAGTCATCTACATATGTTATTTGCTTCATCACCTTGTTAACACCAAATTTTGGACTGCGAGCCGATAGCCGATACCAGAGGAAGATAGCCGATCTCGGAAGCAGATTCCGTCCAGCGGAAGGAAGGAAACAGCCGATTGCACGGTGAATCGGTTATCGGGCCAAGGTGACAGGAGGCGCGCAGCGTCAGTATTGATGACGTCATCCAGAGTCCGCGCCGCCAGGGTGTGATCACGATCAGAGTCCGTTATGGAAAGGAAAGGTTGGACTCCAAGTTACCTTAGATATAGGATAGTTTGTTAGTTTCCTTATCTATTGATAAGTTGTAATTCGACTAGAACTCTATCTTCTTACGCTCAGGGTATAAATATAAGCCCTCAGCCATTGTAATCGACACACACAACAACGTCAATACAACACAACTTTCGGCTCCGGCCAACAAACCCTAAAGTCAGTCGAATCTGGCGAGTTACTTCATCCAGGCTGGGTGTCACCCGGTGGACGCAGGCTTGCTTGTAAGTATCGTCAACCCCCTATTAAACTATGTCCTTTTAGCGTCATCTGGTGGACGTGGAAGCATGGCAGACCAGGGTCCTTACTAAGCTCTGTTTCTTTGGCGTCATCCGGTGGACGTGGGAAGCATAGTAAGTCAAGGATGATTCACGCTGATTTACTTGATCAATCTATGTTAACCGTCATCCGGTGGACGAGATGCAGATTAGGACGGTTCTCACGCGTGGATTAGTTATCGATTCATGTCTGTTTGCTTGATTTAATCTATATCTTACGTCATCCGGTGGACGAGGTGTAGATTAAAGACGGTTCTCATACATGGGTTAGTTATCGGCTCTAACTAAATATGGCAATTTGGTTAGATTCATTAAATTACCGATGTTGCTTATGTTTATTGTTTATTATTTAAAGCAATCATCAATTTGCCCGTCTTGATCCATATGCGTCGGTTTATATCTAATAGATCTATCTGTTCAACGAATTATGTTTGCCATTTGTTTTATATTGATAAGATAGAATGCTTTGCACTAGCCGGTTGTATTTTGGATCTAGATTAGATACGGGTCGCACTAAAGTAATAAAATAAACATTGTCTAGATTCAAAGGTTAACAGATTTAAGTTGCAACTTCATCATGACTGTCTCGATCCGCTCGATCTCCACTGTTGCAAGATTGTGATTTAGATCTATTAGCCGGAGAGTTGAAACATTGTCTGCTTTATAGGCTTGTATATTGCCCGTATACACTAAATCGGCTGAAATAGCCGATTTCATCTTGTTTTACATTGAGCATCTTATGATCATATTAGCTTGCTGTGATTACATTTTTTATAGCATATTTCCGTCTAATGCAAGTATATGTCATTGAATTCATGTCTAAATCAGTTAACTTGAGTTATAATGCATGTTTCGCTACAATCGGTTCATAACATGACGGAATCGGCTTTCTAGTCGATCTCCCATTACATCGGCTCTTCGAGCCATACAGTTGGAACTATCTGGACTCACCAGTTGGTTCCGCCTTGTGTTACTGATTACGTCTTGTTTCTTTGTCAATTGCAGGTCAAATTGACTGGCACGCTTGGGAGTTACCGGCACTCTCGGACCGGGTTTGAAGCTAGCTGGATCTACAAGAGCTCTGCAGCTTTCAAGGGTCGTTTCCGGCTTCGCTGGTGTGTTGAGCGCGGAGAACCACTTTTTGTGCCAACACACTTTCTGGCACGCCCGGTGGAACGGATCACTGAAGACCATGGCAAAAGGGAAGACCACGGTAGACGGCTCCTCCAAGGAGGCCGGAGGCCCCAGAGATGATGGTGTCCTCAGGGTCAGGATCGCAGACCTCAACGATGAGGACGCAGCAGTGCTGAACAAGATCATCAAAGAATTCGCTGATACCTGCCTGCTTTCATTTAGCAAGCAGCACGATGGCTCCATAGTGAAGAAGAATGCATTCCCGAGGTGGATCATGGACGGCCATTCTGATAAATCTGAAGAGGAGTGCAGGGCCGACCTCAAACAGATGCTGGAAGAAGTGACCTGGGAGGCCGCCTATTCAGCCGTCGGCCACCACCACAAATCCTTCCTGCAGACGTTCTATAACATCATGAAGACCGTCCTCAAACGGCAGGATTGGGAGTCTTTCGGTCTGGTTTACTTCAACATACCTGCAGAAGACGCGGATCCAAGAGCAGCGGCAGGGACCTCCAATTCCTCACCGCAACAGCCGAACCAGCCGAAAGCGCTAGTGCAAGGTGCCACGGTGGCCGGTTCGGCTCAAAAAATAGTAGCTTTTCCCAGATTATACAAAGATCATGCTCCAGAGGAGATCGCCGCTTTCATGCAGGCCACTGGGCAGACGGTGAACTCGATGAACTCACCAGTGGTGAACCCGGCGCCTAGAAGTACGCTGGCGGCAGACACGGCCAACCCTACCCCTGGATACCATGAGGGGATTACATATCAGGACCTTCAGGCAGCGCCGACGCCTAACAATCAGCTGCTGGAGCAGATGAGTGCCATGCTCCGTGATACGTTCGGTTTGCAGCCGAAGACGGGGACTGGAATCAAGTATAGGCGTCCTTACCCCAAGTGGTACGACCGAGTGACGTTGCCGCCCAGGTATCGCTTGCCCGACTTCTCCAAGTTCAGTGGGCAGGACAACGTCACCACCATAGAACACATCAGCCGTTACCTGACCCAGCTTGGCGAGGCATCATATGAGGTAGCTCACAGGGTCCGGCTCTTTCCGCTATCACTGACAGGGCCGGCGTTTAGCTGGTTCGCGTCCCAGGAGCCTAGCTCGATTCAAGGTTGGGAAGATCTGGAGACCAAGTTCCATAATTACTTCTTCTCTGGCACCGGGGAGAAGGACATCACAGATCTCACCAACATGCGCCAAAGGCCGAGTGAAGTTGGATCGGCCTTCGTCAAGCGATTCAGGGAAACTAGGAACATGTGCTACTCCTTGAACCTGAACGACAAGCAGCTCGCCAAGATAGTGGTCAGTGGGCTGCCCACACGTTCAAGAAAAGCTGGTGGGCACCAACTTCAACAGCATCAGCGAGGTGATGCAGAGGGTGGCCGCATTAGAGCAGCAGGCCCAGAGCTTCAAGAAGGAATTGAAATGCAAGCAGTCGGCTTACGTCTGTAATTCCGACTCAGAGGATGGGGAGGACGAAGAAGTGGCCGCTGTTGAGCTCAAATGGGGCACAAAGCCCATGGCCGTGCCAAAAGGTTGAAGCGCGGAGGATCAATATGACTTTGACACGCGCAAGCTGGACAAGCTCTTCGACCTGTTAGTCAGCGCAGGCCACATCACCTTCCCGGCTGACTACGTCAAACCATCTCCTGAAGACTTTCAGGGGAAACCGTTCTGCCAGTACCACGGCCTCACCTCACACTCCACAAACGGCTGCCGCAATTTCAAAGCAGCGACCCAGAAGGCCATTAGGCGTGGCCTATTGAAATTTGAGGCCCCTCCTAAGGGAAAGATGAAAATCGACAAATTCCCATTCCCGAAGGGGCAGAACATGGTTCAGATCGTAAACCCCCCAGCCAAGTTGAAGCTGCTGACCTCCGAACGGGCCAAGAAGAACTCCTCGGTTGATACCGATGCGCAGATCACAGCTGAGGAGCTGGCGCTGATCAAGGAAAGGAGGGAGCAGAACCAGAAGTAGCTGGAGAAGGGAGAGTCCAGCGGCACCAAAAGCAGGAGGCCCACACACCGGCATCTCTTGAACAAGTGGCGGCGTCAGAAAGAGAAGGACCATCAGAGGCAGCTGCAGCGCGAGGAGGTGGAATACCGCAGGTGGCTCCACGAGGAAGAAGAGGCGCGCTATCACGAAGAACTGACTCGCCGCCGGGAAAGTGAGGAGGATCACTGGCATTGCCCGTTCTTCCGACACTGCTGGAACGAAGGCTTGAGACTGCCAACGCTGCGCAACTGCCCAGAGTGCAGCGATCAGTACCGAGAGTACAGGCAGTCCCAGGTCAACCGCCGGTCTGCGCATGAGAGGCTAGGAAGCCCCCGTAGCCCGCGGGATCGGCATGAAAAAAGGGACCTGCGCAATCGGCTCGATGAGGCGGTGGTTGAACGCCAACAGCCGGTTTGGCAGGGGAACCAGTGGTGCCCGAGAGATCTAACTAGAAGCCAAAGGCACCGAGTGTAGTGGCTCAGGAACAGGGAGCTCCAGGTTGAGGGGCGTGCCAAGTGGGTGTGGCGCGAAAAGCCCTCACAAAGTAATAGGAAAGCTGTGGCCGACGCGCGGATGGTGTTTGTGCTACCTGCAGAGTTCAGAGCCAAGAGGTACGATACCGATTCCGACTCAGACGAATCAGGATCAGAAGAAGGAGTGGCCAAGTTAGTGCTCGCACAGCAAGCTACTTTTGACAGCCGGCCAAGAACCGACATCTGAAGGCCCTCTACCTCAAAGGTTACGTCGACGGCATGCCCATGACGAAAATGCTGGTGGACGGCGGCGCCACTGTCAATCTCATGCCCTACACCACATTTCACAAACTAGGCAAGGGCCCTAATGATCTGATAGAAATCGATCTGATGCTCAAGGATTTTGGGGGCAATTCTTCCAACACTCGGGGGGCAATCAACGTCGAGCTGACAGTGGGGAAGAAGACACTGCTCACCACCTTCTTCGTGATCGACAGTAAGGGCGCCTATAGCTTGCTGCTCAGACGCGACTGGATTCATGCCAACTGCTGCGTGCCATTCACCATGCATCAGTGCCTCATTCAGTGGCATGGCGATGAGATTGAAGTGGTCCCGGCCGATGACTCGATCAGCATGGCGACGGTGGATGCCGCGTACTGGGAAGCTGGGGATCATGACTGTTTCTCCAGCAAGGTTTGGGAAGAAGGCTCCATCAGGGTCAGCGATGAGAGTCAACAGCCGATCAGGGCAATCGGCTCTGAGTCTTTTTATTAAATGGAGAATCCGATCGACGGCACAGAGGGTAAGTTTGGGCAAGGATTCACGTCGGCCGACAAGCTCGAAGAAGTAGATATTGGACCTGGCGACAGGCCAAGGCCAACGTTTATTGTCGCCAACCTAGATCCGGAGTTCAGGCAGGAGCCGATTCAATTGCTAAAGGAGTACAAAGATTGCTTCGCCTGGGAATATTATGAGATGCCTGGATTGGACAAATCTATTGTTGAGGACAGGCTACCCATCAAGCCAGGGTTTCGGCCACACAAATAGCCTTCATGTCAGTTTAGAGAGGACGCTCTACCCGACATTAAGGCCGAAATCGCAAGGCTGTTAGAAGCCAAGTTCATTCGAGCTTGCCGATATGCCGAATGGATATCGAACATCGTCCCTGTGTACAAGAAAAATGGTAAATTGCGAGTCTGCATCAACTTCAGGGATTTAAATAGAGCTACACCGATGGATGGCTACCCTATGCCAATAGCCGATATGCTGGTAGATTCGGCTGCTGGGCACCAGGTCATTAGCTTCATGGATGGCAATGCTGGTTACAATCAAATTTTTATGGCTGATGAAGACATCCCGAAGACTGCCTTCAGGTGCCCTGGTGCGCTTGGTTTGTTTGAATGGGTGGTCATGATGTTTGGTTTGAAGAATGCCGGTGCAACTTATCAGAGAGCTATGAATTACATATTTCATAAGTTGATCGGAAAAATCGTTGAAATCTATATAGATGACGTGGTGGTGAAATCCAAGAGCTACAAGGATCACCTGACCGATCTGAGGGCCACTCTGGAGTGCACAAGGAGACATGGCTTGAAGATGAATCCGAAGTGTGCATTCGGCATGTCGGCTGGCGAATTTCTGGGATTCATGGTTCACCGCAAAGGGATAGAGATCGGCAGCAAGAGCAAGAAGGCGATTGATGAACTTGTACCTCTAACCAACAAGAAGGAATTGCAATCCTTGCTCGGTAAGATTAACTTTATCAGAAGGTTCATTGCCAACTTATCAGAGAAGATGCTGCCGTTCTCGCCATTGTTGAAGCTCAAGAATGATCAAGAGTTCAAATGGGGTGACGTGCAACAGAAGGCTTTTGACGAAATCAGAGAATACATGAAATCTCCACCTGTCTTAGTACCGCCACGGACAGGAAAGCCTTTTAAGTTGTACGTGACGGCCGAAAACCATACTATTGGATCGGCCCGTTTTCAAAAGTTTGAAGGGAAGGAGAGAGCAGTTTTCTACCTGAACAGGCGGCTCCTTGACCCTGAGACAAGATACACACCGACCGAGAAGTTGTGCTTGTGCCTATTCTATTCATGCGCCAAGTTGAGGCACTACCTGCTTGCCTCGGAGTGTGTGGTGGTGTCCGAGAAGGATGTCATCAAGCACATGCTTTCGATGCCGATTTTAAATGGTCAGATCAGCAAATGGATCCTGGCGCTCTCAAAATTTGACCTGAGGTTCGAATCTGCTAAGGCAGTCAAAAGCCAGGCGATAGCCGATTTCATCACCCTGTATCACGGAGGATCGGCTAATGTTGCAGATATTGCTCCATGGACTATGTTCTTTGATGGCTCTTCATGCAAACAAGGTGGTGGCGCCGGAGTAGTGCTCATCTCGCCACGTGGTGTGTACTTTGAGTATGCTTTCCAGATCGGACCGATTGTCACCAATAATCAGGCTGAATATGAAGCCGCGTGGAAAGGTTTTCAGCTTCTACATGAAGCAAAGGCCGATGCAATTGAGGTATTTGGCGATTCACAACTAGTCATCAACCAATTGCTCGGCCTGTACGAGTGCAAAGACGAGATACTCAGAGGCTACTATGATCAGTGCCAGGCTCTCATCAAGAAGTTCATGTCGGTATCTCTCTGTCACATCCCCAGGGCCCAGAACCAGGAGGCTAATCGGCTGGCACAGGACGCGTCGGGTTATCGGCTGATGCAGGAGATTTGCAACAGCGAGCAATCAGGTGATGACTGGAGGGGCGAGATAGCAGGTTACCTGGCAAATCCTTCACAACGGGTCAACAGAAAGCTAAGCTACAAAGCCACCAAGTACGTGTTGCTGGATGGCCAGTTGTATTACAAGACTGTTGAAGGAGTGCTACTCAAATGCCTGGGGGCAGAGGAATCGGTGAAGCTGATGAGCGAAGTACACGATGGAGTCTGCGGTGCACATCAATCGGCTCACACGATGAAGTGGATCATCAGGAGGACTGGTTACTATTGGTCTACGATGCTGGAAGATTGTTTCAAATATTATAAAGGGTGTCAAGAATGCCAGAAGTTCAGAAATATACAGAAGTCTCCAGCCTCTGCTATGAATCCTATAATCAAGCCATGGCCGTTTAGAGGATGGGGTATTGATCTAATCGGCCAAATCTACCCACCGTCGAGCAAGGGTCACAAATGGATTCTGGTGGCGACTGATTACTTCACCAAGTGGGTCAAAGCCATTCCTTTGAAGAACGCCACTTCACCTGACGTGATCGAATTTGTAAAGGAGCACATTATCTACAGGTTTGGCATACCTCAGACGATCACAACCGATCAGGGGACAATGTTCACTTCAGAGGAGTTTATGACCTTTGCCGATGACATGGGCATCAAGATTTATAATTCATCGCCGTATTATGCCCAGGCCAATGAACAAATAGAAGCTTCCAATAAAATTTTGATCAAGGTCATCAAGAAAAGATTGAGCAGAACCCCAGAAAATGGTATTTGCATCTGAGCGAGGCGCTATGGGCATATCACATGACACAGCATGGATCGATCAAAGCTTCACCTTATGAGCTAGTCTATGGACACGTTGCTGTCTTGTCATGGGAGATTCAGTCTGAGACACGGCGCGTCAAGTTGCAGAACAAGCTTACAGCCGGTGAATACAAAGACATTATGATGGACAGTCTAGAAGATTTGCACTGTCATCGGCTTAAGGCTTTGGAATACATTGAAAGGAACAAGGTACGGGTGGCCAAGTATTACAACACTAAGGTGAGGAGCAAGAGCTTCACCGAATCAGAGCTAGTATGGAAAGTCATTCTGCTTATTGGTATGAAAGATAGCCGATTCGGTAAGTGGTCGCCAAACTGGGAAGGCCCGTATCGTGTGGTTGAATGCGCCCCGGGTAATGCTTACATCCTTGAAGATTTAGAAGGACAGAGACTCGCTAGGGCCATCAACGGGAAGCATCTGAAGAAATACTACCCTAGCATCCCAGTTGGGGGGGTGATAGCTGATTCATGTGAATCTGGTTCTAACAGCCGATGCCGTGTAAACGGGTCGCCTTCAGGACAAAAATGGCCGACATCGTAGTAACAAGTCGCCCTTAGCACAAAAATGAAATACCCTCGATGGGGTGTAACAGCCAATGCGATAAGCATCGCCTTTAGAGCAAAAAATGAAAACAAAACATACAGCCTTGCAGATTGGATTGTTTCGGGCATAACGAGTTCAGAGGTATCATATACATCAAAATGCCTAATACAATCTAGTTTGGATTATTGACGCCATCCCGGATCACGTCCTCGGCGTCGATGGACACGGAGAGACCGACGGCATGAGGAACGAAGGCGACCATCAACGTGCCGAACTCCTCCATGTCTTGGCCTGCCCGGATCCCCATTTCAACGTTCTCCAGCACGATGCTGGAGTTGATCAGGGCGGCGGCCAGAGCTCCCGTGGCACCATAACGGACGCCGCTCATCGCCACCTGGTGGATGCGGTGGTGCACGTCCCCAAACTGCTCCACCTGCGTTTGGCCCCGCGCGCGGAGGACGTTGGTGGCACTCGCCGCGGCTACGCGCAGTTCATGCAGCTGCGCCGTCAGGGCTGCATAAGCAAGGAAGGTCAGTGCTTGAAAACGCGCCATGCACGCCATTGGACAAAGCAAGAGATTACCTGCCACGGCGGCCTGCGACTCCACGAGGTTGGCCCGCGCCTCCGCCAAATCGGTGTTGGCGGCGATGAGCGCGACGGCCTGGTCCTCATTCTCCTTCTCCAGCCGGCCGGCTTCTTTGGTAGCCTCGGAGTAGAGATTGCGGTACCGCACCATCTCATGGTGGAAGTGGCGGCCGTCGGCGGCGGTGTAGGAGTCGCGGGAACTCGAAGATGATTCCGAGTTTGATCCTGCTCCGGAGGTGGTGCTACGAGCCGGAGCGTGATGGAGGTTCGGTTGTGGCGACGTGCGACGCATCGAGGAACCGGCGCCGATCGGTGCACCGGAAGGCAGATGGAGCGGGGGACGTTGGCTGAAAGGAACCATCAAATCAGGCACCCAGATTCAGCCAGATTTAAAGATTAGTGAAAAAGGCGAATAAGATACCTGCTATGGACTCCCCGTCCGCTGACTTGCATCATACGCCTGATTGGAGCCCTTACAGGAGCAGAGGGCCCGGCGACGTCACCAGCGGCGGGGGTTTCCGGGGCGGCCGTCCCAGTTGCAGGAGCAGCGTTGGCATCCGCCAGGGCTGCCCGAGGAAGATCAGCACCAGGGGCAGGGGCGTTCAGGCCGGCTAAGGAGCCAACAATGCCGCTGACGAAAGATGGCCGGTGACTGCGTGTTAACACCGAATTTTGGGCTGGGAGCCGATAGCCGATGCCAGAAGCCGATAGCCGATACCGAAGGAAGGAGAATAGCCGATTGAACGGTGAATCGGTTATCGTGCGAAGGTGACAGAAGGCGTGCAGCGTCGGTATTGGTGACGTCATCTAGAGTCTGCACCGCCGAGATGCGATCACGATCGGAGTCCGTTATGAAAGGGAAGATGTGACTCCAAGTTACCTTAGATATAGGATAGTTTGTTGATTTCCTTATCTAATAATGAGTTGTAATTCGACTAGGACTCTAGCTACGCTCAGGGTATAAATATAAGCCCTCAGCCATTGTAAAAAACAACATCAATACAACACAACTTTCGGCTCCGGCCAAACAAACCCTAGAGTCAGTCGAGTCCGGCGAGTTACTTCATCTAGGCTGGGTGTCATCCGGTGGACGCAGGCTTGCTTGTAAGTATCGTCAACCCCCTGTTAAACTATGTCTTTTTAGCGTCATCCAGTGGACGTGGAAGCATGGCGGACCAGGGTCCTTGCTAAGCTCTGTTTCTTTGGCGTCATCCGGTGGACGTGGGAAGCACAATAAGTCAAGGATGATTCACGCTGGTTTACCCGATCAATCTGTGTTAACCGTCATCCGGTGGACGAGATGCAGATTAGGACGGTTTTCACGCGCGGATTAGTTATCGATTCGTGTTTATTTGCTTGATTAATCTATTAGTTAACGTCATCCGGTGGACAGGCTATAGATTAAGACAGTTTGCATGCATGGATTAGTTATCGGCTCTAGTTAAATTTGGCAGTTTAGCTGGATTCATTAAGTTACCGATGTTGCTTATGTTTATTGTTTATTATTTAATGCAATCATCAATTTGTCCGTCTTGATCCATATGCGTTGGCTCATATCTAATAGATCTATATGTTCAACGAATTATGTTTGCCATCTGTTTTATATTGATAAGATAGAATGTTTTGCACCAGCCGGTTGTATTTTGGATCTAGATTAGATACGGGTCGCACTCAAGTAATAGAATAAACATTTTCTAGATTCAAAGGTTAACGGATCTAAGTTGCAACTTCATCATGACTGCCTCGATCCGCTCGATCTCCACTGTTGCAAGATTGTGATTTAGATCTATCAGCCGGAGAGTTGAAACATTGTCTACTTTATAGGCTTGTATATTGCCCGTATACACCGAATCGGCTATAAGTAGCTGATTTCATCTTATTTTACATTGAGACATCTTGTGATCATGTTAGCTTGCTGTGACTACATCTTTTATAGCATATTTCTGTCGAAAGCAAGTATATATCATTGAATTCATGTCTGAATCGGTTAACTTGAGTTATAATGCATGTTTCGCTACAATCGGTTCATAACATGACGGAATCGGTTTTCTAGTCGATCTCCCATTATATCGGCTCTTCGAGCCATACAATTGGAACTACCTAGACATACCGGTTAGTTCCGCCCTGTGATTACTGATTACGTCTTGTTTCCTTGTCAATTGCAGGTCAAATTGACTGGCACGCTTGGGTGTTACTGACACTCTCAGACCGGGTCCAAAGCTAGCTGGATCTGCGAGAGCTTTACTGCCTCAAGGGTCGTTTCCGGCTTCGCTGGTGTGTTGGGCTTAGGGAACCACTTTTTGCGCCAACACACTTTTTGGCACGCCCAGTGGGACATTTCATTGAAGACCATGGCAAAAGGAAAGGCTGCGGCGGACGGCCCCTCTAGGGATGACGGTGTCCTCAGGGTCAGGGTCGAAGATCTCAGTGAGCGGCAGTGCTGAATAAGATTGTTGAAGAATTCGCTGATGCCTGCCTGCTTTCATTCAGCAAGCAGCGTGATGGCTCGGTAGTGAAGAAGAATGCATTCCCTAGATGGATCATGGACGGCCATTCTGATAAATCTGAAGAGGAGTGCAAGGCCAACCTCAAACAGATGCTGGAAGAAGCGACCTCGGAGGCCGCCTATTCAGCAGTCGGCCATCACCATAAATCCTTCCTGCAGACATTCTATAACATCATGAAGACTGTTCTTAAACGGCAGGATTGGGAGTCTCTGGGTCCGGTTTACTTCAACATACCCGCAGAGGATGCAGATCCAAAAGCAGCGGCAGGGACCTCCAATTCCTCACCGCAACAGCCGAGCCAGCCAAAAACGCCAGGGCAGGGTGCCACTGCGGCCGGTTCGGCTCAAAAAATAGCAGCTTCTCCCAGATTATACAAAGATCATACTCTGGAGGAGCTCGCCGCTTTCATGCAGGCCACTAGACAGTCGGTGAACTCGATGAACTCATCAGCAGTGAACTTAATAGCTGGAAATACGCTGGCGGCAAACATGGCCAACCCAACTCCTGGATACCATGAAGAGATCACATATCAAGACATTCAGGCAGCGCCGCATCCGGGGTACGCCCAGACACCCAACAATCAGCTACTGGAGCAGATGAGTGCCATGCTCCGTGATACGTTCGGTTTACAGCCGAAGACCGGGGCTGGAATCAAATACAGGCGCCCTTACCCCGAGTGGTACGACCAAGTGACATTGCCGCCTAGGTATCGCTTACCCGACTTCTCCAAGTTCAGTGGGCAGGACGACATCACCACCATGGAGCACATCAGCCGCTACCTGACCCAGCTCGGTGAAGCTTCGTATGAGGTAGCTCACAGGGTCTGTCTTTTTCCGCTATCACTGACAGGGCCGGCGTTTAGCTGGTTTGCATCTATGGAGCCTGGCTCGATTCAAGGCTGGGAAGATCTGGAGATTAAATTCCATAATTACTTCTTCTCCAGCACTGGGGAGAAAGACATCACAGATCTCACCAACATGCGCCAAAAGCCGAATGAGCTTGGATCGGCTTTCATCAAGCGGTTCAGGGAGACCAGGAACATGTGTTACTCTTTGAACCTGAACGACAAGCAGCTCGCTAAGATAGTGGTCAGTGGGTTGCTCCCACACGTCCAAGAGAAGCTTGTGGGCACCAACTTCAACAGCAT
This sequence comes from Eremochloa ophiuroides, assembly GCA_038502445.1. Lineage (NCBI taxonomy): Eukaryota > Viridiplantae > Streptophyta > Magnoliopsida > Poales > Poaceae > Eremochloa > Eremochloa ophiuroides. Next base: position 59,074,998 of record JAHLJS010000007.1, read on the forward strand.
CAGCGAGGTGATGCAGAGGGTGGCCGCATTAGAACAGCAGGCCCAGAGTTTCAAGAAGGAATCAAAATATAAGCAGGCCTACGTCTGTGATTCCGACTCAGAGGATGGAGAGAATGAAGAAGTGGTTGCTGTTGAGCTTAAATGGGGAACAAAGCCCATGGCCGTACCGAAGGGTTGGAGCGCGGAAGATCAATATGATTTTGACACGCGCAAGATGGACAAACTCTTCGACCTATTAGTCAGTGCAGGCCACATCACCTTCCCAGCTGATTAAGTTAAGCCATCTCCTGAAGATCTGTAGGGAAAACCGTTCTGCCAGTACCACGGCCTCACCTCACACTCTACAAACAATTGCCGCAATTTCAAAGCAGCAATCCAGAATGCTATTAGGCGCGGTTTGTTGAAATTTGAGTTTCCTCCCAAGGGGAAGATGAAGATCGACAAATTCCCATTCCCGAAAGGGCAGAACATGGTCCAGATCGCGAATCCTCTGACTAAAGTAAAGGTGTTAACCTCCGAACGGGCCAGGAAGAACTCCTCAGTTGATATCGATGCACAAATCACAGCTGAGGAGCTGGCGCTGATCAAAGGAAGGAGGGAACAGAATCAGAGGCAGCCGGAGCAGGGAGAATCCAGTGGCACCAAGAGCAGGAGGCCCACACACCAGCACCTTCTGAACAAGTGGCGGTGACAGAAAGAGAAAGATCATCAGAGGCGGCTGCAGCGCGAAGAAGAGGAGTACCGCAGGTGGCTCCACGAAGAAGAAGAGGCGCACTATCATGAAGAAATGACCCACCACCGGGGAGGTGAGGAGGATCATTGGCATTGCCCATTCTTCCGACATTGTTGGAATGAAGGCCTGAGACTGCCAACGCTGCGCAACTGCCCAGAATGCAGCGATCAGTACCGAGAGTACAGGCAGTCCCAGGTCAACCGCCGGTCTGTGCATCAGAGGCTGGGGAGCCCCCACAGCCCGCGGGATCGGCGTGAGAAAAGGGACTCGCACGATCGGCTTGATGAAGTGGTAGTTGAACGCCGACAGCCGGTTTGGTAAGAGAATCAGTGGTGCCCAGGGGATCTAACTAGGAGCCAAAGGCGCCGGGTGCAACGGCTCAGAAACAGAGAGCTCCAAGCTGAAGGACATGCCAAACTGATATGGCGCGAGAAGCCTCCACAAAATAATGGAAAGGCTGTAGCCGATGCACAAATGGTGTTCGTGCTGCCTGCAGAGTTCAGAGCCAAGAAGTATGATACCGAGTCTGACTCAGACAATTCGGGATCAGAAGACGGAGTGGCCAAGTTAGTGCTCGCACAGCAAGCTACTTTTGATAAACCAGCCAAGAATCGACATTTGAAGGCCCTCTATCTCAAAGGTTATGTCGACGGCATGCCCATGACAAAGATGTTGGTGGACGGTGGTGCCACTGTCAATCTCATGCCCTACACTACATTCCGCAAGTTAGGCAAGGGTCCCGATGATCTAATAGAAACTGATCTGATGCTCAAGGATTTCGGGGGCAATTCTTCCAACACTCGGGGGGCAATCAACGTCGTGCTAACAGTGGGGAAGAAAACACTGCTTACCACCTTTTTTGTGATCGACAGTAAAGGTGCCTACAGCTTGCTACTCGGACGCGACTGGATTCATGCCAACTGCTGCGTGCCATCGACCATGCATCAGTGTCTCATTCAGTGGCATGGCGATGAGGTCGAAGTGATCCCGGCCGATGACTCAGTCAGCGTGGCGACGGCAGATGCCACATATTGGGAAGCTGGGGATCATGATTGTTTTTTTGGCAAGACTTGGGAAGGAGGCTCCATCAAGGTCAGTGATGAGAGTCAACAGCCGATCAGGGCAATCGGCTCTGAGTATTTTTATTAAATGGAGAATCCGATTGATCGCACAGAGGGTAAGTTGGGGCAAGGATTCACGTCGACCGACAAGCTCGAAGATGTGGATGTTGGACCCGGCGATAGACCAAGGCTGACGTTTATTGCCGCCAATTTAGACCCAGAGTTCAGGCAGGAGCTGGTTCAACTATTGAAAGAGTACAAAGATTGTTTCGCCTGGGAATATTATGAAATGCCTGTATTGGACAAATCTATTGTTGAGCACAGGCTACCTATCAAGCTAGGGTTTCAGCCACACAAGCAGCCTCCACGTCGTTTTAGAGAGGATGCTCTACCTGACATTAAGGCCGAAATCACGAGGCTGTTAGAAGCCAAGTTCATTCGAGCTTGCCGATATGCCGAGTGGATATCGAACATCGTCCCTGTGTATAAGAAAAATGGTAAACTGCGAGTCTGTATTGATTTCAGGGATTTAAATAGAGCTTCACCGAATCAGAGCTAGTATGGAAAGTCATTCTACCTATTGGTACCAAAGATAGCCGATTCGGTAAATGGTCGCCAAACTGGGAAGGCCCGTATCGCGTGGTGGAATGCGCTCCGAGTAATGCTTATATCCTTGATGACTTGGAAGGGCAGAGACTCGCTAGAGCCATCAACGGGAAGCATCTAAGGAAATACTACCCTAGCATCCTGGTTGGGGGATATTAGCCGATTCATGTGAATCTGGCTCTAACAGCCGATGCCGTGCAAGCGGGTCGCTTTCAGAACAAAAATGGCCGACATCGTAGTAACGAGTCGTCCTTAAAAAAAAAAAGAAATTCTGGAAAATACATATATGTATCCGAGCACATATGAAAATCAGATTGATGCTTTTGAAGGAAGTTTTATTTCTGATTGTGCTTACAGGAGCCCTGTTACATTCTAATCATGCGTGGCTTTATCTATAATGTCCTGGGCGTCGGTGACAGCCACGACCTTGTCGGCATGAGGAAAGAAGTTCGCCAGTTGGGCGCTGGCCTCCTCCATGTTTTGGCCCTCTGGGAATCCAGGCTCGATGGATTCCAGAGCAATGCCGGAGCGGAGTCGCGTGGCTGTAAGAGCCCCAGTGGCGCCGTGACAAACACCGGCCATGGCCACCTGGGAGACGCGGTGATGAACATCCAGGAGCCGTTCCGCCTGCGTGTTGCCATGCACATTAACGGCATTGGCAGCGGCCTCGGCGGCCACACGTAATTCTTCAAGCTGCGCAGTCAGGGCTGCAAAAGAAAGAAGTGTCAGCATGAAGGTGATTGTTAGCATGTCACAATTCAAGTTGTTACCGGCCACTGCAGCGTCCGATTCGGCAAGTTGGGCTTGCACCCTGGCCACCTCGGTTTCGGCGGCCGTAAGGGCAGCGGCTTGGGCTTCGGTGATGCCCTGCAGACAGCCATTCTCCTTCGTAGCCTCTGAGTAGAGGTTACGGTACTCCACCATTTGGTGATGGAATCGGCGACCCTCGGCGGCGGTGTAGGACCCGTCAGAAGACCCCGATTCTGATCCAGTGCTCAGGGCCGGATTTTGAGGGGGTTCCTGAGGAGGTGCAGTTCTGAGAGGCCGAGTATCCACGCCAATCGGTGCTCCTGGTAGGAAAGGAATCACGCGGGCCTGACTGAAGGTTGGCAAAGAAGCAGATGTGTCAGAGTCGAAAGAAAACCAATGTCTTGGGCACAAACTGATTTACCTGCTGTAGATGGCCAACTGCCGGGGCGTCACCCAGCGACGACGGCTGTGATGCGGGTCAGCAGCGGCATTCGAGCCAGGCGTGGCTCCAGTGGCTGCAGGGACGGTTTGAGACGGCCCGGCACCGGTTCTCGAACCTCCGATGCCGGCAGTGCCCGCATCGCTGCGCAGGACGGTAATGGTCAGATTGGATCAGGCCGATTTATCAAGAAGTGAGCAGCAGCCTTACCCTAACCAGGCTTGCAGGCGATGCCTCCATTCACCCACGGCTCGTAGGCTCCGGGTGAAGTTGTCACCTTCGGCGGAACTTGAGACCGGCCGTTTGCCATGGTTTCCGTCGCTAGCCATGGATTTGGGGGATTTTGTTTTCTCTAGTCTGAGGAGAGAAGGCCGGGAGAGCGAAGGCTTCGATGTTGCGGTTGCTTGTCCAAGCCGAGTGTGTATTTATAAAGATGAGGGTATTGAGATGGTTCCTCCTCGGAAGGCGAGACGGCACGGCGGATTTTAGTTTGCAGTTAATCCACGTTTCTTGAATCCGGAACAGTTCCCGAATCGGGGAGATGAAGCGCCGCCATCAGTGGTCGCACGCCGATCGGTTTTTTGGGTCAGGCTGTTTTAGCCGATCCTATTGTGAGTACCCACAAGCCGATTCGTGATGGATCTGGTAGAGGGGTTAGTTCCAAAGGAAAGCCGAACAAAGGCAATACTAAGAAGTACGCCCGAAAGCCGATTCGCATACAGAAGTATATCAGGCTGAACAGAGTCAGTGCGAAACAAGACAAAGCCGGTATTAAGGTGTAAAATCGAAATACAGATCAGGCTAAGTTGTCACATTCAGGGTGAACAGCACATCCCAAGCAGTATACCTATTATATTACAAAGGTAATAAGGATCGAATCAGTTCTACTAGTTCAGCACGGAGCACGTGACCAGCCTGCAGCAGTTGTTGATCTCGGTTTTCAGTGAACTGTAGCATGTTTAGGCGTTGGCATGACTTTCTGTCTGCAACGATCAAGATGCTGATTTCCTTCTTTTTCTGGGAAAGCTCGATCGTGCTGGTGGAGATGGTGATTTCGCGCTCACTGATAGCCGACTCAACTGTTTCCAATTCTTTTCTCAGCTGGTCTCGTCTTGTTTTCAATGTCTCCAATTCTGTTTCGGCCATGCTGATGGAGGATTTGAGCAACCTGGCTCGATCGGTTAATCCAGTGGCCTCTTGTCTGTTGATCGATTTGTTGCTCCTTAGCTGTTCAAGCTCTGCCAGGTCTTGTGAGCAGTGATGATCCCTGATGCTGTCACTTTAAGATCGTCAAGTCTTTGCAGGGACTTCAAGGCTGACAGATTAGGTTGCTGTTGGACGAGTTCCATTATTTGATCAATCAGATCGGGATTCAAGGCCAGAGCGACCAGATCACCCTCTAGATGGGGTAACAGTGCACTTAGCCGATTGTTGAAATCTGGCTCTGAAAGTCTCTCGGAGGAGGAGGCCAGTTCATCTTTATCACAGAACTCTTCTATGTTGAATGGAAAACTAAGAGACAAGGGCTTCGGTGCCTACAGTATATGCATTCTCTCATCAAAAAGGGGTACAATATAGATTAATTGTTTTCTGGCAGAGATGGGATACCTGAATGAGGCTTGAAGGTTATATAGTTGATGCCGATGATGTTTGTTCAACTAAAGCGGTTGTATCTTTTGCGGCATGCGGATCCTCCGTTGTCACTGCCTCAGGTAGTTGGGCTTCTGCAAACCAGAAGTAAGAACAGTATGGAAGCAAAGATAATTGCTAACAGCCGAATAGGGGTTACCTAGATTCCTCTCAGGGGGCAACTCCTCATCTTCAAGGTTCGCCCAGATTTCTTCGGAAGGGCTGTTCGGCTGTATTTTTGAAAAGAAGATTTGGTCAATTAGGACATTTAAGAAAGAAGAGCCCAGTGAGTAGTACCTGAGTTTTTGCTCCTTCTTCTCGGATCCCTTCTTCTTGAGCAGCTGATTCCTCATGGCCGGTAGATTCTGGTGGTTCTTCGGCCTGTTTCTCTCCCAAGGTACTTTGAGTTGGTTGGGGGTTCACCTGGTAGAAAGCCAATTTAAGAATCGGGGCGTATTGAAGTGAAGGGAAAATGCTACTGGGTACCTGAATTTTTTTTATCGATCGGCGTTTTTCGGGAGTTTGCTTTTGGAGCTGAGATGCAGCTGGTCGTTTTGAAGCAGAAGGGCAAGTCAGTACAGCAGGGCCTGCCATTAGTTGTCTCAGCGTTGGCGCTCGGGAGCCTAGTCTTGCTGTTGGACAAGGTGGATAGTATTTCACTCGCTCTGGTGGATTGGATGATGGGTCCTACAAGAAATATCTGTTAAGTAACATGTTTGAATAAAGCCGTTTTTATTGGAATCGGCTGAGAACACTTACTGCTCGGGGAGATTGGAAGTTTGGATCCAGGGCTCTGCATTTGTCATGGATGGTTTGGCAAAACAAGTGAGCGTGCCATTGTTGCCACCAATCGTCAAAACTTTGATGAACAATGCAGATTTGATTCCACAGCTTCGGCGAGAATGTGGGCAGGTTTGCTCCGAGTTAAAAGATTCTGACAGCCTGAAGGTGCTCTGTAATGTTCTCCCTGGGTTTCAATGTATTCAAAAAAGGGAGCCGAGGGGGCAATTGGCCGAAACCTAGCTGTCTTGCTGCTATGTTTGGATGATAGAATTCAAAAGAAAGATAGCTAGTTGCCTTGCCGCTTGCGCTCCTAAGGTGCTTGAAGTCTGCTGGCAAGGCACAGGGTTTGATGATTGTGTTCAAGATACTGATAGCCTCATCATCAGAGCACCCATTGTTGAATTTGGAGGGTGCTGGAAATTCATCTTCATCTTCATAAGGGAACCAGGTAGTAACATTTGGTCCCAAGCCCCTGTATAATGTTTCCAGCATATTGCCCTTTGAGGTTGAGATGGTTATGGCAGAGGCAGCTTCACCAAAACTTTGACAGCCTCTGGTTTTTGGGTCTTCCTCCACTGAGTACTCGGTGGATGGAAAGTTGAGGCCTTGGAGCTGCATCCTTACCTGCTTATGCAGATACAGGTTGAGCCATAGCTGTACTAGCCACCAAGGGCCTGTTATGCATTGTACTTCTTCACCTATGATCAAGGAACTGAATACCCGGCTCATAAGCCTGTATGCTGCACCCAATAAGAGTTTGCCCAGGGGGATGGAGTGCCCTTGAGACAGTTTCTCTGCTAAGACCCGATAAGGATATGCTGGCCCGGCAGTGGCGCCACAGAACACGAACCTTCCAAGCCACATGGTCAAGAATGCGACATGTTCTTTCTCGCTGACAGAGGGGGAGTTTTTCTGTGGTGTTGAATATAACCACTCCATCCTTTGTATGTGTCCAGCTTCGGGAAATAGGGGTCCTTCTTGCCACTGGAGCAAAGATCCCAGAAATCATATGATCCAGTAATCTGAAGCCCGGTGAGCATATGGATATCGCCCAGAGTGATGGTTTTTGGACCGTCTCCGAACATGAAAGCATTCAAGGAATTGGACCAAAAATGACTGGCAGCGATCAGGAGCGGCTCATTCCTTGTCATCTCTGATAATGATAGATCAAGACATTGGCTCAGATGGTGCATCTCCCAGTCAGCGCGCTTCTTCGCCGCGACGCGATGAAACCAGTTCCTCCACCCAGCAGGTGCGCTTGGCCAGTTTCTGAAAGATTTTGCCCAAGAGGAGGCACCCATCATAGAACTTCGGAATGGGAGCTGGTTGATTTCTTGAATGATGAAGTCTTTGGGGATCGGATCGCCCATCGGGCCCAGATAGTAGGTATTGGGGACGTCCTTCAGTGGAATCAGAATATCATTCCTCAGCACCTGGATTTGAAACTCGTACTCAGTGAGGTTGAAAAGGGATTCACAAATCTGGGAGGCGGATCGATGAAATTGATACCTCAGGGACCTCGGAAGGAGTCGCCATTAGCTCGGGGGTGTCACACCCAATTTTAAGGATAAAATGGGATGCATAATCTTATGTGCGCCCAGAGATCAGTCACACACATAAGCCAACAAATTACATAAATTGTATCATAACCAATGTTTAATATATAGCGTATAATATCAAAGTCATTACACAGCGGAAAATAAAGATAACTCTCGTGGTAGCTCCATAGCACAGGGACGTCGACTGGTGAAGCACAAGTCTAGTAGTCCTCTGGATAGTCTTCATCACTATCACCATCTGTTACCCATCCGGGATTTTTGACCAAGTAATGAAAAATAAACAAGCGTAAGTACATGTCGTACTCAACAAGTCTAGCATGGGTTCATGAGGCTCAAAAGGTTGACACGGTTTAACAGCAGGTTGCTTTTAATTAATCTTCTTTTATGCAGTTGGATAGCAACAAGTTAATATGCCCATTCTCATGATCATGGTAAACATAATTAATGAGTAGCAATAAATAGATTTAGCAATAAGCAAGCATCACCTGTAACAGAACCGCCCAAATCACGTGGCCCACAGGCACCTGTCAACGTCACTAATGACAGCTGACAGCCGGGCCCGTGTTCCATATGACCTAAGCGGGCTCTGCCGGGCTACATAAGCACCCGTTATCTCCGACAGGATCCCATTGCGAAGTCATTACAGAGTTACAACATTTTATATCAAAATATATCAGAGTAGAATTTGCGGAAGAATAAATAGTACTTAATATTACAGACCAGTGTTCGAATAAAATTAAGTGCAGTTATTACAGGCCATAAATTTAAAAGAGTAGCAGTAGCGTTTGGAACAACAATACGACAGATAGTTAAACATTTCACGAACCCTGCCCAAGGGTTTAACTTTAGTCTTCTTCACTCTCTTGGACGATAGTGACGCAGCACGGGGCGAGACAAACTTCGGTCTCCTGCTGCCCTCCTGCAACGGGGTTAACAAACCCTGAGTACATGGAGTACTCCGCAAGACTTACCCGACTAAAAGTGTAAGATTAGACTCAGGAATGCAGGCTAAGGGGAGTCAAGGTAAGGCTTAGCAAGAGTTCAAAAGTTTTGCGGAAAAGCGCTACTAATCCTATCTCAATATTTTATTTCATTAACATTATCCATCATTATCCATTTCTCCAAGTTCTTTCTCATATATCAACATTCTTTTCTTTACTTAATCTATTTCAAAACAATCCTAGTTCCGAACCACTTTTCACTGTAGGTGTGAGGATCAAGTCTCCATATCCGAGGAGCAACGACGATTCGAATCGATTAATACCCAGCTGGGGATCCCTATCCACACTGCGTATGTAGCACTTAAGCTTGCATACGCCAACCCCGCCTACCACGGCTTTTCATACCCCGGAACCGGTCCTGCGCCACCCGAGAGCACAGTACTCCTCTCGTCTCCAGGCACGACGGCCACGAGGGTACACGCTACTCTCGCCATCTCTCCACTCCCAGTGCGTGGTTGTCGGTTCCAGCAGTAGAGCCACCGGAGTCAGAGGCTTTCCGTAGTATGTGGCTAGTTGCAAAGTCTTGATCACAGCAGGCCTGACAACGAACGGTCCCTAATATTTTTCCGGTAGAAACCATGCATTGGGACTCTAACCCAAGTACATTGGTAACTACCCGGTTTTCACATCCCTTTCCCGATGGCGACGAAAGTTGGGACTCTAACCCAAGCAGTTGGCCAACCAAGCGGGAAAAAACCATCCCTGTTGATGACAATGAACTAGCTAGGAACACTGCCAACAACAAGGACATAACCAGTCCCATAAAGCGATTCATTGCATTTGTATCATCATAGTTTGAAATAGCATTTTTTGCAAATCTAACCGTCAAGCATGACTAAGCATTTTTCAATACTTTTAATCAAATCAGGTTATCAGTTATTGGTAATTGGTCAAGGATGATCATGCATCAAGTGGTTGCCAATCAACTCCTAGTAACCTAATGCAATAGATTAACTCAAGTGATAAATATTTTTAAATAACAAGGAGGGGTTAAATGCACCGGGGCTTGCCTTGAATTGCGTAGAGTGTCGGATCCGGGTCAGTTCCACAAATGTCAAACCCTTGTATGACTTCCTGAGTAGTCTCCTCAGATGGACCCTCAGACTTAACCTCTGGATTCTCGGTCACTACACGTTTGCAATGAATGAATGTATGAATGTGATGCACATGAAATGACAGACGAAATTTAATAACCAATAAATAAACCACACATGAGTACATGACCCTACCTTAGCTAGACATGAATAATCTAATCCATACAGCCCTAGGTCATATAGGTGATTGACCTAGAATTTCAATCAATCCAAAAATCCACATCAAACCCTAATCACCAAAATTTCCTATTTATTTTATTAATCAATTAACCAAGCAGATAATTAACAATTAATTAAATTATTTCTTTTTGACCTCAAACTTCACAAACAGATAGATCTTGACTTATAATAGTGGCACATAAAATTTCATGATTTTTGGAATTACAGGGAATTAATTAAAAATGCCTAAAGTTGCATTTTTTATTTAATATACTGATTTTTAACCACTACAGAAAGTGTTCAAAATCTATATTTAATATTTTTATAAAATACTACACACTATAGAGAGTACTCACAAAAATTTCCATAATTTTTGGGGCAGTATATTAATTCTCACAAAAAGATTAAAACACAGAACTATTCATTTCAATTATTAATAGAAAACCCTTTGGAAATTTCCCGAAAAAGAAAAACACCACAACGGCCCGAGTCGGCCCAACAGCACGCGGGCCGGCCCAGCGCGGCCTCTAACCGCCCCGCGCCGCTGACGAACGGGCCCCGCCCGTCAGTCTCTCCTTCACTTCCTCCTTTCTTCTACCTCTCGCCGCCTCCCTCGCTCGCTCGCGCGCGACGGCTCTGCGCCACCGGCGCGGCCGTGCCGGCGGAATCGTCACCGGAGACCGACACCCGACGAGTCCCTACTGACGACCGCACCCTAGCTACGGACTCCGCACCGCCCCCCGGCATACCGAGCACGACCGAGAGCGGCCATGGCGGCTCACCGCGGCAGCGGCTCGGCTCCCGCGACCTACGGACCATCACAAACTAAACCGACGACAGCGAGGGTACCACAGAGCTCACCGGAGTCAAGAATCACAGGTGGTTGAGACGGAGAAGACTCGGAACGACGAGCTTGACGGTGACGGTCGGAAACAGCAAGCTGGGCTCGACGGCGATCTCCCGTTCCGGCGAACCCTGAGCTCCAAACAAGAAACCGTCGCGCACATGAGCACCACGGCGAGACACGGAACGTAGAACACACGCGCTAACGGAGAGAGGCTCACCGAGGCGAGCTGTCCGCGTCGCGACGACCCACGGCGGCGCTCGGTCGGCGCGGAGGACGAAGCAGCAGTTGCGCGGGATTCCGGCAACGGCAAACCTCAACAAGGGGCTCAGGAGGTGCGCAAGGAAGTTGGCTAGCTGGCTGTGGAATTGAGAGGGTGGAGTTGGTCGGGACACGACCAATTCCTGCCGATCGGTAGTAACGGTCGCCGCCGATCGGTAGTACCGGTTGCCGGTGAACCGAGGAGAAGAAGGCGATGGACGAGCTCGTCGCCATTTAAAGCCGCGGACGGGGAAGAGATAAGGGCGAGGCGGCCCGGGGCCCCCCCTGCGGCGCACCACGCGGCGGTGCCCCGCCCGGCGACCGGACGACCGCCGGCGCGCGGCGCGGCACGCGCGTACGGCGCGCGCGTGAACAGGGGACCCCCCCTCCTAGCTACTGTAGCACAGGGAGAGGTCAAAAGCTATTTTCTCCAATTAAACCCTACCCAAGCTGAATCAGTGAGTGGTCCCAAAATAAAAGTTGTGGAGAATTTTGTGTAGAATACTTTTGCTTTTTGAAGTATGTTCAGATTCGGTCAAATTTTCAAACTACAGAAAAAGGGGTAAAAAGGGTTTTGAATTTCAAACTGAATTTTTAAAATTACTTTTGATTCTTCTCAACAACTTGAAAATTGGTAAACATGAAAGTTGTTCTTCTCAGAGAGATTGACAACTTCTATGAAGGAAGTTTTTGAAGATTCTTGATATTTTTGAAATTGAAGTTTCAAATATAAATTTCAATATAGAAATTTGAGTTAAATTTGAATTTTTATAATATAACTTCAAAATCTCCAAAAATAAAAGTTGTTCCATTTTTAAAACTCTACAACTTTTATTTATACACTTTTCCCATATTTCATTTAGATTTTGAAATGGGGTTTTTAGATCAACATTAGGGTTTAATTCAATTTCTATTAAATTTCATTTTTGATTTTTTGATTAAGGGCTCAAGTACACAATCAATACTTAGCTGAAATCAAGTCACTCTAGGCCCTAAGCTCAATCATATGCAGATGCTTAAATTTAAATATGATGACATGGCAGATTAATTGAATTCTAATACCAAAGGTATTACAGCCTTCCCCCCTAAAAGAAATCTCGTCCCGAGATTTAGTAGAAACAATAATTGGAACAAGGAATGGACAAGAATAGATCTCAACCAACTAATTCTAAAATCTGCAAAAACAGAAGAACGCTTACATATGTCAAGACTAAAGTGTACATTCTACAAGGTAGCAAAGAACTCCGGGAAATTCTCTGCGAGGTAATCTTCCGACTCCCAAGTGGCTTCTTCTTCGGAATGTGCATTCCACTGGATCTTGTACCATCGGGTTGTATTCCTCCGAGTTACACGATCTTTTATGTCCAAGACTCGAATAGGATACTCCGAGTATGTCAGCTCAGGTTCAAGTTCCACTCCTTCCACTTCGATGACTTGATCAGGTACTCGAAGACATTTCTTGAGCTGTGACACATGGAATACATTGTGTACTTCCGAAAGATGCTCAGGCAACTGCAGCTTATAAGCTACTTTTTCCACGCGTTCTATGATTAGGAAAGGTCCAACATAACGCGGGGCCAATTTGCCTTTAACGCCAAATCGGCTGACTCCTTTCATTGGTGATACCTTCAAATACACATAGTCCCCTATCTTGAATGCCAAAGGTCGACGCCTTTTATCGGCATAACTCTTCTGCCGAGACTGTGCTACTTTCAAATTTTCTTGAATCTGCTTAACCTTCTCTTCGGCTTCGTTGACCAAATCCACACCATAAAACCATCTCTCTCCAGGTTCAGACCAATTCAATGAGGTTCGGCACCTTCGACCGTAGACCGCTTCAAATGGGGCCATCTTGATGCTTTCTTGATAACTGTTATTGTACGAGAATTCAGCCAATGCCAGACAATCATCCCACTTATCGGGGTAATTGAGCGCACAAGCCCTCAACATATCCTCCAACACTTGATTGACTCTTTCCGTCTGCCCATCCGTCTGCGGATGGTAGGCAGTGCTATGCAAAAGCTTTGTACCTAAGGACTTGTGGAAAGCTCGCCAAAACTTAGAGACGAACTGGGTACCTCGATCGGAAATGATGGTCCTCGGTACACCATGCAACTTAACTAAGTTTTCAATATAAAGCTTCGCGTATGTCGGTGCCCGGAAATCTTTCTTGACTGGTAAGAAATGAGCTTGCTTCGTTAGGCGATCTACAATAACCCAGATGGAATCAAAACCTCTAGTTGTCCTGGGTAAACCTACTATGAAATCCATGCTGATGTCTTCCCACTTCCATGCAGGAACAGGTAATGGTTGCAGTTCCCCTCCAGGCCTCATGTGAACAGCCTTCACTTTCTGACACGTGTCACATCTCGCGACATACCGGGCAATCTCTATCTTCATCTTGGTCCACCAGAATTTTTGTCTCAAATCCTGGTACATCTTGTTGCTGCCAGGATGGATGGAAAACCTCGTCAAGTGTGCTTCATCAAGGATCTTTTGTCGTAACTCCGGCACTTTCGGAACTACCAGACGATCTTTGAACCACACGACACCATCATCATCAATCCGGAAACAATCTGCCTTGCCAGCCTGAACCTTTTCCTTGATGTGCTTGATTCCGTTACTTTCCCGCTGAACGGCAATAATCTCATCCCGGATGGGTGTTTCAATACTAATATTGGTCAAACTGCCTTGTGGAATTATTTCTATCCCTAATTTTTCCAACTCATAACACAAGGACATATCATACAGCTTGACTGTCAAACAATTGCAGTGCACTTTACGACTGAGCGCATCAGCGACCACATTCGCCTTGCCAGGGTGATAATGCACTTCAATATCATAATCCTTGATTAACTCGAGCCATCTTCACTGTCTCATGTTCAGCTCTTCTTGAGTGAAAATGTATTTCAGACTCTTGTGATCTGTATACACATTACAGGTACTGCCCAACAAGTAGTGACGCCATATCTTCAAGGCATGTACCACAGTTGCTAACTCTAGATCATGAGTGGGATAATTCTCCTCATGACGCTTGAGTTGCCGGGAGGCATAAGCAATGACCCTTCCTTCTTGCATCAAGACACAACCAAGTCCGGTACCAGAAGCATCACAGTACACATCAAAGGGCTTTTCTATATCTGGTTGGGCCAGTACTGGTGCAGTGGTCAACAACTTTTTCAAGGTTTGAAATGCCTTTTCACAATCTGGCGACCAGATGAACTTGACCTGATTCTTCAGCAGGTTGGTAATGGGCTTGGCTATTTTTGAGAAATCTGGAATAAACCGACGGTAATACCCTGCCATTCCCATAAAACTCCGGACTTGATGAACTGTGGCTGGTGGCTTCGAATTCAAGATTTCTTCCACCTTGCTGGGATCCACGGATACACCTTCAGCTGATAGAATGTGTCCGAGAAAAGGAACTCGATCTAGCCAAAACTCACATTTACTAAACTTGGCATATAGTTGGTGCTCTCTCAAACGGGTCAGGACAATACGGAGGTGGTTGGCATGTTCATCAGGGGTTTTGGAATAAACAAGGATGTCATCGATGAACACGACTACAAACTTGTCAAGCTCGGGCATGAAAACAGAGTTCATGAGATACATGAAATAGGCAGGTGCATTGGTTAGGCCAAAGGACATGACCAGATACTCATAAAGGCCGTATCTGGTGGTGAATGCCGTTTTCGGAATGTCCTCAGGACGGATCTTTATTTGGTGATAACCAGACCTAAGGTCAATTTTGGAAAAGACCTTAGCTCCAGCTAGTTGGTCAAAGAGTAGGTCAATGCGAGGCAAAGGATATTTATTTTTAATGGTGACCTCGTTGAGTGGGCGATAATCGACACAGAGTCTGAGTGACTTGTCCTTCTTTTTCACGAATATAGCCGGACAACCCCAAGGAGATGAACTTGGTCTGATGAAACACTTATCAAGCAGATCTTGCAGTTGAATTTTAAGCTCAGCCAATTCCTTGGGAGGCATCCTATAGGCTCTGCGGGATATAGGTGCAGTTCCTGGCTTCAACTCAATAGCGAACTCTACATCATGGTCAGGTGGCAGACCGGGTAGGTCATCAGGGAATACATCCGGAAATTCACAAACTACCGGAATATTTTGGATTTCTTGAACTGAGGTGGCACACAGTCTTTGCACTGTCTTCTCAATCATTCTCACGGGTAGTGGCAGTTGGATAAGAAGTTGAGACTGACTACCCGGTATGCTGACCTTTATGGTCCTATTCAGCACATCAATCAGTGCCTTGTGCTGATACATCCAATTCATACCTAATATGACATCTATGTCCTGATCCTTGAGTACTATCATGGTGGTTGGGAATATATGCCCGCCCAATTCGATAGGTACTCGAGGCACTACCTCCTTAGTATTTATACGCCCTCCGGGCGAATGTATAAGGAAGTTTTCCGTTATTTCCCCAATCGGGATCTCATGTTTTACCACAAATGTACGATTGATGAATGAATGTGATGCACCAGAATCAAAAAGTGTAATAGCGGGGTGACTGGCAACAGGAAACCTACCCATCATGACGGGCTCTCCTGCAGGGATGTCATCCACATGAGTATAATAAACGTGTCCAGCCTTCTTGACAAGCTTGACCTTCTGAACCTGGTGCTGCTGACCACGGTGTTGATTCTGATGCTGCTGTTGCTGCTGTCCAGGACTCTTCTGGGCATTTTGATTGTACTTCTTGGGGTATGGACAGTCACGAGCCCAATGTCCCAATTTGCCACAGTTGTAGCAAGGATGATTATAGGTGGTCTGGGGTGTATTGATACGAACGCCTGGGGCATTCGGCTGAGTGGTGTTCTGTTGATTCGAGGTATGGGAGGTAGCCGCGGTGCGTACCACGACTTGCTGCTGAGGGTAAGCGGGGCGATTGTGGTGTGTAGGATGATAGATGATCTTCTGGCGTTTTTGACCGCCAGAAAAGCCTGACTTCTTTTTCTTCTTCTCATCCTGATGCTTACGATCACTTTCTTCGTAAGCAATGGCACTGTTTACAGCTTCATGATAAGAGCAGTTGAGGTTGTTAGCTAAACTACGCTGGATTTTGAAGTTTAGGCCCCTGACAAAGCAATCTTTCTTCTTTTGATCAGTATTGGTGTGTTCAGGAGCATACTGGGCTAGATGGTTGAATTGGTTCACATATTGCATCACAGAAGAATCTTTCTGTTGCAGAGCTAAGAACTGGTCCAGTTTCATCTTCATTACACCTGCTGGGATGTAATGTGCTCGGAAAGCTTCGCGGAATTCTGCCCAAGTAAGTTGATGCCCCTCGGGCTGTGCAGACAACAGGTTGGCGTACCAGGCACTGGCAGGACCACGCAGCTGCTGAGCCGCGAAGAGTGGCTTTTGGATTTCCGTACAGCGGATCAAACTGAACTTCTGCTCCATAGTACGAAGCCAGTCATCGGCCTCCAAAGGTTCTTCAGCTTTTGTGAAAACGGGTGGACGGGTTTCAGTAAAGTCTACATAGGTGGTTTCCTCATCCTCGCGGCGGCCCCGACGCCCGCCACGGTTTTCTCGGTTCTGAGCCATAGCGTTGGCTGCATGAGCTAGGGCTGCGATGGCATCTGCTAAGGTTGGTGGAATGGGTGGTGGATAGGGAGCAGCTCCTTCGTCAGAAGTACCAGCACCATTTGAGCGAGTGTTGACCATCTGTTTCAGGACAATCACTAAGGACTCACATTGCATAATTAAAACATAGTAGCATTACAACTTAGAACACCAATTTAACAAAGTTCAACACATAAACGGAACAAGACCTGCCCAGGCTATGGTTCTTGGCACTACGATTACAATACTCGGATACAGAAGACTAAACCTCACTAGTCCTAAGACTAACTTAGTCGATAACAACAACCTCCTCCTCCTCGTCCTCCTCGACGACTACATCCTCCGCTGGGTCGGCTGCCTCAAGGTAACCATCCTCTGAAGTCTCGCTGTCATAATACTCATCATCTGGTCCTATGACCACACCCTCCTCAGGCTCCTCCTCTCGTGGAATCAGAATCGGGTTAAGCTGATCGTTCAGCCTATGCACTTCCTCGTGCAGCATCCCATTGTTCCACTCAAGGTTCTCGATGTACCCCTCCAGCTCCTCAACGCGATCACGTGCCGCGCCAATTTGCTCCAAAGCTTCCTCCCTCTCTTGAGTTAGGCGGTCGATCTCCCGCCGCAGGTCCCTGTTGGTCCTCACATCCCGGTAATGATCAGCCCGGGCCACCTGGAAGTCCTCCCTCAAGAGACTCATCTCACGGTGCAGTTCCTTGATTTCTTTCTTTAATTCCTTACGGCTGCGACGGGGCGGACGGCTGCCAGACGCCTCGTCACTGCCGCGGGGTGCCAACTGGTGACGTGGAACTCCACGAGGACCAGTCATCTTGCGCGCCGTTAACCTAGTCCGTGCCAGCTGGAAAGGTAAGTTTGAATTAATGAGGATATACAAGGCTAGCAAGAATAGGTGTGATAATTCCTAACCCATAAACCCACTTTTAAGGAGGAAGTTATTAACATGTGTGATTATCATGATGCATGCACGTACTTACAAATTTTAAACCATGCAATACAAATCAAAGCATAATTAATTTAAACATAGGGCTAGTGTTAATGATGTTGTTCCACCTGCTACCATAACCATAATAAGACAAATTACAGAACAAGATAAGAACTACTGAGTAAGGTAAGATTGCAAGTAGTTTGGACTCAAAATATCGGTTTAAGTTTTTTTATGATCCAAAACATTTTGAAATTTTCGAAAGGTAACCTGCAATGATTTAGCAATGGAACGCTCTGATACCAGCTGTAACAGAACCGCCCAAATCACGTGGCCCACAGGCACCTGTCAACGTCACTAATGACAGCTGACAGCCGGGCCCGTGTTCCATATGACCTAAGCGGGCTCTGCCAGGCTACATAAGCACCCGTTATCTCCGACAGGATCCCATTGCGAAGTCATTACAGAGTTACAACATTTTATATCAAAATATATCAGAGTAGAATTTGCGGAAGAATAAATAGTACTTAATATTACAGACCAGTGTTCGAATAAAATTAAGTGCAGTTATTACAGGCCATAAATTTAAAAGAGTAGCAGTAGCGTTTGGAACAACAATACGACAGATAGTTAAACATTTCACGAACCCTGCCCAAGGGTTTAACTTTAGTCTTCTTCACTCTCTTGGACGATAGTGACGCAGCACGGGGCGAGACAAACTTCGGTCTCCTGCTGCCCTCCTGCAACGGGGTTAACAAACCCTGAGTACATGGGGTACTCCGCAAGACTTACCCGACTAAAAGTGTAAGATTAGACTCAGGAATGCAGGCTAAGGGGAGTCAAGGTAAGGCTTAGCAAGAGTTCAAAAGTTTTGCGGAAAAGCGCTACTAATCCTATCTCAATATTTTATTTCATTAACATTATCCATCATTATCCATTTCTCCAAGTTCTTTCTCATATATCAACATTCTTTTCTTTACTTAATCTATTTCAAAACAATCCTAGTTCCGAACCACTTTTCACTGTAGGTGTGAGGATCAAGTCTCCATATCCGAGGAGCAACGACGATTCGAATCGATTAATACCCAGCTGGGGATCCCTATCCACACTGCGTATGTAGCACTTAAGCTTGCATACGCCAACCCCGCCTACCACGGCTTTTCATACCCCGGAACCGGTCCTGCGCCACCCGAGAGCACAGTACTCCTCTCGTCTCCAGGCACGACGGCCACGAGGGTACACGCTACTCTCGCCATCTCTCCACTCCCAGTGCGTGGTTGTCGGTTCCAGCAGTAGAGCCACCGGAGTCAGAGGCTTTCCGTAGTATGTGGCTAGTTGCAAAGTCTTGATCACAGCAGGCCTGACAACGAACGGTCCCTAATATTTTTCCGGTAGAAACCATGCATTGGGACTCTAACCCAAGTACATTGGTAACTACCCGGTTTTCACATCCCTTTCCCGATGGCGACGAAAGTTGGGACTCTAACCCAAGCAGTTGGCCAACCAAGCGGGAAAAAACCATCCCTGTTGATGACAATGAACTAGCTAGGAACACTGCCAACAACAAGGACATAACCAGTCCCATAAAGCGATTCATTGCATTTGTATCATCATAGTTTGAAATAGCATTTTTTGCAAATCTAACCGTCAAGCATGACTAAGCATTTTTCAATACTTTTAATCAAATCAGGTTATCAGTTATTGGTAATTGGTCAAGGATGATCATGCATCAAGTGGTTGCCAATCAACTCCTAGTAACCTAATGCAATAGATTAACTCAAGTGATAAATATTTTTAAATAACAAGGAGGGGTTAAATGCACCGGGGCTTGCCTTGAATTGCGTAGAGTGTCGGATCCGGGTCAGTTCCACAAATGTCAAACCCTTGTATGACTTCCTGAGTAGTCTCCTCAGATGGACCCTCAGACTTAACCTCTGGATTCTCGGTCACTACACGTTTGCAATGAATGAATGTATGAATGTGATGCACATGAAATGACAGACGAAATTTAATAACCAATAAATAAACCACACATGAGTACATGACCCTACCTTAGCTAGACATGAATAATCTAATCCATACAGCCCTAGGTCATATAGGTGATTGACCTAGAATTTCAATCAATCCAAAAATCCACATCAAACCCTAATCACCAAAATTTCCTATTTATTTTATTAATCAATTAACCAAGCAGATAATTAACAATTAATTAAATTATTTCTTTTTGACCTCAAACTTCACAAACAGATAGATCTTGACTTATAATAGTGGCACATAAAATTTCATGATTTTTGGAATTACAGGGAATTAATTAAAAATGCCTAAAGTTGCATTTTTTATTTAATATACTGATTTTTAACCACTACAGAAAGTGTTCAAAATCTATATTTAATATTTTTATAAAATACTACACACTATAGAGAGTACTCACAAAAATTTCCATAATTTTTGGGGCAGTATATTAATTCTCACAAAAAGATTAAAACACAGAACTATTCATTTCAATTATTAATAGAAAACCCTTTGGAAATTTCCCGAAAAAGAAAAACACCACAACGGCCCGAGTCGGCCCAACAGCACGCGGGCCGGCCCAGCGCGGCCTCTAACCGCCCCGCGCCGCTGACGAACGGGCCCCGCCCGTCAGTCTCTCCTTCACTTCCTCCTTTCTTCTACCTCTCGCCGCCTCCCTCGCTCGCGCGCGCGACGGCTCTGCGCCACCGGCGCGGCCGTGCCGGCGGAATCGTCACCGGAGACCGACACCCGACGAGTCCCTACTGACGACCGCACCCTAGCTACGGACTCCGCACCGCCCCCCGGCATACCGAGCACGACCGAGAGCGGCCATGGCGGCTCACCGCGGCAGCGGCTCGGCTCCCGCGACCTACGGACCATCACAAACTAAACCGACGACAGCGAGGGTACCACAGAGCTCACCGGAGTCAAGAATCACAGGTGGTTGAGACGGAGAAGACTCGGAACGACGAGCTTGACGGTGACGGTCGGAAACAGCAAGCTGGGCTCGACGGCGATCTCCCGTTCCGGCGAACCCTGAGCTCCAAACAAGAAACCGTCGCGCACATGAGCACCACGGCGAGACACGGAACGTAGAACACACGCGCTAACGGAGAGAGGCTCACCGAGGCGAGCTGTCCGCGTCGCGACGACCCACGGCGGCGCTCGGTCGGCGCGGAGGACGAAGCAGCAGTTGCGCGGGATTCCGGCAACGGCAAACCTCAACAAGGGGCTCAGGAGGTGCGCAAGGAAGTTGGCTAGCTGGCTGTGGAATTGAGAGGGTGGAGTTGGTCGGGACACGACCAATTCCTGCCGATCGGTAGTACCGGTTGCCGGTGAACCGAGGAGAAGAAGGCGATGGACGAGCTCGTCGCCATTTAAAGCCGCGGACGGGGAAGAGATAAGGGCGAGGCGGCCCGGGGCCCCCCCTGCGGCGCACCACGCGGCGGTGCCCCGGCCCCGGCGACCGGACGACCGCCGGCGCGCGGCGCGGCACGCGCGTACGGCGCGCGCGTGAACAGGGGACCCCCCCCTTCCTAGCTACTGTAGCACAGGGAGAGGTCAAAAGCTATTTTCTCCAATTAAACCCTACCCAAGCTGAATCAGTGAGTGGTCCCAAAATAAAAGTTGTGGAGAATTTTGTGTAGAATACTTTTGCTTTTTGAAGTATGTTCAGATTCGGTCAAATTTTCAAACTACAGAAAAAGGGGTAAAAAGGGTTTTGAATTTCAAACTGAATTTTTAAAATTACTTTTGATTCTTCTCAACAACTTGAAAATTGGTAAACATGAAAGTTGTTCTTCTCAGAGAGATTGACAACTTCTATGAAGGAAGTTTTTGAAGATTCTTGATATTTTTGAAATTGAAGTTTCAAATATAAATTTCAATATAGAAATTTGAGTTAAATTTGAATTTTTATAATATAACTTCAAAATCTCCAAAAATAAAAGTTGTTCCATTTTTAAAACTCTACAACTTTTATTTAGACACTTTTCCCATATTTCATTTAGATTTTGAAATGGGGTTTTTAGATCAACATTAGGGTTTAATTCAATTTCTATTAAATTTCATTTTTGATTTTTTGATTAAGGGCTCAAGTACACAATCAATACTTAGCTGAAATCAAGTCACTCTAGGCCCTAAGCTCAATCATATGCAGATGCTTAAATTTAAATATGATGACATGGCAGATTAATTGAATTCTAATACCAAAGGTATTACATCACCCCAAAAGAATAACTACACCATAAGACGTCCAAGGCCGCTCTTGACCGTGAGCTCGGCTAGTATACCAGTTTTACACTCTGCAGAGGTTGTGCACTTTCACTATGAGCCGTGATTCCCAACTGCTCGGGGTAATTACTCCCATAACACTACCAAGGTGAGAGAGCAGGGTTTCACTATGAAGCCTTTCAAAGGTTCGTCTAACATGTTAGGGCCGCGAGGTTTCCTCGGCAAGCAGATGTAGAGCCCCCCTTCCATATGGCACAAGGTCACGCAGGTTATACACATATGGACAGAGGCCGCACTATACCCGAGTCGGCAAGCCCCTCTTGCGCCTTTCGGTAACCTCTAACAAGCTAGAAAAGGTCCTTATACTGAACTAAAACCAGAGCCATATAGCCCTCATAGTTGCACTGTCAATCCCGGTGTCATACTTACAGATCATTATCAAAGGTGAAGGATTTTGAGCATCACAAAACTATGCTCGAATCCTCTAGCTCCATGTTGCTAAAAGGGCATCTTATATTCATATTGCAGAATCAGTTAATCAAGTTCACATGATCATGATACCAATAACGCACTAGCATCTATTACCACATGAATAATCCCATAGGTTGCAAGGAACAGGATAACAAAACTAGGAAGTATCTATGGTTAACAAGGAAGACACATGAAAATGTAATTATTTATTTGGTGAATAGGACAACAAGGATGATCCATACTAATACTTGCCTTGATCAGCAAACTCCTGGTGATCCGGGTTGTCGCAGTACTGATCTTGATCGCCCACGTAAAGCTCACCGTCTATACTCGATCCATCATAACAACACACACGCATACAGGGGCAATCATGCATACAAACAAGAGTTTTCATTAGAACAGTACACCAACAGAGAGAAAATAAATTGAAAAGGTTATAAAACAAATCTACACGTTGCTACGATCACATCGATATCAAGTTTGCGCAAATCGGATTCAAAACGAGGAAGATATGAATTTTACAAGGTTTATAATAGAGTAATAATAGATTAAATATAATCTCAAATTTTAAGAGTGGAAAATATATGAAACAGTGGTACCATCAGATATATTATGAAATTACGAATCTAACGCAATTTGAATCGTTCAAATCGGAGCTAAAACGTGGAAATTATAATTGAAACAATTTTGAATTCAAATCTGAAAACACATTTTCATATATACCGAGAATAAGTAAACCTTCAAACGTAATCTACTGAATATGCTGAGGGCTGCGGCTAAGCCTTAAAACTGCAGGGGGTTATTCGCAAAAACGCTGGCCGAATCGGTATGGGCTGCTCGGCGGCCGTCCGATTCAAAATCGGCGGATCAGATTAAAAGAGAGAAGGGGTGGCGGTGCTCTCGGCCGGAAAACAGAGGCCGACGGCGGCGCCATGGCTAGAGGGCCGCCGAGGAAGGTGAACTCGGCCTTCGATGCTTGAAATAGGTCGGGAAGGGTACCCATAGATCGGGAAGAGCGTCGCAAGCTCACCTAGGGTGATGGGAAGATTGGAAATCGACTCGGAGATAGCTCGCAGCGTGATCCGGTGGACGGTGGATCTCTGCAACGGCGGCGGAGGCGGTCAGTGCACAAATCGAAGGGGAAAAGTGCTCGGGAACTTCATAAGATCACAGCGAAGCTCCTCAAAGGCTTACCGAGAGGAAATTGGTGGCGAATCGAGCTAATTGCTCGCGGCGGCGGCTGCTCGGTTCTTGCGGGAGCTCGGCAATGGCGGCGAGAAGAGGCGGCTAGGGTTAGGTGACGGCTACGGGGGGTGTGGCGCTGCTTAAATACTCCCGAGGTGTGGCGTCAATCTCGGAGATTGAAACAACTCGGCGAGCGGAGAAATCGGCTTCGGCCGTTTCTCCTCCGCTTCGGACTCTCGGCGCGGCGACGAACTCGGCTTCGGCCGTTTCTTTCTTGCCCGCGTCGGACTCTCGGCGCGCAGCAGAGGGAAACAGGGGAGGGGCTGTTCTGTGGGTCCACAGATCGGTAGCACCGAGCGCTGGGGTCGGGCTGGCAGTCACGGCAGAGGGACGCTTTGCGCGCGCGTGCTCGGCCACGGCGGATGAACACGGCAGCGGCGTTTCTGTTCGCGCGGCGAGGGAGGTGTAGAAGGAAGGGCTGACCCGTGGGTCCCACTCGTCAGCCAGATGGGGTAAGGGGAAGGGAAGGGAGCAGGTCGGCCGAGCTGTCCTCGGGCCATCCGACCTGGGTTTGCTGGCCAGGGAGTGGAAAACAGGCCAAGCTGCTGCTCGGGCCAGAAAGGAGAGGGGAAGGGCTCTGCTCTATTTCCTTTCCATTTTCCAAAAGGATTTTCAAATTGGGTTTTGAAATATTTTGAGAAGTTCAAATAATCTACAACAGTACAAAGAAGAAATGCTCCAGCATGAATGCATCATACATGTGTATGACCTAGGTTTGATTTTATATTCGAGAAATATTATTATTTCCCTATATTGGAATGATCAACTGATTGAATAATTAAATAAATTCCCACTATTTAAAAGAATACAATTTTTCGGGTGTTACAGGGGGTGATTTGACGGCGACGAATCGAAGCTGACGGCGGCGGATTGAAACCCATGGCAGAAGTTGCGACGGTTTAGGGTTTCGTTTTGGTGCGAAAGTTTGAAGTGCCGAGAAGGAAGCTGCGGTTTGGCTATTTGAAGGTTTAAGCGCTAATTTCGGAATAAACCAGTTTATTCCAAAATTGGGGGGCATATGTTAACACCGAATTTTGGGCTGGGAGCCGATAGCCGATGCCAGAAGCCGATAGCCGATACCGAAGGAAGGAGAATAGCCGATTGAACGGTGAATCGGTTATCGGGCGAAGGTGACAGAAGGCGTGCAGCGTCGGTATTGGTGACGTCATCTAGAGTCTGCACCGCCGAGATGCGATCACGATCGGAGTCCGTTATGAAAGGGAAGATGTGACTCCAAGTTACCTTAGATATAGGATAGTTTGTTGATTTCCTTATCTAATAATGAGTTGTAATTCGACTAGGACTCTAGCTACGCTCAGGGTATAAATATAAGCCCTCAGCCATTGTAAAAAACAACATCAACACAACACAACTTTCGGCTCCGGCCAAACAAACCCTAGAGTCAGTCGAGTCCGGCGAGTTACTTCATCCAGGCTGGGTGTCATCCGGTGGACGCAGGCTTGCTTGTAAGTATCGTCAACCCCCTGTTAAACTATGTCTTTTTAGCGTCATCCGGTGGACGTGGAAGCATGGCGGACCAGGGTCCTTGCTAAGCTCTGTTTCTTTGGCGTCATCCGGTGGACGTGGGAAGCACAGTGAGTCAAGGATGATTCACGCTGGTTTACCCGATCAATCTGTGTTAACCGTCATCCGGTGGACGAGATGCAGATTAGGACGGTTTTCACACGCGGATTAGTTATCAATTCGTGTTTGTTTGCTTGATTAATCTATTAGTTAACGTCATCCGGTGGACAGGCTATAGATTAAGACAGTTTGCATGCATGGATTAGTTATCGGCTCTAGTTAAATTTGGCAGTTTAGCTGGATTCATTAAGTTACCGATGTTGCTTATGTTTATTGTTTATTATTTAAAGCAATCATCAATTTGCCCGTCTTGATCCATATGCGTCGGCTTATATCTAATAAATCTATATGTTCAACGAATTATGTTTGCCATCTGTTTTATATTGATAAGATAGAATGTTTTGCACCAGCCGGTTGTATTTTGGATCTAGATTAGATACGGGTCGCACTCAAGTAATAGAATAAACATTGTCTAGACTCAAAGGTTAACGGATCTAAGTTGCAACTTCATCATGACTGCCTCGATCCGCTCGATCTCCACTGTTGCAAGATTGTGATTTAGATCTATCAGCCGGAGAGTTGAAACATTGTCTACTTTATAGGCTTGTATGTTGCCCGTATACACCGAATCGGCTATAAGTAGCCGATTTCATCTTATTTTACATTGAGACATCTTATGATCATGTTAGCTTGCTGTGACTACATCTTTTATTGCATATTTCTGTCTAAAGCAAGTATATATCATTGAATTCATGTCTGAATCGGTTAACTTGAGTTATAATGCATGTTTCGCTACAATCGGTTCATAACATGACGGAATCGGTTTTCTAGTCGATCTCCCATTATATCGGCTCTTCGAACCATACAATTGGAACTACCTGGACATACCGGTTAGTTCCACCCTGTGATTACTGATTACGTCTTGTTTCCTTGTCAATTGCAGGTCAAATTGACTGGCACGCTTGGGTGATACTGACACTCTCAGACCGGGTCCGAAGCTAGCTGGATCTGCGAGAGCTTTACTGCCTCAAGGGTCGTTTCCGGCTTCGCTGGTGTGTTGGGCTTAGGGAACCACTTTTTGCGCCAACACTGCGGAAACAGATCGAATCAGATAGAAACAGCAAGGAGATGGTAGGCTGACGGTTGAACTTACCCTAACGTCTGCTCGATTCGGGCGACACCGGCCCAGATGCGGCGGATGCTCCGTTCCATCTCATCGCCGTCGGCGAGCTCAGACGCTGGGCGCTTCCCACGGTCTCCATTGCCGGCCATGGTCGTGGATGAAGATTGAGAGAGCGGAAGCGATGTAGATACAAGGAGGCGGCCAGAAGAGTTGGTTGGCGAGGCGGATACGATGGCATGTGACAGTGTCTCAAGTCTGCCAACTATTTATAAGACAGCACAGGCACCGAGGCGGTTTCTTTGGGAAGCGAGATGGCACGGCGGATTTTAGGTTGCGGTTAATCCGCGTTTCTTGAATCCGGAACAGTTGCCAAATCAGGGAGACGAAGCGCCACCGTCAGTTGTCGCACACCGATCAGGTCTTTGGATCATGCTGCCTAGCCGATCCTATTGTGGGTGCCCGCGAGCCGATTCGTAGCGAATCAGGCTGAGAGGTTAACTCTAAGGGAAAGCAGAACAAAGCCGATGCTAAGACGTAGGCCCGCAAGCCGATTCGTATGTAGTACGGATCAGGCTGAGTAATCGATTCTAAGGTACAATGCAAGCCTGAAAGCCGATTCGCATACAGAAACGTATCAGGCTAAACAAGTCAATTCGAAACAGGACGAAGCCGATATTAAGGTGTGAATCCAAAGGCAGATCAGGCTAAATTTTCAAACTCAGGATAAAACAGCACGAGAACAAAGTTGCAAATAGAGAAGAACATGCCAAGTAGTATATCCATACGTTACAGAGTCAATAAAGATCGGATCAGTTCCACTAATTCAGCACGGAGCGCATGGCCAGCCTGCAACAATTGTTGATCTCGGTTTTCAGTGGACTGCAATAGATCCAGGCGTTGGCATGTCTTCCTCCCTGCAACGACCAAGCTGCTGATTTCCTTCTTTTTCTGGGAGAGCTCGATCGTGCTAGTGGAAATGGTGATTTCGTGCTCGCTGATAGCCGACTCAACTGCTTCTAGTTCTTTTCTCAGCTGGTCTCGTTTCGTTTTCAGTGTTTCCAGTTCTGTTTCAGCTGTGCCGATTGAAGATTTGAGCAGCCTGGCTCGATCGGCTAATCTAGTGGCCTCTTGTCTGTTGGCCGATTTATTGCTCCTCAGCTGTTCAAGCTCTGCCAGGTTCCTATGAGCAGTGATAATCCCTGATGCTGTAATTTTAAGATCACCAAGTCTCTATAGGGATTTTAAGGCTGTCAGATTGGTTTGCTGTTGGACAAGTTCGACTATTTGATCAACCAGTCCGGGATTGGAGGCCAGAACAACCAGATCACCCTCCAGGTGGGGTAGAAGTGCACTCAGCCGATTGCTAAAATCTGGCTCTAAAAGCTTCTCCGAAGAAGAGGCAAGTTCGTCTCCATTGCAGAATTCTTCTATGTCAAATGAATACCCGGGAGACGAAGGCTTCGGTACCTGCATGTTCGTTATTTTTAAGAGGGGTGCTAATGCTAGTTAGTAATCGGTTTCAAGGAGTATAATACCTGAGTAAAGCCTGAGGCGGGATGAAGTGATGGTTGTGCAGACGATGCGATCTCCTTTCCGACGGCATGCGAAGTGTCAGCTTGTGTTGTCGTGGTCAGTTCAGGTTCTGCAAACCAGGAGTAAGAGCAGTATGGAAGCAAGGATAATTGCTAACAGCCGAATAGGAGTTACCTGGATTCCTCTCGGGGAAGACTCCTCTTCTTCAAGGTTCACCCAGACTTCATCGGGAGGGCTGTTCGGCTATATTTTTGAAAAGAAGATTTGGTCAACCGGGGTGTCTACGTCAAGAAATGAAAAAACCCAACGAGTGGTACCTGAGTTTTGGCTCCTTCTTCCTGGACCCCTTCTTTTTGAGCAGCTGACTCTTCATGGCCGATTGATTCTGGTGATTTTTTGGCCTGTTTCTCCCCTGAGACATCCTGAATCGGCTGGGATTTCACCTGATAAAGGGCCGATTTAGTGATCGGGGCATATCGCAGTAAAGAAAAGTTGATGCCAGTTCTGGATACCTAATTTTTCTTGTCGAACGACGCTTCTTGGGTACTGGTCCTTGAGGCTGAGACGAGGCCGCCCTTTTGGAGGGTGAAGCGAATATCAGTGTTGCAGGGCCTGACATTAGTTGTCGCAGCGTCGGTGCTCGAGAACCTAGCCTCACTGTCGGACAAGGGGGATAGTATTCCACTCGCTCTGGTGGATTGGATGATGAGTCCTGCGAGAAACATCTGTCAGGTAACATGTTTGACTAAAGCCGTTTTTTACTGGAATCGGCTGAGAACACTTACTGCTCGGGAAGATTTGAAGTTCGGGTCCAGGGCTCTGCACTTGTCATGGGCAGTCTGGCAGAACAAGTGAGCGGGCCATCGCTGCCACCAGTCATCAAAACTCTGATGGGTGATGCAGACTTTATTCCACGGCTTCGACGAGAATGTGGGCAAGTTTGCTCCAAGTTGAAAAATTCTGCCAGCCTGAAGGAGCTCTGTGACGTTCTCCATGGGTTTCAAGGTACTCAAGAAAGGGAGCTGAGGAGGCAATTGGCCAAAGCCTAGCTATTTTGCCGCTATGTTTGGGTGATAAAATTCATAAGAGGGATAGCTAGTTGGCTTGCCGCTTGCGCTCCGAAAGTGTTTGAAGTCTACTGGCAAGGCACAAGCTTTTATGATTGCATTCAGGATTCCGGTAGCCTCATCATCAGAGCACCCGCTATTGAACTTGAAGCTGGAGGGTACTGGAAATTCATCTTCATCCTCATAGGGGAACCAGGTAGCAACCTTTGGTCCCAAGCCTCTGTATAATGTTTCCAGCATGTTGCCCCTTGTAGTTGGGATGGTTATGGCAGAAGCTGCTTCACCATAGCTTTGACAGCCTCTGGTTTTTGGATCCTCTTCCTCTGAGTACTCGGTGGATGGAAAGCTGAGGCTCTGGAGTTGTGTTCTTGCCAGCTTGTGCAGATACAGGTTGAGCCACAGCTGTACCAGCCACCAAGGGCCTGTTATGCATTGTACTTCTTCACCTATGATCAAGGAGCTGAACACCTGGTTCATAAGCCTGTATGCTACACCCAATAGGAGTTTGCCCAGGGGGATGGAGTGCCCTTGAGCCAGTTTCTCTGCCAAGACCCGATAAGGGTATGCTGGTCCGGCAGTGGCACCACAGAACACGAATCTCTCAAGCCACATGGTCAAAAACGCGACGTGTTCTTTCTCGCTGATGGAAGAAGAGGTTTTCTGGTGGTGTTGAACATAGCCACTCCACCCTTTGTATGTTTCCAACTTCGAGAAGTACTGGTCCTTCTTGCCACTGGTGCAGAGATCCTAGAAGTCATACGATCCAGTGATTTGAAGCCCGGTGAGCATGTGGATATCACCCAGGGTAATGGCTTTTGGACCGTCTCCGAATACAAAAGCATTCAGAGAGTTGGACCAAAAGTGACTGGCGGCTACCAGGAGCGGCTCATTCCTTGCCATCTCTGATAATGATAGATCAAGACATTGGCTCAGATGGCGCATCTCCCAGTCCGCGCGTTTCTTCGCCGTGACGCGGCGGAACCAGTTCCTCCATCCAGCAGGTATGCTTGGCCAGTTTCTGAAGGACTTGGCCCAGGAAGGGGCGCCCATCATGGAGCTTCGGAATGAGATCTGGTTAGTTTCTTGAACAATGAAATCTTTGGGGACCGGATCGCCCATCGGACCCAAGTAGTAGGCGTCGGGGATGTCCATCAGCGGAATCAAAATATCGTTCCTCAGTGCCTGGATTTGAAACTCGAATTCAGTAAGGTTGAAGAGGGATTCACAAATCAGGAGGTGGATCGATGAAATTGATACCTCAGGGACCTCGGATGGAGTCGCCATTAGCTCAGGGATGGCTTGACGGCGGCGAATCGAAGCTGACGGCGGCAGATTGAAGCCCGTGGCGGAAATTGCGACGGTTTAGGGTTTCGTTTTGGTGCGAAAGTTTGAAGCGCCGAGAGGGAAGCTGCAGTTTGACTATTTGAAAGACTTAAACGCTAATTTTGGAACAAACCAGTTTATTCCAAAATTGGGGGGCATGTGTTAACACCAAATTTTGGACTGAGAGCCGATAGCCGATACCAGAGGAAAATAGCCGATCTCGGAAGCAAATTCCGTCCAGCAGAAGGAAGGAAACAGCCGATTGCACGGTGAATCGGTTATCGGGCCAAGGTGACAGGAGACGCGCAGTGTCAGTATTGATGACGTCATCCAGAGTTCGCGCCGCCAGGGTGCGATCACGATCGGAGTCCGTTATGGAAAGGGAAGGTTGGACTCCAAGTTACCTTAGATATAGGATAGTTTGTTAGTTTTCTTATCTATTGATAAGTTGTAATTCGACTAGGACTCTATCTTCTTACGCTCAGGGTATAAATATAAGCCATCAGCCATTGTAATCGACACACACAACAACGTCAATACAACACAACTTTCGGCTCTGGCCAACAAACCCTAGAGTCAGTCGAGTCCGGCGAGTTACTTCATCCAGGCTGGGTGTCATCCGGTGGACGCAGGCTTACTTGTAAGTATCGTCAACCCCCTGTTAAACTATGTCCTTTTAGTGTCATCCGGTGGACGTGGAAGCATGGCAGACCAAGGTTCTTGCTAAGCTCTGTTTCTTTGGCGTCATCCGGTGGACGCGGGAAGCATAGTAAGTCAAGGATGATTCACGCTGGTTTACTTGATCAATCTGTGTTAATCGTCATCCGGTGGACAAGATGCAGATTAGGACGGTTCTCACGCGTGGATTAGTTATCGATTCATGTCTGTTTGCTTAATTTAATCTATGTCTTACGTCATCCGGTGGACGGGGTGTAGATTAAAGACGGTTCTCATCGATGGGTTAGTTATCGGCTCTAACTAAATATGCCAATTTAGTTAGATTCATTAAGTTACCGATGTTGCTTATGTTTATTGTTTATTATTTAAAACAATCATCAATTTGCCCGTCTTGATCCATATGCGTCGGCTTATATCTAATAGATCTATCTGTTCAATGAATTATGCTTGCCATTTCTTTTATATTGATAAGATAGAATGGTTTGCACCAGCCGGTTGTATTTTGGATCTAGATTAGATACGGGTCGCACTCAAGTAATAAAATAAACATTGTCTAGATTCAAAGGTTAACGGATTTATGGTCCGCTCGATCTCCACTGTTGCAAGATTGTGATTTAGATCTATTAGCCGGAGAGTTGAAACATTGTCTGCTTTATAGGCTTGTATGTTGCCGTATACACTGAATCGGCTGAAGTAGCCGATTTCATCTTGTTTTACATTGAGACATCTTATGATCATGTTAGCTTGCTGTGATTACATCTTTTATAGCATATTTCCGTCTAATGCAAGTATATGTCATTAAATTCATGTCTGAATCAGTTAACTTGAGATATAATGCATGTTTCGCTACAATCGGTTCATAACATGACGGAATCGGCTTTCTAGTCGATCTCCCATTACATCGGCTCTTCGAGCCATACAGTTGGAACTATCTGAACTCACCAGTTGGCTCCGCCTTGTGTTACTGATTACGTCTTGTTTCCTTATCAATTGCTGGTCAAATTGACTGGTACGCTTGGAAGTTGCTGGCACTATCGGACCGGGTTTGAAGTTAGCTGGATCTACGAGAGCTCTGCAGCTTTCAAGAGTCGTTTACGGCTTCGCTGGTGTGTTGAGCGCGGAGAACCACTTTTTGTGCCAGCACACCTATTATATAATGTGATTAAATATTATATTGGCTTTTCTTTCATTAGTTACCAATTTTTAATCAGGTCGGATAAAATAAAATAACATGCAAGTCAAAATTCATATATACACACAGAGTACATATATATAGAATATAATGTAGTAATGCTATTATAAAACAAAATCCCGTGGTATTACGCGGAATATGCTTCTTGTTCCATTTATGTCCGATTCACAAAACAAGCTGGTTTTTGTATATATAGCCAGGCCATCTCACGCCTACATGGGCCGAGCTCATCCCCTACTCCCTACTGGGCCAAGCCCATATATCTCTCCGCCAACTCATCCAGCCGCACTGGTTCACGCTTCTCCTGCCAAAAAGTCGCTGTCCGCACTGCTATTCCTCTAGCAATATTTCGTCCTGGTCATCGAGATTCTCTTCTCTATATCACTTTCTCCCGTACCCATCCATCCTTTATATCATCCTCTATCCACAGTAGGGTCCACATGTCTGTAAATAAATTTTATCTAAATATATCCATGTGACATCTTATTTCGAAGTATTTATTGAAACGAATTTAATGATGTAATCGGAATTTAATTTGGATTTCTGGTCCGTGGGTTAAAACATTTTTTTTGTTTGTTGAAAACGTGGGGCTCGCCACTGCCCTCTCCATTGCGCGTGCACGCGCTGCATGCTCTGCTGCGTCGTACCATCCGGCACAGCGCTATTCTTGGGGGAAGAAGGAGCGGTAGCAAATGCATAAAGAACAGCGCTGCGGGCTGCTCGTCCGCTTAGATGCTCTGGAGCAGAGCGGTAGAGGAGCCGCTGCGGTCAGCCTTACTCTGGTGCATGTGCGCATCTCCTACCATCCTTGGTGCATCTCTGGGCTCTGGCCACGCTTAGTGCATCTCCTGCGAGGCTCGTATATTAGGATAATAGACAACCAAATAAAAGATTCCAAGCTTATGAAACTATTTTTTGCAAGTGTCCGAAAATTGGATTGAACTTAGAAAAATGAAAAACTGTCTAGGAAGATCTACAATATTTTCGAAACATTATAATCAATGTTTAAATACATTTCAAAAACTCTTTGCAAAAGATGAGATGCAACCGATATTTCTATTTGTTGCATTCATGCTAGACTTAAACAAATGGTTGCGTTTCGGTTGGCCCAATTAAAAATATCGGCTCTAAATCTCTGGCCTAAGCCTGACCCAACGATGAATTAGTGGGTCGGGTAATACTATTCTTTTTAGTTTTTTAAAGTATTTTCTACATTTAGGTTTTCTCGGGTTGGATTTGTTTAGGTCATGAGTTGGAATTGATGACCAAAATCTTAACCGACGCGATAGCGTAGGGTCGGGTGAGGTCAGGTAGCTCATGATTAGGTCTAATTTATAGTGATTGCAGGTCATGTTTTTCTTGGAATGTTTTCTAATGTCTTCAGACATTCAGTAAGAATGCTTTGGAAACTAGACATTTTTTTGGTATTCCTAGAGATCAATCTGATTTTTGAAAATTTCTAGAGATAATTTTACATGCTCCGAAAAACTTATTGGTGTCTATTATCCTAATTATCACTAGATTTTTTTTCTCTGATTTTCTTGGATCCTCAAGATATTCTTTATGTGGTTTAGGCTATGTTTGGTTCAATTTCTAGAAAGTACTTTGTTGCTTATAATTTTTGTAGCAATTTAGATCCTGATTTTGGCCTTTTGCTTTTCTAAATCGTATAAATATAGATATGTTTCATATATTCTCCCTCTGTCCCAACGAGTCAGTCGTTTTAGCAGTCTCCAAGGACGGTAAAAAAATTTTGAACCTGGAGCCATAATACGTATAGATGCATTGGATAATGGGTGAACCTGGACACTCTGAGCAACTGCTAGGACGTCAGTCCTAACGGGACGCAGGGAGTAGATGTTTAAAAAAAGATATGGAGAGTGGTATGATTCATAGCTGTTTCAACCAAACAATTTACATTTTTTCATAGCACATATCTCACGTCGTTTTTTACATACTAGATAGTTGAAACAAACAGATCTCCTCAATCATAAACTTTTCCACAATTGTCAAGTTCTTAAAGTTAAGAGACATAAGATTGTTTATTTTTTAGTTGAGGATCTTTTTAATGGACTTCACTAGCTCTTGCACATATGCTCACTCTTCTGGCGTGGTATGACAGGTGGCGGCTGCTATATATGTGTTTGTCAAGACGTGGCCAAAACCCATGGGGACTACTACTCGTGTTGACCAAGCCACTCTTGACCAGCTAAGGGCCCTCCAGGCCCATAAGAGCAGCTCCAGTGTGGTCAGTAAGTCGAACCATGAAGAGAGAGAAAGAGAGTATGGTTCGATTCACACACTGCAGCAATCGAACCAAGGAAAAGATTCCTCCGTTCGCATCTCAGGTATGGTTCGACTCATGGCCAGTGAATAAAAATAAACTAATCAGCTGCACCACCCCACATGTACATAGAGAACACAAAAGTCTAAAAAAAGTACTAGTGCTTTTCTATTATTTTTACTCCGTGGTGGAACTCACAAACGAACTCCACACTGCAGCCATCGAACTCTCGGCTATAATCGATTTTAATACTGTAGCGAAGGGACCCAGTGGCAGGGTTCGGTGCGAACCAGCACTGGAGCTGCCCTAACGAAGTGGTGAAGACTTACGCGAGGATCTTCACGCCAGCACTTCTCTTGTTCTTCCGTGGGATCACCAAATGCGTGCTCAAGCCCTGGGACCTGAAGAGAGTCAGCGTCAATAGCCTGGTGGACTCCTCTACTTCGTCAGGCAGCTGCAGCTCAGAAGAGAAGAAGGGCGACGAGAGTGATGAGATCAGCTCGCTTCAGGACTACGTTGCAGCTGCAACGCAGCACTTCGACGCCATTGCCAGCCATGGAAGGGGCGGCGCAACACCGCAACAGGAGGCGCCTTCTTCTCCTGGCAGCGCCGCCGCTGCCGCCGCTGCCGCCGCCGGCGGCGGCGACGACGACACCTGTAAAGTAGAGGAGATCTGGAAGCCCTACAACCTCTGCGTCGACCTGGCGCCGCCCTACTCCGGCCGGCTGAGCTGCCTGAAACACCTGACGCGTTCTTGCA
This sequence comes from Eremochloa ophiuroides, assembly GCA_038502445.1. Lineage (NCBI taxonomy): Eukaryota > Viridiplantae > Streptophyta > Magnoliopsida > Poales > Poaceae > Eremochloa > Eremochloa ophiuroides. Next base: position 59,109,947 of record JAHLJS010000007.1, read on the forward strand.
GCCCGGACGCAGCGCACCGGCTGGTGAAATCCGGCCTCTCGGGCTCTCGGCGACGTTCCACCGGCGACGTTCCCGCCGCCACCCTGCTGGGCGCGATCGCGCTGTTCTACGGCGGCGACGGCTGGAACCCGACCGACGTCACCGTCACGTACGCGCTGCTGTGGTCGGCTCTCCTGATGGAGTACGTCCTGCCCACCGTGATCCACCACACGTTCGGCTGGATCCGGCGGCTGTTCACCGGCGGCCGCCGGACTTGGCCGGACCAGGTCGCGCAGTACAACCTGTTGGGGTACGTCGCCCGCGGCAGGAAGCACTCGTGGCTCTTGACGGTGGCCGGATGGTTGGGGTGCAGGGACATGGTCGACCAGCTCTGGACCATGACGCCGTGCAAGGGGGAAGAGATCACCGGCATCGTCCACGGCCACGTCGCCGGCGGGTGGAAGGAGGGTCACATCGCCGGCGCGGACTCGTTCCGCGCGTTCAACGACTACCGGGGCCAGTGGACGCTCGGCGGCAGGGACGTCGCCGGAGTTAATGGGCGGCGCACCAGCGGCGTGCCGTCCGTGGCGCTGATGATGAGCGTGTCGACGCCGCCGTTCGACGAGAGCGTCCTCGTCTGGCACCTCGCCACCGACTTCTGCTTCCACCTCGTCGGGGACGGGTCCGCCTCCGCCTCCGGCGCCGCCGCCACCGCCGCCGCGCGCCGTCGCTGCAGGGCGATGTCCAACTACATGGCGTACCTCCTGTTCGTGAAGCCGGAGATGCTGATGCCCGGCGCGGCCTGTTCAGGGACGCGTGCGGCGAGATCGTCGGCCTGCTGCTCGACGAGGACCGTCGTCGTCACGCCGCCGCTCACGCGCCGCGGGGAACGGGCAAGAGGGACCTCGCGCACAAGGTCGTCCAGCAACAAGAAGGATGCCGGCGGCGGCGGCGTCGTTCGCCAGGCGTGGAGCGTCGCCGAGGAGCTGATGGATTCGCACGGGGCCGGCAGCGGCGAGGAGGAGGAGAAGATGTGGAGCGTGATCGAGGGCGTGTGGGTGGAGATGCTCTGCTTCTCGGCGAGCCGGTGCAAGGGGTACCTGCACGCCAAGAGCTTGGGCACGGGCGGGGAGTACCTGTCCTACGTCTGGCTCCTGCTCTTGTACATGGGCATGGAGACCTTGTCGGAGAAGATGCAGAGGACCGAGCTGTACGACGGCGGCGGCTCCACGGCAGCAGCGGCCATCACTGACCAGAATGTTTGACACTCGGCAAAGCGTCCGTGTCCAGTAGTGCACGTTTTCATTTCCGGTCGTTACATATTATTCCTATATTTGTCTTCGGAAGTTCGGAGTGGTTGTTAATAGTGTATTGTTAATTGATGCCTGCTACTCGCCTGATGCACGACGATTCTGTTTGTTTTGCCTGTGGCTTTTACCTACATGCATGTGTACCTCCCGTGTTGCTGTACGTGTGTGTACATACAAACTTTAATCTAAAATGATGTGTGGGCACGCTGTTTTCGGAAATTCTCAGTGCAAACAACAATTGCGGAGGGAAATAAATCGAGGTATGGCGAAGTTGATAATACAAGCAATAAGTTAGATGCAATTCAATGTAGTTCCAATGTATGGGAACATGAGTCTAGAAATGAGTAATGAAGTATTTTATGCCAATTCGTTTATCTCCGTCCTGAAAACAATGCACATCTTGCTGCTTTTGTGTGTGTGTGTGTGTGTGGGCACTATTTGTTTCCTGTTTACAAAATTAATTTAAGATCCTTGCTACGGTACCCTGATTAAATCATAAAATTTCTCCAAAATGAAAAGGCATATAAAACACCAAGTTTGCAAAATCAGTCAATTTTTTACAACAATGATTTGAGGAAGCCTTTAGTCAATCTTAAGGAGATGCCAGAAAAATGGATAAATCCTAAAAGTTCCCACATGGTGCCGGACAGCAGACCGGCGCCGGTGCCATGGGCTGCAGGATGTGGATGATTGCATTCTTTGCGCCCAGCAGTGTGAGACGTTGGACCACCCTCTCCTTGGGTGTGTCTACACCCAGGAGATTTGGGCTTTTGTGCTCTCCGGGTTGCGCTTGGATCGGAGGAACACATCACGCTATGGGAGGAGAACATTTTCTCCTAGTGGATTGGGATGAGGAAGAAAGTGCCTAAGCAGGCTACGAAAGGCTTTGATGCGTCGTTCTTCCTCATTAGCTGGTCGGTTTGGAAGGAACGGAACTCCAGGACCTTTGGTGGCTCGAGTACGTAGCCTCGCCACCTTTTGGTTAGGATTGTCGAAGAAGCTAAAGAGTGGGCGCTAGCGGGTTTCAGCAAGCTGGCCGAGCTAGCCGTGTTGGTGGACTTGCTCTAGAGAGTGGAGCACTTGGTCGCAAATTTTTCTTTTGTAATATTGCTCTCTTGATCTCCTGCAACCTTGTGTACGATATTAGCTAATCCTCATTAGCTAATGATGGTACTCGAGGTCCACTTGTAACAGTTTCCCACTCCTACTTAATGAAATATGTGCTAAGCACGATCGCGAAAAAAAGTTCCCACACGAAGAAAATTAACATCCAATGCATCATCATCGACTCTATAGACTCAATCATTGTTGATAATTTGCCTTGGATCTTGCCTCTATAATTCGAAACTTTGCAATTAAGAACATTAACTAAAGTGATTGATTACCAAGATTTTAAATCTCCCTCCGGCTATAGCCTCTGCTATCTCCGACTATAGCTGTTTGAGAAAGATTTAGCTAAGTTTTTTCATGTACAGGTTAGCCCTTAGCTGCCGTTATAGCCCGTTATAGCCGGCTATAGCCTGTTTTTTGACATAGAAAGCTAAATGGCTTAGCCAGCTATTTAAAACCTTGTTGATTACATAAATAGTTAAATACTCATGAATAGTAGGCGTGAATAGCCTTTTCTAAAACATAATTACATCGGCTAACCAAAGCAAATACTACGGAATTTTAGTCGAGACTATACCCCCTCTATCACTCACAAGCACTTTACAAAGATCCTAGTTAAACAACTAAGGTACCAAGCTAGATAGAGTTCACCTTCGCAATTCTAGTTTGTAGGCCGTTGGTATGTCACTAGACTAGTGCCGGCGCTAGGATTGGCGACTACTAACACCGGCTAGTAAACTTGTGTTTTGTGGTTGAGAATTCGGATGGTGTGTAAGGGGGAACACAGAGAGTTATACTGGTTCGGGCTAGGAAGGCCCTACGTCCAGTGAGAGAGTCGGGTCATGTTGCCTTGCACCGGGGTGCTTGTAGTAGGGGTTACAAGCTTAGGTGAGAGAGGGAGGGGCTCCCAAGTCTCTTGTGCGCGTGTGTGTATGTGTATTCTATGGCAGTACTATGTGTTGTAGAAGGCGTGGAGTGAAGATGGAGATGTTGGAGTTGGCCTAAGGCCGGCCTTTGCCCTCCATTTTATAGTCACAAGGGAGAGGCGAGGGATACAAGTACGTTGCTATGGAAGTAACACTTGGGGTGGTGGCGACTGATGCCTGTCGTAAGCTACAGTCTTGTCACTGCGCTCTGGAGGTATGGCCGCAGTCATTCAAACGATCTTGATGAGTTCCAAGGCGGGATTCAGTCCGCCAATCGGGGTCATCGTGGTTGGAGCATGGCATGGCGTCACACCCGGTCGCTGTTCCCCCTGCATGATGTGACGAGAGGACGGGTTTCCTCTAGGACGTTGACTCCCGAGGCTCGCGACTCCCCATCCCAGTCGGAATGAGATGGGATGGAACGGTGGAAACGGCTACCCTCGGGCGTGTTCCCTCTCATGTACGACGCTTCCCGAGGGATTGGTGGGCCTGAATGGGAGACGTGCCCATTCTTCCGGATGGTCCATACAGTAAACACCTTTCCCGCTTCTGCGCGGCTCATACGTCAGGTGCTCGGTCTGTCGTAGTCGTAGTTGGTAGATCCCGGCGTAAAATGGGGCGTTGTACTGTAGACTGTACTTGAGGAGGCGTGGCGGTAGTGGGTTCGTCACATCTGTCGTCAGGGGAGCCCTGACAGTTGGTACGGCCGACGTGCGCGTGCGAAGCACGGTCATGTTGAGAGGTCCGCCCGATGGGACGATTGTTGACAGCTACTAACGTCGCCAAATATAACTATATAACTTTTAATACGAGAGGCGAGATTAGAAGATGAATGGTAATTAATTAACTTGTCATTAGCAACTAGCCACTTTTCTATTACCAACGTTCTTATGCAAGAACTAGGTTGTCATCCCTAATTAATAATAATAAGAATAAATAAAGGTTTTATATATTAATCTATATGACTAGGCAGAAATAAATATAAATATAAAATAAGATCAGTTCTGCAAGCGGATAGATAATTATACCATTGTAGCATTTTACTTAGGAGTTCTACCAGGTTGTTGATTTATATTTATACCATTGGGAAGGATTAGGATAAACTTTAATCTATTATATTGATAGTGATAGTATACAATGGATAAGTGACATTACCGATGTCATTTACTCTACTCATAACAGGTAGAGGTCACAAGATAAATAAAGATAAAGGTGATACGTATGATCAAAGCATCATAAATAAAAGATAATCATCAGAGCACTCTCTAGTCATAGTAATAGCTAGCCAATGGATAAACTAAGGAATTAATATCAAAGGTAATTCTATAACTACATCAATGAATAACTCTAATTAGTGCAATTACATCTAGCAATCATTGTTAGACTAATCCTATATCATAATCACATGCAAATGGAATCATCTAGGAAGGATGTGAAACAGAGTCATCATCCAATTTCGCGACCATGCCTGCTGGCCTACATACGGGGGGTGGACTACAGAGGACTCAACGCAGCTGTCACCTACGCGATCTACCACACGACCCGGCACATCAGGGTGCACTCGCAGATAAACAAAATATCTAGACACCACGTCTACATACTGTTCATCATCTATCCATCATCCGCATGAATAAACGCTATACGAGCAATTACATGAATTCAATAAGATCAAACCGACTATACTAGACATATAATCAAAGTAGACAAAGACTATTGTAATCAAGAACATATGAACTATTAAGAACAATGTTTCCCTAATCATAATGAAGAATGCAATAATACAGAAAGAACTAAAATTATACCAAACTCCGCGCTTCAGACACATGCCAGGGCTTCAGATCTGCCGAAGAACTAGAACTCCTCTATTTCTAATCTAACTAGGCTAGAACTATAAACTAGGAGGCTCTTGATGAACTAGGAGGCTCTTGATGGCTTGAGGACTTGATGCCTTGAATGAATGAATGATGGGTTCATTGCTCCAGGGGGGTCTGCCCCTCTATTTATAGCCCGGTGGGATGCACGTGCGCCGTAGAATTAAACTGACTTGAAATAAGGGCCGAGATGACTCCACAAAGGCGGCGGAAGAAGACTCCAGAAGGCGGGGCCAAAACCCTAAGGGGGGCGCCGGCCGGCCCCACCCAGGTGGGTTTCGGGCCCCGGTGCTTCGGGTGTGTTTCAGATGCTTCTAGTGTTCTCATGATGATGTTTCCTTCGTGGTTAAGTTACGTGTCTTTTATGCTCTTTAACCCTTCTTTTATGCTTCTCTGGAATAGCCCCTGGAAAATACAGAACATGCAAAACTCGTGAAATCTATCAGTTAAAACCCTAGACTAGTGTGTATTCATGTATCCTTTGGTGTCTAAAGTTTTAATAAAACACCCTCAAACTTACCTGTTTGCCAGTCCCTTGGCAAACAAACTAAACCTAATTACTAATGTAATTAGATCAGGAGTTGCTATAATGCTTTCATACTTACCAAGTACACATGCTTCAAACATAGATTCTCCTCCAGATTAGAAAAAACTGTTTTAACTTTTAAACTTACCCATTTTACCTTTAACTATGGGGCTTTACAGCTCTTGCCCCAGTCTTGAGTAATTGAAAGAAAGAACAATCAAGTCGTGCACTATATAGCAAATTCTTCATAGTACCAATATTCCAGAGTTTTGCAGGTTTTCAAAATAAAACTCAGAGCTTAATTGTATGACACCCTCATGTATCTCAATATGTGGTATTTATGGATCTCACTGAGGCATTAATGATGTTATGCCTTCCCATAACTAAAGATTTATAATGGGGCTCATAGGAGTGACAATAACAAGGTTTAAGTATACTTGCAATTCATATGTTGTAAAGTCAAACAATGGATCCACAGATAATCGAGGCATACAATCAAACCAAGATGTGCATGTGTATGGAATATGGTGGATAGGTGTATATGTGGTATTTAGTGGCTATTCCTAATTCTACTTTTGCTCTTTGAAAATGATTCACTCTCCTTTGTAATTTGGAGGAACACATGGGCTATTTTTATTCTTTCTCTCTCTCTCTTTCATTCGGGAGGCGGGTATCTAGTACCCATTGTTTTAATGTTGGGACACTTGTCCATCTTTTACTCCCTTTTTCTTTTTCAATACTTTTTTTTTTGCATAGCCACATGTATCCTTTGAATATAAATAACTGGAGAGATAATAATAAGAACTTAGAACAATTAAATCAAGGCTGTCCTACGGGGTATACTTTTGGGTGTTTACTCCTAGTGCAGAAGAAAATATTTTTATGATGAACATTGATGAAAGTGGAAAATGGTTGCGATTACTCCCAAGGTAGGAATAATGCATATGTGCTAAAGTGTGTACGTGATCTTGGTTTTAAAAGCATGACAAGACTCTCATATGGTATGCAACAAAGGTTGACTGAACTCAATGTAAAGCAAGCAGCATAAATGTGCAAAAGGTTTTCCTATCTAGATGTATCATATATGGCTTTGGTAGGAATTCATACTTTGTCATACAAAATCTCGTCATGTAAATTTCAAATTTTCAAAATAAATCTCCAGAATTTAGTAATGCTAGAAATAAGATAAATAGCAGCTCAACCTTCATGTATCATATCAATCAATTATCTAGACTTAACTCAAACATATGCCTCCACAAGTTCCAGGTTCAGAGTAAATTCTTAAGTTAAAACAATAATATCTAAAACTCAGGAGAATTTAAGTTTGACAACTAGGCATTTGAAAAGTATTGTGACAGAGCAACTATTCATCATCTCCAAGACAAAATTTTAATGTTCATCATCATTTTTTTTAATTTGGTTCTAGCCTAGACTGACTCTAAACAAACTCTAATATATAGATAGATATTTATTTGGTTTTCAAATTTTATCTTACTAGCTAGCTCACGCGAAAATGATATGATATAATAATAATGATAATAAGATAGAAAACTTATACTTAGCTGGATTATAATTGGAGGGCGCCCTCCCCCAAGCTTGACGTTTGACAGGATCTTTGATGTTGCAAATTGAGTAATCCTTCTGAGAGCAGGTGTATCGACAGCGTAGAGGTGTCGGGTTGACTAGCTCCTTGATCTTGTATTGTCCTATGAAACTCAATTGCCAATAAAAATACCAAATCTTATGGAGAGGGGTTAGGTTTAATACCACTCCATGGTAAGCGATTTATTTTATATTTCCAGCAGAAGCTTCCTAACTGAGTGAACCTTCATATGCCCACATATTTTTTGGTTTTTTTTCTAAAAGGTGTGGACCTTCATGTGCCCACATATTTTTTGGTATTTTGTGCTTCTATAAAGTAAACTCAATAATCGCATAGGTATAATTACCTGATAACTAGGGGATGCTCATCCTCTAAGCTTGATGTTTGCAATACTTGGTGTTTGAATGTTTCTCAGAGTGAGCTAGTAGTAGTCCTGGTGGGTGCCACTAATAGACTCTCTCCTTAGTCATAATATTATTCCTGCATAGTTATACTCCAACAAGAAAACCAAAACTCGAGGCTCGAATTTATCAAGGGGTTAGCGGTCAGCCAATAAGCACTTTGATTATTTTTTGAGTTGATTTTAATTAATAGATTTCAGCAGGATTCTTACAAGATTCTCTTTCTGGGGTTTTTCTAAGTTTCTTATGCAACAATCAAATATGTATGTATGCTATATAATTATTATTTTTTATGTCACCACAGGGAATATTCATTCCCATGGGGCTTAGGATTTTCATAACGCAACAAAGTAAATATAGATTGTTATTTTTATTTTTATTTTTATGCCACCATAGTAAATATGCCTACATAGTTACCATAGGTTCATTCACATGAGGCTTTAATATTTATGATGTAGTAAATAAGCAGTACATATTTTTGTTGGTTTTATTTTAATATGCACAAAATGATTATGCTAATTGTATTAAAGTAAAGGTACTAATAAATGCTAACTTAATTAGATAACTACCATTCTAACCTTATGGTTAGGGTATGAAATTTAAAGTCTACCAACATGACTTAGATAGAGGAGAGTACTTACTTAGTAGGTTCATCGTCTGAGGTTACCTCAGTCAATTCCCCATTTTGCGGTGGTGTAGCAGGTGCTTCTTCTTTCTCCTTCCATCTCTTTTCTGTCTCTTCTGCTTCTCTCTTTTCTAGCTCCAACTCTTCCTTGTATGCTTCTCTTGATTCTTCATCTCTCTTCATCCATTCTTCTACTTGTGCCTGGATTTCTTCTTTCTCTGCCTTAGCAATCTGGTCCATCTTCTCAGCTTTCGCTTCTCACTCACTCCAGCGTGGTGCTTGTACGGCTTCTTCTTGCTCCTTGTAGTAGTCTTCATACTTCACAATCTTACCAGGGAACTCCTCCCATCCACAGTGAGGCTGGGCAGCCTGACGGCGGGTTTGGTGTCTCCTCCTGTTGTGTTGCTTTCTAGTCTGCTCATGGTTAAGATATGTTCTAAATTGACAGCGTACCTTTCCAGTGGGTAGGTTGAAGTGGATCTGTCCAGACCAGATGTAGATGATTGCATTGGCGGTGTAGAGTAACGGTCTTCCCAAAAGAATAGGCGATTCGTTGTCTTTCTGCATGTCAAGAACTAGAAAATCTGCGGGTATATATTTATTTTGAATTCTTACCATTACGTCCTTGACTACGCCTTCAGGGAATCTCAGTGATTGGTCTACCATCTGCAACTGAATATATGTTGGGTATAATGATAAATCATCAAATAATTCATTATATACTTTTTTGGACATTACGTTGACGTCTGATCCAGTGTCACAGATGTTGTCGAGAAAAGTGATGTCTCTGATTGTGCATTTTGATGATTGGTACACCTGGGTCACCTTTCATTGTTGGAAATGGTTTTGGGAGCATATGATCATTTTCTGTGTTGATAGCATTGATTAGTTGAGCGGTTTCTTCAGGTACATGCTGGGGCTTGTTCTTCCTCCATCTTCTATTGTTCTTCTTCTTGGGTGCTGGTTGTTGTTGTTGCTCTTCTTGTTGATGGAATTGCTTCGGAACTGCAGGAGTCTTGAGGATGCGGTTCTTGAATGAAAATCTCTCTTTCTTGTCTTTGATGGAGAGGACAATTTTGGCGTGTTCCGCATAGATGATGGCTTTAGTTGTGCACAAGAATGGTCGTCCCAAAATAATGGGTGCCTTTTCATCTCCTTTAGTATCCATGATCACAAAGTCAATTGGGACATATGATTGCCCTGCTCTGATGACAGCTTCTTCAAGTACTCCCTCGGGGTAGCAAATGGATTGATCTGTAAGCTGCAAACGCATATCTGTGTACAACAAAGGATCACCTAAAATTTTCTCATAGATTACCTTGGGCATTATGTTGACACTTGCACCGAAATCGCAGATAGCCTCTACAAAGCTATGACATCCTATAGAGATAGGAATCACAGGTCTTCCAAGGTCTCCCATCTTTTCAGGTAGTGAGTGAAAAGCTACGTATTCAAAAGCTACGTATCCAAGGTCTCACATTCTGATCCTCCAAAAGAAAACGACTTCAGTTCTTTTCTCTACCTACCATGTATTCAAAAGCTACGTACAAAATGATTTGAAAACCCGCGGTCTTTCAAAAGGTGTTACAAAATTGCTTTCAAAAGACAAAAGTTTTACACTTTAACAAAATGATTTCAAAATCAGAAAATCATCGGCCCAGATTTTGCTTAAAAAGCTTTGGATTTCACCCAAACCTCCAATCTATTTTCAAGTAAACCCTGTTTTCAAAATAAATGGCAACTAATTTATTAAACGAATGCTTACGAAAGGGATGTTCTGAACTCTTGTTAAAAGAATTTAGCAAAACCTAAACAAGTTTTTCAAACTATTTTCAAAGGAGTATTACCTTGGAAAGAAGACAAGTTTTCGAAAACTGATTTGATTACAAAAGCCGTGCTCTTCAAAAATGAGGGATGATTTCCAACTCATTATCCGAAACTGATTTTGTTTAAAATTAACAAACGGAGTGAAGCTTTGATTCGAAAACCAAACCAAGTTTTAAAAATTATTTCAGAAAATAAGGCATTCAAAAAATTTAGCTATTAAACTTGCGTTTACTTCAGAACTCCTTTCAAAAATTTTGCCAATTCCAAAGCCTTACAAGAACGCTCTCAAAATTCCAAACAAGGCTTCAAATGAACTATGTTGAAAGATTTCTAGCAATTGTAAAACGATTTCATTAAAATGGTTTCAACTCCGCATACCCCCATTTTAAAACATCTTTTACCAAAATCTCATTGCAAAAGATTTAAAAATGGCTTAAATTCATCAATACTTGTGTTGATTTCAAAATTTTGGGTTGAAGCCTCTCTTCTACAAGTTTGTAAATAGAATTTAAAAATGAGTAAAATAATGGTGATCTTCCAAATTATTTAAAAAGGATTTCTCAAAAGACTCTTTTCCCCCTCTTGCTTGGAATATCAAGCCGATGCTAGTATCTCGATGGGATAAGTCGTTCCCGACCTATGGTGCCGCTACGAAACTTGGGGCCCCATGCGTGATGCATCCACATGGCATGCTGCCGGGCGTATGCAGGTATCGTGATATGATCGCGACCGCCCCCAATTGGTACTTGGGCACGACTTAATTTCCAAGTCGGACTCTATTAAACATCTTTTTGAAGGAAAAATTGAGTTTGTGAAAAGCTACTTTTGCTAAAACCAATATGATTTAAAAAGTTTCAAAACCGCTCTCAAAACTCACATTGTTATAAAAATAGATTTATTTCAAACATTTATGAATACCGATCTCCCTGTTTTAAAAGGAAAACAATATTTTGAAGAAATGTTTTGCGAAATGACAATCAAAAGCATTTCGCGTGTGTTTCCAAAAATTTGGGAAAACCTATTTCCATTTAAAAACGGTGTTATCAAAAGGTTTGTGAAAACCTAGAAATTCAAAAGCTTTCAAACAAGCTTTACAGATTTACAAGCTATTTGGTTTCCATAACACCACGAATAATTTCAATTGGGGTTTATTTTCTAAATAAGAGATAATGGTACTAAAACATACCTTGTACCTTGATTTAATCCACAAATAATTGAAAAGGGTCTTCTGTAAAAATTAAGTTATACCATTGCTTCTCCCTTTTACATCATCATTCTCTCTATTCCAAAAAAAAAGGATTGCACGGAAAACTGTTTTGCCAAAACCCTCCTTCAAAATCTTCACTTGCAAACCTAATGCATCAGAACACACCTTCCACTGACGACTAACTTCTAAATCTCGGGGACGAGATTCCTGTAAGGGGGGTGGACTGTAACAACCTGGGTTTTTCCGATAAACAAAAATACGAGCTTTTTAAAAGATTTTCTTGCAATACGTGTGTAGCATGTAGAATCTAGGTCGAACCTCCGACCAACCCGCTAACCACCGTTGCATTCATATAGAATTGAGTGTAGAAGATTATTGGAGTTCTATAGTTCGTCTAGGGTTTCGCTTGGAGAAGCACAAATCCGTAGCAACTTTCCTCCCAAATCCTACATAACTCCCTCTACGAATTTCACTCGACTCCCTCCCAAATTATCTTTTGAGTTCATATCAAATGCATCAAGTCCTAAAAGGAAAACCCTTTTCCTTTATCTTCTTGTTGGTATTTTTAACATCACTTCACGTTAAGTTGTCATCCCTAACATGATGCCAAAAATCAAAGGTAAAATAATCTTCACTTGCCTCCTAAAAATAATACTATAGAATATATCCGCAAGCGCACAGATAATTCTCCCATTGTAGCACTTCACCCGATAAGTATTCCAAGTATCGTTGATTTGTTTATGCCAAAAGGATGAAGGTGGCATTCTACTCATTAGGATAATCTACTATAATAATTGGAAAGATAAATGTGCAGACCTATGATAACCCATAAATCTAGTGCTTTAGAAAAAAATAAGTCAATGATAAATGGTAAATCATAACTGAGTAAATGAGGTAAATGGTATTCCAGAGATAGAATATAGAGACTCACTAATGTAGAAAACACAATCTCGAGATTCAGCTAAAGTAAAGGAAACCTATGTAATTACTAAATACAAAGTCTACAGCCTACGTCACATTACACATTTTTCATCTATAGCATAATCAACTCAGAAAACATCATAAGGAGCATCATCTAATGAGGATATTAAGACACAAGGGTCACCTCCTTTGCGACCGCGCTCTGCTCGTCCTACGTACGGGGGGTGGACTACAGAGGAACCAACGCAGCTGTCACCTACACGGACTACCACACGACCCGGCACGTCAGGGTGCCTCCGTAGGTACACAATATATCTAGACACCACGTCTACATAATGCATACCACCCAACTCACTCGAGTACTGAATTAGGCGCTTTATGATCATACGACAATAATCATCACCAATCACAACTATATCGAATATGCAACTAGAATAAACTAAGAACTGAATAAGTAGCAATATATTAAAATAAAGCAAAGTGAAAGGATCAAGGATGCCCAAGAGGGGGGGGGTGAATTGGGCAACTAATAATTTTTCGAAACACAATTCAACCTATCGCAATTTGCCCAATGTCACCCCACAAGTGCTTGTGACAATTCTATTCTTAAAACAAGTTATGCAACCTAGAGCCAAGTCCTATCACAAGTATGCTACTCTAGGAAAGTAGTGAACACAAAGGAAATGCGGGTATATAAAGGGTTAGAAAGACAAATCCGTTTTTCCCGAGGTATCGAAGAGTCGGCACTCCCCACTAGTCCTCGTTGGAGCACCCGCGCAAGGGTGTAGCTCCCCTTGATCTTCGCAAAGACCAAGTGCTCTCTACGGGCTGATCCTTTGCCACTCCGGCGCGGTGGATCGCCCACAACCGCTCACAACTTCGACTTGGGCCGCCCACAAGCTCTCCAAGCGGTCACCAAGCCACCGATCGTCACCAAACCATCTAGGTGATGCCGATCACCAAGAGTAACAAGCTTAGACTCTCACTTGACCAAGAACAAGGCCAAAGAGGGTGATGGATGCACACAAGTCACTCTTGATCTCTCTAGGGAAGAAGCTCACAAGCAATGGAGTTCACACTAATCTCCCTAGGGCTCTTGCTCTCTCACAAGATCAACAATGGTTCTTTCAGCTGTTAGAAATGGCAAGAGGGATAGAATGGAGGCTTTGGTGGAGTATAAATACTCACCCTCTCCAAAACTAGCCGTTTCTCACTTACCTGCGAACCGTCGGACTCTGCCGAGGCTCGACCGTCGGACTAATTTCCACGGTCCGACTCTCACACAAACACTGCACCCAGAACTGTGACAGAGGGGCGTCGGACCGAACTCGATGGTCCGACGCTCCTCAGTCCGACGCTTCTGCTTGCGGGCACAGTGCCTTTCAACGGCTAGTACACGGAGCAATGGTCCGACGCACACCGTCGGACCCAGTCCGACGCTCAAACTCGCTCTGAGAACCTCTCTGGAAGCGTCGGACGCTAACAGATATTAGTCCGACGCTCCCACTCTCGACGGTCCGACGCTCGCTCAAGTACCCAGAGGCACCGTCGGACTCTGGCCAATGGTCCGACGCCCATCCGGCCAGGGTCCGACGCTCCCTGGCACGCTGAAACTCGTCCAGAGGATGCCACGTGTCGTCGGACTCTAGCTATTGGTCCGACGCCCATACTAGTTAGAGTCCGACGCCTCTAATTCGATCAAAACTTCGCCGAATCGAGAACTTTCCAAAACGAAGTTTGATCCACTCTCTCTCAGGAGAAACCCTGGGCTGTCTAGAGCTATGTTGGACAAGTGTGCATCACATCTATACTCTCTAATATTGCTCTAAGTCAAGCTACCCATCCAAACCCCTCTTAATAGTACGGTCAAGGAGAAAAAACAAAACCTAAGACTACGCCAAGTGTCTCTCAACTCCAAACGACACTTAGCACTAGCCTATCACCGTCTTGTCTTTCATCCTTTGAAAACCGAATCGATTTCCATCGCTAGGGGCTTGAACCTATATGTTATTATGACCTAACCTCTAGGTTATCCTGCAAAACACACGTTAGTCATAATAATCGTATTGTTGTCATTAATCACCGAAACCACTAGGGCCTAGATGCTTCAATCTCCCCCTTTTTGGTGATTGATGACAACAACCTCAAATAGATTTAGAAGGAATGAGGTTTTTAAAAGTTTGATTCATATAAGCATGTGACAATAAGAGCAAAAGGGTTAGGCATGCTTATACAAATCAAGACCACAAGGTACATATAAGATAAGAAATAAGCACAAGTACCAAACGATACGCTCAAGATCGGAATAAAGTGCGGAAGCTAAGACAAGAGCGTAACCAAAAGAGAATCAAGTGACACAATATATAAATAATCATGAAGCTCAATCATATGTCACAAGCAAGTCTCAAACATGAAAATAAACATAATGCATGATAATGTCACATCCAAAAGAACAAAATAATCAAAACCCTCTCACGCGCTCCCCCTAAATCTATGCTCTCTCCCCCTTTGGCATCAAGCACCAAAGACCTAAGACTCAGGAGGAGGAGAAGAAGCTGCAGCGTCGCGGTCGGAGGAGTGAGGTCGAAGCTCAAACTGAGAAGGGTCTTCCTCGGACTCGGAGCTCTGAACAGCCTGACCCTCTGTTGGAGCACGTGAAGGAGAAGCGGTCCGGGTCTGCTGAGCTGTCTCTGTAGCTGCCGCTGTGACTACTACTGTCGCAGGCCCTGCTGAAGTCGGGAGAGGCTCTGAAGAGGCGACTAACGACGGTAGTGTCTCTGTAGTCCCAGTGGCAGGTGGAGCTGTGGTGGTGGTAACATGCAATCTGAACTCAGGAGGTGTGGGAATGCCTGTGATCTCACTGAAAGTAGCACCCAAGCTCCTGGACACTGAGGGGCCACCTAGGTCAGGTGTGAAACCGGTGTGGATCGGAGTGAACCCCTGAGTGCCTGGCGTGGCAAACCACTGCTGAGTCTGCTGAGTAGGAGTGACAAACTGGCTCGGTAGAGAAGCTGTGCCCTGACTCTGAAGTCCACCAGACTGTATCGCTGGAGTCACTTGGGCTGCAGTGGCTGCCGGTCCAACCTGCTGGACTGGAGAGGCAGTGGCTAGGAACGGTGGGGCTCCGGTGTGCCTGATGATGTGCTCCATAAACCCAAAGGTCTGTAACTGTATCTGCTGGCTCTGGAGCTGCATCTGGAGCATCTGCTGCTGGAACTGATCTTGCCGAAGCTGAATCTGAGTGAGAGCTGCAGCCTGCTCCCTGGCAAACCGGGACTGCTCCTCTGCCTGTCGCTGCTGTGTCTGCTGTAAGGTCTGAAGAATAGCAAGCAGTGCAGGGTCGGTCTGTGAAGTCTGAGGAGCGGAGCTGGACCCACCGGCCTCCGAGTCGTGAGCTCGTGGACGTGAAGGGATGGCCCGGTAGTCCCTGTCAGAGCTGGACGAGGAGGTGTCGATGGGGTCGTCGTCTGCAAGTAACTGCTCAAGCTCGCTATGGGCAACGTGCCTCATAGCCTCGTCCTGCTGCTGAACCTCTACCATGTCTGCCCCTGAAGTCTGACGGCGCTGTACTCTATGTAAAGCTCGGCTGCCACGGCGTCCGTCAATCAGAGAGGTCATCCGATATACTGGAAACTCTGTCTCAGTCTGGCGCAACTCACGAGAGATGCCTGTCCAAATCCGGTGCAACCTCCGCTCAAGGATGTGTGAGATCCAATGAGCGTAGGGGAGCTGTCGCCGAGACCTGATGCCCTCTGCTATGATGTCCTCCATCTCACTGATAATTAGATCGACAATGTGAAACTCAGACTGCTGGACCAGGGCACTAAGGAGCCATAGCTGTAGGTGTGTCAAACCCTCCTTGTACCCCTCCCGCGGTAAAAGAGTACGCCTCATCACGTCGTTCAGGAGACGAACGACGGGACGAAGCTCCGAAGGTGTCCTGCGGGAGCCGTCTCCGAACGGTGGTCGAAAACATGCTGCTATATGAGCAGTACCAGGTGCCAGTCCTCCGTGAGCCCTCCTCGGCGGGTCTGTCGTGGCATAGCAAATGCTGTACAACCTGGTAGCTGACTCTGGCACTCCAAGCAGCTCTCGCAGAGCCTTCGCGTAGAGCCGGTATGGCTCTCCGCCGAAGGTGTACTGCAAGTACTCGTGGTCGGGGTCGATCCATAGGGAAGCATAGAACTCTCGGACCCATGACTCCACGTATCGGCCTGATCGGCCAAGAAGCTCTGCAAGTCCAGGCAGGTATGTCAGATATGGCCTGATCTCCTCTCCTGCTGCCTGGACTATGTCCTCTAGGGGACATACTCTGTGCTGTCGCAGTCCAACTCCTGTGGCCATGAGGGCGGTGAAGAAATCCTCGTGAAGAGTAGTGTACCAGCCCTCAGAAGCTCTGGGATCTCTCTGATCCGGAAACCAGCTGGAAAGCGACGTCAACCGGAGCTCTCTGACTCGGGCTGCAGATATCCTCTGTAAGTCCAAGTGAACATCCGGCTCAGGCACCGGCTGAGGCTCGGAGGTAGCAGGCACCCTGGGAACTCGGTCGCCGCGCCTCTGACCAGCGGGCCGGGGTGGCACCGAAGATCGAGTGCGGCCCGAGCGACGAAGAGGTGGAGCCTGGGCCTGCTCCCCTGAGTAACTGCCTCCTGCTGATCTGGCTGCCTCGGCTCTGCCACCACTAGCTGTGCTGACTCAGTCTCCGGCTGCCTCTGAGGCTGCGGCTGCTCCTCGGTCTCATCTCTGCCCGACAAACTGACAGAGATGCCTCCAATGTGTATACCCCTGCCACGCTCTGCCTCCTCTGCAGCCTGTGCTACCCTGATGGCCTGCCTCTGCTCTGCTGAAAGCCTCTTTCTCTTCTTGCTGCTTTCGACGAGAGGAGCCTTCCCCTTGTCCAAAGGTGGACGAGGAGGAGGCCTCTCATCTCCACCTGTGCCTCCCTGACTGCGACTGACCTGCTTGCAACGAACCATCTCTGCCAACTGTCACTGTCTCTCTGAAGCTGCTAGCTGACACTCAGAGGCTTGGCCTCGTTCCGTATCCGCGAGCTTGGCCCCGGATTCACTGACGCACTGCCAAACTCTCTGACCACGACAGCTGCAAGAGAGAGATAGACAGGGATACATAAGCATATATAATCTAGAGAAGAGTGATCCTCGGAAGCAAGCATAATGAGATGAGAAGGGAATAGCAAGAAACCTGCGAGAAAAGGAACCTATGAAGGGGTAAGAGACTCTGTCGACGCGAGGCACCACAGGGAGTCACACTAGGTGTAAAGCACCCCCACAAGCCGTAGAATGCCCAAGAGAAGAGTCAAACTTTAATAGAACTGCGAGGAACGCGAGGAATAATGGTTAGGGCATTTCATCGAACACCTTGAGTGCGAAGTAGATTTGAAACAGGGGATTCAAATCTTACCACCATGTGAGCAGCTGAGGAGTAGAGGGATGACGAGTTCGACAATGGGGAACTTGATTGAGCCGCGGTGATGAGCACAACGGCGGCGAGAAGACCGGCGGCGGCGGTGCTGCTCGGTGGCGCTCGGCACGGCGACGTGCGGCTGCAGCAGGGCGCGGACGCGCGCGTGGAAGAAGGGAGAGGGTTCCCGCACGCGCGGGAAGGCCAGGCTGCCGGCGGCGAGGGCGCGGGCGAGCTGGCGGCGGAGTTTTAGGGCGCAGCGCGACGGCGGCGGCTAGCGTTAGGGCGAACGGGCGCGGCGCAGCGAGCGGCTCGGGAAGATGAACAGGAGCTGACAGCGGGGCCCCACGCGACAGAGAAAGAAAAGAACTGAGGCGCGCCTTCGAACCGACCGTCGGACCATTACTGTGCAAGCGTCGGACCAATCCTCCGCAGAGTCCGACGCTTCCAGTAAGCTCCAGCGGCCGTCGGACTTAGTCCGACGCCCCACGTCGGACCAATACTTTCGGTCCGACGCCGTGAACGCGGCGTGAACGCGGCGTGACACGGCGTGAACCCTCTTAACCAAAAGTCCAACGACTGAAAATTTCCGGTCTGACGCTGCGTCCGACGCTTCCTTCGGCTTTGCCGTCCACCGTCGGACTGAGGTTGAAAGTCCGACGCTGTGAAATCCAGCGTCCGACGCCTCGGACAACAGGGAAAGGGACCGTCGGACTGAGGCTATTGGTCCGACGCTTGGAAAATCAGCGTCCGACGCCTCGGTCCGACGCCCTAAAACCTGTTTTCTTCCAAATTTCTTCATGCCGACTCTTCCCAACTAAGTTCCAACCCCAATAAGAGTCAAATAAACACCAGTTGGAACCAGTATGAGAGGCCCTCTCTCAAACCCTCAATTTTTCAAATATTTTGCCTTAGGCATATGTGAATTTTATGAAGATAGGCAATGAAATCCATAAAGAAAACGACAAAACAACAATCATGCAATATGCAATGCAAATTAACGTAAATTAAACTAGTTGTTGTCAAGTTTTTCCTCGGGTAAGCATCTTCACACGCTTTTAGGCGGTTATCTTAACCGAGTTAGACAAACCCTACGTGCAATTCAATGTTAGACATGTTTTATGTTACAATGCAATGCACATGATAACACAACATCATCTTTTAGTGAAGTTGCTTAGATCAAGGCAATTAAGTTCATTCCTTAGAGTACAAAAGCGTGCCTCTTCCAATGGTTTAGTGAAAATGTCCGCCAAGTTATCATCCGTTCTCACTCCCTCAAAGGAAATGTCACCCTTGGCAACGTGATCTCTAAGAAAGTGATGACGGATGTCAATGTGCTTTGTGCGGGAGTGTTGAACCGGGTTATTTGCAAGTTTTACCGCACTCTCGTTGTCACACAACAAAGGCACCCTTTTTAAGTTGATTCCATAATCAAGTAGGGTTTGTTTCATATAAAGAATTTGTGCACAACAAGCACCCGCGGCAATGTATTCCGCTTCGGTTGTTGACAAGGCAACACTATTTTGTTTCTTGGAGGACCAAGAAACTAGTGATCTTCCAAGCAAATGGCACCCTCCGGATGTGCTTTTCCGGTCAATCTTGCAACCGGCATAATCCGAATCGGAATAGCCGACAAGAGTAAAGTTAGCTCCTTTGGGATACCAAAGGCCAATGCTCAGGGTGTGCTTTATGTACCTAAGGATTCTTTTTACCGCAACTAAGTGAGGTTCCTTAGGATTGGCTTGAAAGCGCGCACACATACACACACTAAACATGATGTCGGGCCTAGATGCGGTCAAATACAACAAACTACCGATCATAGAACGATAGAGAGTTTGGTCAACCGATTTACCTCCCTCATCAAGGTCGAGATGTCCATTGGTAGGCATGGGGGTCTTGATGGGCTTGCATTCTTCCATCTTGAAGCGCTTGAGGAGGTCCTTCGTGTACTTCTCTTGCGACACGAACGTCCCCTCCCTCATTTGCTTGACTTGAAAGCCGAGGAAGAATGTGAGCTCACCAATCATGGACATCTCAAACTCCTTGGACATCATATCACCAAATTCCTTGCAAAAATCTTCATTAGTCGAACCAAAGATAATATCATCAACATAAACTTGACAAATGAAGATATGCTCTTTGTGCTTCTTGGTGAATAGTGTGGTATCAACCAAGCTGATTTTGAAGCCCTTGTTGATGAGAAAGTCACGGAGGCGCTCATACCAAGCCCGTGGGGCTTGCTTCAAGCCATATAGCGCCTTGGACAATCTGTAAACATAGTTTGGATATCTAGGGTCCTCAAAACCCGGTGGTTGCGAAACATAGACAAGTTCATTTATGAAGCCATTTAAAAATGCACTTTTCACATCCATTTGAAAGAGTTTTAGATTGTGATTAGATGCATATGCAAGTAGGATACGAATGGCCTCTAATCTTGCCACGGGGGCAAAGGTCTCCCCAAAATCCAAGCCTTCAACTTGGGAGAACCCTTTTGCCACGAGCCTTGCCTTGTTTCTCACAATGTTGCCCTTGTCGTCTTGTTTGTTGCGGAACACCCACTTGGTGCCTATGACTCTTGCTCCTTTTGGCTTCTCTTCAAGTGTCCAAACTTGATTGCGGGTGAAATTGTTGAGTTCTTCATGCATGGCATTCACCCAATCCGGATCTTGAAGAGCTTCCTCTATGCTAGTAGGCTCAATACAAGAGACAAACGAGTGATGTTCAATGAATTGAGCATGCCTTTGTGAGCGAGTCATTACCCCCCTTGAAGGACTCCCTATTATGAGATCTTGAGGATGTGCTTGTAGAAGTGGAGTGGTTCTTCTATCAACCACTTGAGGAGGAGGTTGTGGAGCATCAACATCTTGTGCTTGTGCCTCAATTTCTTCTTGTGTGATGTGGGTGTCTTCATGTGGATCCACCCCATCTTTATCTTCATCATCTTGAGGCACATTTGATGAAGATGGTTGATCGATCACTTGCACATCATCACCATCATCTTTTGGCTTGATGTCTCCGGTTGGCATGTTCTTCATGGCCTTCCTCAAGGGTTCATCACCTACATCATCAAGATTCTCATGCTCTCCTTGAGAGCCGTTAGTTTCATCGAACTCCACATCATATGTTTCTTCAACAAGGCCGGTGGCATTATTGAATACTCTATATGCTTTGGACTTCAATGAGTAACCAACAAGAAAACCAATATCACAACGTCTTTGAAACTTCCCTAGGTGTTGCCGCTTCTTGTAGATGTAGCATTTGCAACCAAACACCCGAAAGTAGGAGACGTCCGGCTTCTTGCCAATGAGTAGCTCATCGGGGGTTTTCTTTAGCAACCGGTGAGGGAATAGGCGGTTGGATGCATAGCATGCGGTGTTGATTGCCTCCGCCCAAAACCTCTCCGGTGTGTTGTACTCATCAAGCATAGTCCTTGCAAGGGTGATCAACGTCCGGTTCTTCCTTTCAACTACACCATTTGTTGAGGGGTATAGGTGGATGAGACTTCATGCTTGATCCCAACTTCATCACAATATACTTCAATGTTTGTGTTGTCAAACTCTTTTCCATTGTCACTTCTAATCTTCTTGATCTTTACTTCAAATTCATTTTGTGCTCTTTTGGCAAACTTCTTGAAAGATTGGGCTACTTCGGTCTTGTCATGAAGAAAGAACACCCAAGTGTATCTTGAAAAGTCATCAACAATCACTAAGCAATAGAGCTTGCCACCAATACTTGCATAAGTTGTTGGCCCAAATAAGTCCATGTGAAGTAGCTCTAATGGTCTTGAAGTTGACACAAATGCCTTGGATGGATGTGTATTTGCCACTTGCTTCCCGGCTTGGCAAGCACTACATAATTTGTCCTTCTCAAATACAACATCTTTTAATCCTCTCACCATTTCCTTCTTCAATAACTTCTTGAGTGTGCTCATCCCAACATGTGCAAGCCTTCTATGCCAAAGCCACCCAAGAGATTGCTTGGTGAAAAGACAAGTCTTCAAATTTGCATCTTCCGAGTTAAAGTCCACTAGATAGAGATGATTGTACCGAAAGCCCTTGAATATCACTTCATTATCATCTTTCTTGGAGACAACCACTTCTTCACTAGTAAATAAGCATTGGAAGCCAAGATCACACAATTGACCAACGGATAGCAAGTTGAAGCTCAAAGAAGCAACTAGAAGGACATTTGAAATGGAATGATCATTAGATATAGCTACTTTGCCAAGCCCTTACACTTTGCTCTTGGAATTATCACCAAATGTTATCTTTCCTTGGTCTTCTACATTCTCTTCAAGGGAGGTGAACATACGAGCATCACCGGTCATATGTTGAGTGCATCCACTATCAATTACCCAATGAGAGCCACCGGTCTTGTAGTTCACCTACACACAACAAATCAAGCTTGATGTTTAGGAACCCATACTTGAGAAGGGCTCCGGACTTTCTCAACCAAAGCTTTCGCCACCCATAGTTGCCTAGGCCTATTCTTGTTAGGGGGTCCTAAGAACATGACTTTCACTTTGCCCTTAGAATTTTTCCTTAGCATGTAATGAGCATCAAAGGCAAAAGGCCTAGCATGCTTGGGCAAAGGTTGTGGTGGCGGTGTCTTGCACTCATGAGCAAAATGACCTTCTTGACCACATTCAAAGCATCTCTTTGGCTTTGGTTTGGGCTTGTTCTTTGCTTTGTTGAGACGATTTTGAGCTCTAATATTTTGCACCTTCTCACCCATGTATCCAATCCCACTTCTATCAAATTTCATCACGGTGTTCATGAGGAGATCACTTTGGAGATATTGACCTCTTGTGAATTTTTGCAAGCCCACAGTGAGATGGCTCTTGTCTTGCTTCAACTTCTTGTTCTCTTCCAATAAGCTTGCAAAGTGACACTTCTCATTCTTGAGAATCTTGTTTTCTTTTCTAAGCACTTCAACTTCATCATCTTGTTGCACCGCTTCAATGACAATGGTATTTGTGGTTGATTGCTTCTCAAGCTCTTTCTTTAAGTTGTCATTTTCAATCTTGAGCTTCAAATAGTCATCATGGCAATCGGCCACCACCACTTCCTTGCCTTTGCTACTACTATCTTGCTCAATGATCTCATCAATCAAGTCATCACATGATGTAGCTATGTCACACTTAACAACATGGTTAGGAGCATCATGTGTTTCATTGGAAAGCAAGTCATAGGCCATAGCAAGGTTGTCATGATTCACTTTCACTCGAGTATAGTCCTCTTTTAGTTTGTTGTAGCTAGTGGTGAGCTCAATGTGTATCCTCTCAAGTTTATCATATTTTTCTTTGAGCTCTTTTATGTTGGCTTTGAGCTCCTTAACCTTGGATGACACATTTTGATTTTCAACTCTAAGCTCATCACTAGCTTTAGTGAATTGTTCATTTTGAGCTAAAAGGTTTCCATTCTCAAGTTTTAAGTTTTCATTTTTCCTTGTTAGCTTTCTTATAACTTTGGTATAGTCATTTAGCAAGCTAGCAAGTTCATCATAGGTGGGTGATTCATACTCATTGTCACTATCACTACTCTCATCATCACTTTGTACCTTCTTGTCCTTAGCCATAAGGCAAAGGTGTGTTGGAGATGAGGGCGGTGATGGCGGTGGAGGAAGTGAAGTCCCAATCACAAGAGCGGCCACCTTCTCCTTTTCATCATCACTTTCTTCGCCGGATGAGCCACTAGAAGATTCAATGTCGGTGAGCCAATCACCAACAATGTAAGCTTTGCCACTCTTCTTGCTTTTGTGAAATTGCTTTTTCTTGAATTCTTTCTTCTTGAATGGCTTGGCCTTCTTCTTCTCATCATCACTCTCATCACTAGAGTCTTGCCTTTTGCCCTTGTTCTTGTTCTTGAATTTGTCTTTCTTGGGCTTTGGGCATTGATGAGCAAGATGCCTAAGCTCTCCACAATTGTAGCAATCCATCTCGGAGATGGGCTTTCTCTTGCTACTAGTGAAGAACTTCTTCTTGTTGGAATCAAATTTGATTCCCTTGTTGTTGAGCTTCTTGAGCATCTTGGTGGTCTTCCTCACCATGAGAGCGATCTCCACATCATCATCATCATCATCACTTGTGGAGTCAAGAGAAGAGTACTTTGCTAGAGCTTTGCCTTTCTTGTCGGCCTTGAGGGCCAAGTCTTTCTTCTCTTCTTTCTTGGATGATGATCCATCTTGAGGAGTGATCTTCATGTACATCTCATGAGCATTGATCTTCCCCAATATTTGGGTGGGGGTTGCATTTGAGAGATCCGTTTGATGAAGTACGGTTACAATGTGACCATACTTCTCAATTGGAAGAGCATTGAGGATTCTCCTTGCAACCTCGGCCGGTGAGATTTGAGTGAGTCCAAGGCCATTTACTTCTTCTACAATGATATTCAAGCGAGAATACATGTCATTAGCACTTTCATTGGATAGCATTTTGAAAGAATTGAGCTTGTCAATGATAAGATAATATCGTTCCTCTCGCTCATTCTTAGTTCCCTCATGGAGCGCACAAATATCCGACCATAGTGCATGGGCGTTTTTGTGGTTCCTCACACGGTTGAACACCTCTTTGCTAAGGCCTCTAAATATGATGTTTCGAGCCTTAGCATTCCACTTCTCGTACTCTTCCTCAACGGGTGTGAGGGTTGCGCCGGGTTTGGGAGTGGGGTACCCTTGTGTGGCGGCTTTGTGAACACCAAGGTCCACCGCCTCAAGGTATGCCTCCATACGAATTTTCCAATAAGGAAAATCGTTACCGTCAAAGACGGGAGGGGGACCATCGTGACCACCGGACATCCTTCCTCTTGGCGGTTAAGCCAAATTAATGAGCAACAAGGCTCCGATACCAATTGAAAGGATCAAGGATGCCCAAGAGGGGGGTGAATTGGGCAACTAATAATTTTTCGAAACACAATTCAACCTATCGCAATTTGCCCAATGTCACCCCACAAGTGCTTGTGACAATTCTATTCTTAAAACAAGTTATGCAACCTAGAGCCAAGTCCTATCACAAGTATGCTACTCTAGGAAAGTAGTGAACACAAAGGAAATGCGGGTATATAAAGGGTTAGAAAGACAAATCCGTTTTTCCCGAGGTATCGAAGAGTCGGCACTCCCCACTAGTCCTCGTTGGAGCACCCGCGCAAGGGTGTAGCTCCCCCTTGATCTTTGCAAAGACCAAGTGCTCTCTACGGGCTGATCCTTTGCCACTCCGGCGTGGTGGATCGCCCACAACCGCTCACAACTTCGACTTGGGCCGCCCACAAGCTCTCCAAGCGGTCACCAAGCCACCGATCGTCACCAAACCGTCTAGGTGATGCCGATCACCAAGAGTAACAAGCTTAGACTCTCACTTGACCAAGAACAAGGCCAAAGAGGGTGATGGATGCACACAAGTCACTCTTGATCTCTCTAGGGAAGAAGCTCACAAGCAATGGAGTTCACACTAATCTCCCTAGGGCTCTTGCTCTCTCACAAGATCAACAATGGTTCTTTCAGCTGTTAGAAATGGCAAGAGAGATAGAATGGAGGCTTTGGTGGAGTATAAATACTCACCCTCTCCAAAACTAGCCGTTTCTCACTTACCTGCGAACCGTCGGACTCTGCCGAGGCTCGACCGTCGGACTAATTTCCACGGTCCGACTCTCACACAAACACTGCGCCCAGAACTGTGACAGAGGGGCGTCGGACCGAACTCGATGGTCCGACGCTCCTCAGTCCGACGCTTCTGCCTGCGGGCACAGTGCCTTTCAACGGCTAGTACACGGAGCAATGGTCCGACGCACACCGTCGGACCCAGTCCGACGCTCAAACTCGCTCTGAGAACCTCTCTGGAAGCGTCGGACGCTAACAGATATTAGTCCGACGCTCCCACTCTCGACGGTCCGACGCTCGCTCAAGTACCCAGAGGCACCGTCGGACTCTGGCCAATGGTCCGACGCCCATCCGGCCAAGGTCCGACGCTCCCTGGCACGCTGAAACTCGTCCAGAGGATGCCACGTGTCGTCGGACTCTAGCTATTGGTCTGACGCCCATACTAGTTAGAGTCCGACGCCTCTAATTCGATCAAAACTTCGCCGAATCGAGAACTTTCCAAAACGAAGTTTGATCCACTCTCTCTCAGGAGAAACCTTGGGCTGTCTAGAGCTATGTTGGACAAGTGTGCATCACATCTACACTCTCTAATATTGCTCTAAGTCAAGCTACCCATCCAAACCCCTCTTAATAGTACGGTCAAGGAGAAAAAACAAAACCTAAGACTACGCCAAGTGTCTCTCAACTCCAAACGACACTTAGCACTAGCCTATCACCGTCTTGTCTTTCATCCTTTGAAAACCGAATCGATTTCCATCGCTAGGGGCTTGAACCTATATGTTATTATGACCTAACCTCTAGGTTATCCTGCAAAACACACGTTAGTCATAATAATCGTATTGTTGTCATTAATCACCGAAACCACTAGGGCCTAGATGCTTCACAAAGTCATAATGAGATACATGATAATATTACCGATCTCCAAACGAACGAATCTGGAATCCCGAGCGTAGCACCCAACTCTACTTGAATCTTGCTAGACGCCTAAACTATCAACTTGAAGAACTAGAGTCCTATTTCTAATCTCTAGAAACCCTAACTTCTGTCTACTCTTGACGAATGAAGCAGGAGGAATGAATTTATGCTCTGCGAGGGGGTCTGCCCCTTTATTTATAGCCGGGTGGGATGAACGTGAGCCGTGAGATCAAACCGACTTGAACAAAGGGCCCAAATGACTCCAGAGAGGCAGTGGAAGAATACTCCAGAAGATGGGCCGAAACCCTAGAGGGGGGTGCTGGCCGGCCCCACCCTGGTGGGTCTCGGACCCCGGTGCTTCGGGTGTGTTCTGGATCCTTCTAACTTGCTGATGAAGTATGTTTCCGTCGCGATCAAGTTTCGTGGTAATGATGCTCTTTAATCCTTTTTTTAATCCTTTCTAGAATAATCCCTGAAAAATACACAATTCAACAAAACTCGTGGAATTCGTCAGTAATAACCCCTATGCTTCTATTATTGATCTTCCCTAGGTATTAGTTGACGGTATAAAATTGGTACTTAACGACCGTCAACAATACCCCAAACTAAGTCTTTGCTAGTCCTTTAGCAAAGTTGACTTGAAATAATTTAATTAGGGTTCCATAAAAATGTATAACTCCCAACAAATACTTAAATATTTAAACAGAAATTTTTCTCCAGATTGAAATTCATTAATCCACCCTTTCAAACTTATCCCTATTCTTTTCAATCGTGAGGCTTTTAAACTAAGTTTTAGGCAATTGAGAGATAGAATAATCAAGCAACCACTAAGTCTTTCATCTTTTATTTCAACCATTACTCTAAATATTTTTTTCTTTTTTTAAATAACTATGTAATTTTTATTTAAGAAATAACGAGAGCCTACTAATAAGATTTCAGAAGACTAGTAAGTTACAGGCCCGTCGCATAGGGGGGGCAGCCTGTGCGATGGCCAAGGGCCCATTAAGGTAGGGGCCCATGTGTATACCGTGTATAGGTGTATAGTGTAGGTATGCAGAGTACGGCCCTTTTGCCTGGTGTATGTGCGATCGCCATCAGGAGTCCAAAAGTCACGCCGCCGGCCGTCGCGTTCGAGGCTCGGCATCTTCCTTGTTCGTCTCGTCACCGCGTCGGCGTGCTGGTCGATTTGATCAGCTAAAGAAATTTGAAGAAATATTTAGTTTTTTATTCAACTCAGAAAATATAAAGTCATTGGATGATAATGATCTACGAAAGTCTTGCACTGCTTTCGTAAAAATCTTTTCTCATGAGAACAAGACTGATGTTGAGTTAGATGATTTGTTTTCTGGACTGAAAGTGTTGCAAGTAACTTTGCCAGATAAATTGATGTCAGCACAAGAGATTCTTCACTTTGTTAAAGTTGCAGATTGCTATCCGAATGTCTCTATTGCGTATCGGATTCTCTTAACTATTCGTGTGACAGTAGCATCAGCCGAAAGAAGCTTTTCGAAGTTGAAGTTAATAAAAAATTGTTTAAGATCAACTATGCTACAAGAAAGATTAAATGGCTTGGCTATGTGCAGCATTGAGAAGGATATTTTAGATAAAATTGATCTTGATGTTATTCTCAAAGATTTTGCATCAAGAAATGCCCAAAGACGGTTTTTTAAAAAGCACTGGGGTAACAATAATAGTTATTTTACTGTTTTTTAGCTTCTTCGATTCAATGTACTGTCATTTTTTATGAGCTAAATACATGCTGAAAGTTATTTATTATGAATAGTATTATATATTATGATCGTCATATTAAAACATGAGATTATCGGGCCCTTAGTCTCTTGCTTGCCCAAGGGTACTAGAAATTATTGAGACGGCCCTGCTAAATTATACATCATAATTGAATGTGTGACTGTGATTAAATTTTATTTATGAACTCCTATGCATTATCCTCTCTTTTTTGTCTTCTTTAATAGTGTGGGTTATCTCCCAGCGGATACTTTTTTTACCCATTTTTTTCTCTCAGACGGGTGTCTTTGCATCCATTGTTTTTGTCTCTCTTTTTGGCACGTACCCTTTTGATATGTCAGCTTTTAGGTTTATACTTCTTTAGTATGGCATCTTTTAATTTTATAACCTACACTCTCTGTTAGACTTCTAAGAGAGGGACTTGTGCATAGAGTAAAAAAAAAAAATTTCATGTAAATTCAATCATGAATGCATAACAGAATAGTCTACTTACATCATATTAGTAGAACAAATTATTATATTTGTTTTGACTTTGATTTTTGGAAAGTCTGGAGCTTAGGTGTCACATAGGATGAAATAAATAGCAACTCAAACCTTCTTATATCATATCCGTCAATTATTTAGAAAAGTTTATGATACCCACTGATATCAAGTTTCAGAATAAATTTTCATGGTAGATAAACTTCATGCAATTCGTAGAAGAATTTAAATTTAAACACTAAGCAATTACAGGAAATTATATTTAAACAGTTTAAATATATTTAAATTTTTCATCTAACTTCAAGTTCTAATTATTCTAAAGACAAATCGAATGCGGAATTTAAAGCAAACTTAATTATACAATCTATTATTTATTATTTTTTTAAAAAAATTTATTTTTAAGCAAACAGAAATTTAATGCAATAACTAAAGAAAGCAGTAAATAAATTTTTATTTAGTTTTCTTGTTGTTTTTAGCAATAATAAATTGACAAAATTAAAGAATGAATTAAATACTAAAATAAAAAGCATAAAGGTGAGAGGTACTCACTTAGCGGGGATCTCTCCCAAGCTGGATGTTGCTTAGTAATGAGGTAGAGGTGGCGGCGGGTATCCCATCTGATGTATTAAATACTCTAATCCGCTCTGCGTCTACTGCTGTCCTTGATATATCTGATTTATTCGTTGGTCCGTGCTGTGCTGCCATTGTTCATGCTGGTAGAACCTGTCGTTGACCTGCTGCTGCTGCTGCTGATGAAGATTCTTCTTGCTGAAATGTGGGTTGTTCCTCCCATCCTGTATATGCAGTCCATTGCTGGCGTGGCTCCTGCGTCAATACCTGTTCACCAAAATTGATATAGTGGGAATAAGCTGACCCAGATGGTGCTGGGTCAGCTCCAGTGAAATTAACTCTTAGTGCCCTGCTGATGCGCGCGGACGGACACCTGCCAATATTAGCTCTAACAGCTCCCTTCCGACTGGGAAGAGGATGACGGGTTGTCATACGTGAAGGGTGACGGAGGATCCATATTCATGTCGGAGCCGACGAACGATGGCGCTTGTGATGACGATTGGCTTCTTGTCGTGCGGCGTGAGAGGGCTCTTCCAAGGGATCGAACAGCACCTTTCATTCTATTGCTCATGTTGCCTGTAAAATGAAGAACACGAAGAACACGACAAGAACGAGCAAGAACACAAGAACAAAATAAGAACAAGCAAGAACAAGAGGAGAGAAGGAATCAAAGTGGTGATATCTCTTCTAGGTCTTCTTGCTAATCTTCTTCTCTACCCTTTTCTTTACTTAAACTTGAATCAAATGATAGGATTATGGAAGTTTGAAGTCACGAGCTGCAAAATAACTTGGCTACGTGCTCTCTGGAGTGTGTGTGAGTGAGTGAATGAGTGAGAGAGAGGAGAGGCAGAGAAATGGAGGAAGGGCACCGGCCGGCGTGGCCTTGGGGCCGGCCAGCCCCACCTGGTCACCTTTGGCTCTCTCCTTTAGCTAGTGTCGACACCACCTTCATCTACTTCCAAATGCATGTGAGTTGGTTCCTTTCTCTGATGAATGGATGGATGATGGGTAGTGCATGTGTAAATAATGAAGTTTGGATGGTAGTGAAAGGTGGTGGTTGATGATAATGCATGATGTGACTTGATGTGATGATGGTGGGTCCCAAATGTTTCCCGTATTTATACCGT
Organism: Eremochloa ophiuroides; assembly: GCA_038502445.1. Classification (NCBI taxonomy): domain Eukaryota; kingdom Viridiplantae; phylum Streptophyta; class Magnoliopsida; order Poales; family Poaceae; genus Eremochloa; species Eremochloa ophiuroides. The sequence continues at coordinate 59,140,105 of JAHLJS010000007.1, forward strand.
ATAATGACAGAATGAAAAACTAAATTACTTTTATGAATCTATGAAAAATTAGAATTCTAATGATGATCTTTTTATAATTTTCTGCCACCACAGTAAATTTCACTGACGGGGGTTTAACACTCCATTAGTAATAATCACATGGGGCTTAATCATGCTATGCTTATTTTTAGTTCTTTTTAATAATGCAATTTATGAGAAAGTAAATATACAAATTTAAATGCAGGAATTAAATTACCGATAACTACCGAGTTATCTCTCGGCGATGGTTCGGAGTTTTTAAGTCCGCTGATCCGGTCTTCTCTAGTTGAATTATTCTTCATGATTAATCTCCGGTGTCGGAGATGTTGTTGCATCTTGTTCTTCATGACACTTTAACATTTGGCATTGCTCCAGTCTTGGCTTGAATGCGAATCGCTCTTCTTGACCATTGATGGTGAATATGATCTCTCTATCTCCGACGTTGATGGTTGCATTTGCAGTGTTTAAGAATGGTCGCCCGAGGATGAGGGGTATCTTCCTCTCTTCCTGCATGTTAAGTACTACAAAATCTACAGGAATGAAAAAGTTGCGGATTTACCGGAATATTTTCTGCGATTCCTGCGGGATAGCGGACCGATTGATCAGCTAATTGCAAACACATCGTGGTTGGTGTGAGCGTAGAATAGTTGAGTTTATCGAAGACGGTCTTGGGCATGACGCAGACATTTGCTCCAAGATCACATAAAGCATTCTCGAACATCTGGTCTCCTATTGAACAATCAATAGTGGGACACCCTGGATCCTTCTTCTTTGTAGGAGAAGAACTCAGAATTGCCTCACTACACTCCTCCGTTAGCTTGACAACTTCAGTAGATGGTAGTGATCCTTTGTTGTTGAGGATGGTTCGAAGATACTTCGCGTATGTAGGTACCTGCATGGCATCTAACAACGAAATATTGACACATAACTTCTGAATTACCTCTACAAACTTACCAAATTGATCATCTATGTTAGCTCTTCTTCTTCTGCGTGGAAACGGTAAGAGGGTTGTGTCATGAAAATCTTGAGTTAATTCTTGATCTTGTGGTTCAACTGGTGGTGAAAGTGGTATAACTTCTTCTTCTCTGTTGTCCTTCTCAATCTCTTCTTCTACCTGCACTAAATGTGATGGTCTACGTGCCTCTTTTGAGTAAGGTGGATCACGTGTAGACTTACCTCCTCTAGTAGATATTCCTTTTATTTGCTCATTGTTAGTGGTAAACAAAGTAGAATATAATTGTAAAATTTGTAATTCTATCTTCTTATTAAATAATATTTGATCTTTAACAGCAGAAGAGAAATTATCCAATTTAGAATTAATTCCTTCTAAAACTTTATCATTAAAAGCAAGCTTCTTATAAATACTTTCATTAATTCTAGCTTGTTCTAATATTAATTCTCTCAAGGGTGGTTGTCTATGATTTGAAAAATTAGAATTGCCTTGGTACTTACCTTGACTGGTTGACCGAGGTTGATTCCATCCTTGTTTCTGAGAAGTAGACTTGATGACTGTACTAATATCTTCTGAGGGATTTGCAAACTTAATTTCTAAAGATCCTTCATATTGATTTTGAGAATTGAATGCATCTTGAATAGCTTGACGATCTCTTTTATGATTGGCTCTTTGCTCTAACCAGTTCAACAGTACATCTGTCTTGGTTGATAGTGCACACACATCCTCTGAAATTTCTTCACTCTTATGGCATGTCTGAGTGTTGTTTGTCCAATTCTGATTTTCTGCTATCTTTGCCATAATATCTTCAGCTCTTACAGGGGTGAGTGACATAAATGATCCTTCAGCAGTGGCATCTAGCTGCTAACGTGACCTTTGAGTTAGTCTGTGATAAAATATTTGCATGAGCAACCACTTTTCCAATCCATGATGGGGACAATCTGATATGTAATCTTGAAAACATTCCCAGGCTTCTAAAATGGATTCACCTTTCTGCTGACAAAATTCTGAAATCTTTCCTCGTAGAGCATTAGTTTTGCTTACTGGAAAAAACTTTTCTAGGAAAGCTTTTGAACATTCTACCCATGTCTTAACTCGATCTTTATTCTGATAAAATCACTGCTTCGCCTTTCCCTCCAATGAGAACAGAAACAAACGAAGTAGCACAACGTCTTGAGGAATGCCTTTGATGTTGATGGTGTTGCCAATCTCCATGAAATTCTGCAGATGGACACTTGCATCTTCATCTTTCTTTCCAGTAAATATGATAGCTTGCACTATTTTGATGAGGCTTGGCTTGATCTTGTAATCATGATTTCTAATGTTAAAAGTTGGTCCAACGCGAATATTCTCAGTGCTTGGGGTAGAGAATTCATGTAGAGTATTCTCAGCCATGGCTTCACAAAATAATATAAGACCCTTCATCCTATGGTTGTTCCTGGTTGATAAGAGTTAAAGTACGCAACCAATCCTGCACTTACCCTATATAAGATATTTAAATAAAAACAAAACACGGGTAAGTCTGCTAAAGTAAAAGGTTATGGGTATCTCTAAGTATTTATGTCTATAGTTATTTTTTTATTTTTTTCTATAATATTATCTATGAAGAACTCTCCTATATGAAATTCTAGAATAAATATCCTGACGAATAAAATCAACGAACTCAATAAATTATCCTAATGAATACAATTGTCATTCCCCGACAACGGCGCCAGAAATGCTTGTTGGTATTTTTAACATTACTTCACGTTAAGTTGTCATCCCTAACATGATGCCAAAAACCAAAGTAAAATAATCTTCACTTGCCTCCTAAAAATAATACTATAGAATATATCCGCAAGCGCACCGATAATTCTCCTATTGTAGCACTTCACCCGGTAAGTATTCCGAGTATCGTTGATTTGTTTTATGCCAAAAGGATGAAGGTGGCATTCTACTCATTAGGATAATCTACTATAATAATTGGAAAGATAAATGTGCAGACCTATGATAACCCATAACTCTAGTGCTTTAGCAATAAATAAGTCAATAATAAATGGTAAATGATAACTGAGTAAATGAGGTAAATGGTATTCTAGAGATAGAATATAGAGACTCACTAATGTAGAAAAGACAATCTCGAGATTCAGCTAAAGTAAAGGAAACCTATGTAATTACTAAATACAAAGTCTACAGCCTACGCCACATTACACATTTTTCATCTATAGCATAATCAACTCAGAAAACATCATAAGAAGCATCATCTAATGAGGATATTAAGACACAAGGGTCACCTCCTTCGCGACCGCGCTCTGCTCGTCCTACGTACGAGGGGTGGACTATAAAGGAACCAATGCAGCTGTCACCTACACGGACTACCACACGACCCGGCACGTCAGGGTGCCTCCGTAGGTACACAATATATCTAGACACCACGTCAACATAATGCATACCACCTAACTCACTCGAGTACTGAATTAGGCGCTTTACGATCATACGACAATAATCATCACAAATCACAACTATATCGAATATACAATTAGAATAAACTAAGAACTGAATAAGTAGCAATATATTAAAATAAAGTAAAGTCATAATGAGATACAAGATAATATTACCGATCTCCAGACGAACGGATCTGGAATCCCAAGAGTAGCGCCCAACTCTACTTGAACCTTGCTAGACGCCTAAACTATTAACTTGAAGAACTAGAGCCCTATTTCTAATCTCTGGAAACCCTAACTTCTATCTACTCTTGACGAATGAAGCAGGAGGAATGAATTCGTGCTCTGGGAGGTGGGTCTTCCCCTTTATTTATAGCCGGGTGGGATGAACGTGCGCCGCGGGATGAAACCGACTTGAACAAAGGGCCCAGATGACTCCAGAGAGGCTGTGGAAGAAGACTCCAGAAGATGGGCCGAAACCCTAGAGGGGGGCGCCGGCCGGCCCCACCCTGGTGGGTCTCGGGCCCCAGTGCTTCGGGTGTGTTCTGGATCCTTCTAACTTGCTGATGAAGTATGTTTCCATCATGATCAAGTTTCGTGGTAATTATGCTCTTTAGTCCTTCTTTTAAGCCTTTCTGGAATAATCCCTGAAAAATATACAATTCACCAAAACTCATGGAATTCGTCAGTAATAACCCCTATGCTTCTATTATTGATCTTCCCTAGGCATTAGTTGACGGTATAAAATTGGTACTTAACGACCGTCAACACTTCTTAAGCCCAAATACTTCCACCTCACTTTTTCTTCTAAATTATTAAAGCAATATTTCATCACAATCAAGAAATAAGAAATAGAAAAAGGAAAAGAGAAGGAGGAATAGCAACCGCCATTTTGGCCTGTGATCAACAGGCAGCCCACTCGCCTTGCTCCCCCTACAGCCCATGCGCCCCTCCCTACTCCTCCTTGGCCCAGCTGCGCGCGGCCCACACCCTCTCTCCTCTCTCCGGCCCATCCCTCCCCCTTCACTGCGCGCGGCCCAGCTGGTCCAGCAGCCCCGCCCTGCTCCTAACCCTAGCAAGCGCACGCGGGCAGAGCCTCTGGAAGCCGTCGCCGCCGCCACTGGCCTTGCACGCGCGGTGTCCCACGCCTCGACGTCCGTACCGCCGCTCATGGGATGCGCGCCGCGTGTCTCCGCTTCCGCACGGACGCCTAGGATGGTCGACACCACCTCACAGCCCTAGCATGTAGGCATAAATACCCAAGCCGCCGTAGCCGATCTCCTGTTCTACTTCCTCCCAAGCGCCGCCGCCCCTGTGCCTCTCCACCGAACCGTGCAGCCGCTCCACTGCAGCTCGCCCCCACTGATCCCATTCTCCATGCAGCTGCAACGTCGCCGTCACGGTCACATCGTCGGAGCGCTGTGGGTGCTCCTCGCCTCGCTGCTGCCGGGCCGAGAACGCCGCGGACGCGGCCGCAGCCCGGCCACGCCACGTCGTAGCCGTCATCAACCACTACCGCGATGAGCACCTCCACCACCTCGACGCCGTCGAGTCTACTTCGCCCTCACCACCTCTATGCACCGCGCCACCAGTAACTGCGACCGGCTGAAGACATGCCGTGACGTCCACCTCGACTCCACGCTCGTGCTGCCCGCGGACGCCAGGGACGACCGCGTCATCAGCACCGAGCCCAACCACGCCACCGTCGTCAAGCCAAAGGCGCCGCCCTCCTCTGGTTCACGTCACCACCACGGCCGCTGCGACCCTGCGTTCGGGCGCCACCGCCACGACCCGGTGCCATCATCGTCAAGTCGGCCGTTGCCCCTCCGCACTGGACGAGCAGACCACGACGCCAAGCCCGGAACACCTGCGATCGTGCCTCGGCTCTGTCTTGTCCTCGCAACCTGTGTACCCGCAGGCACGACGTCGAACACCACACCATCGAGCTGTGCCATCCTCTCCAACCGTGCCGGTGAGCTGTAAGGGCCCAAGACCTTGCTATACCCCTTCCTATCGAAACGCTGGACTGAGACCGGCCTCCGTGCCGCTGCTACACACCGTTGCAGGAGGTGGCTACCCCCACTATGCTCCGTCCTTGGTGGCCACGACCTGCATCTCGTCAAACCTCGCCATCTCCCTTCTCGACGGGAACCTGGCCATGTACCGCCACCTCTCGGCCATGTACCGCCACCTTCCGGCCACTTGGCGCCACCACCACGCTGCTGTGGCCGTGCTTCGACAGACCCCTGCTTCCTCGAACTCAACGGACCCCTTACCGTTCGCATTCTGCCAGCAACGAGCCCAACCCGCATCAAGCGATCTGCCATCCGCAAGCCCTCGGTGAGCTGACCAAAGACGAAACACTTCCAATCACTGCTGCCGGCGAGATGCCGATGAACCTTCCACCTTCACCCCTACCTACCTGCTGCCGGCCCAAGGCCGATGATCCCTCCATGTGTCCCGGCCTTCGAGCCGTGTTTTTTGCAGGGACCTCGTCGACTATGTGGAGCTGACGTTAGTATGCACGATGTTCACTCGCGCACTCGCCGTGTCCTTTCGTGGCACTCACGCCTCGGATGACACCGGCATGACACAACGCACTCACACACACTGGACTAAACCTAACCAATTGGATGACAGACCATGAACACTTGGAACAACTATGACGGGCATCGCCGTCGCGTGCACCCGGGGCGCCAACGTCTTGACGGCGTTCCCGCGTGTTGTAGCTACTCAACCATGACGGGCATCGCCGTCGCATACACCATACCATTTGACATCAGCCTTCGTGCTGCGAATCCATGCCTTGTTGGGAACCCAGCTATGCTCCACCACCTCCTGGCCACTAGACGCCACCTCCAGCCAGCTCCTGGCCAGCCACAGACTCGTTCGGCCAGCCATAGCCCCACCCGGCCAGCCGCAGCCAGCAAGCAGCAGGCCACAGCTAGCCGCAGCCAGCCAATAGCAAGCCATAGCCAGCCAGAAGCTTCCAGTAGCTGGCCGAGAGGAGCCGGAACATGTAGCAACAAAGCCTCACCACTTCCTTGACACTGACCGGTTCGGCCTTCATGCCATAGCCCCTGTTGCTAGATCTTAAGACCCCATAGATGATACTGGACTGTTGGAGAGCCTAAAATATTAGATGACGTTGGACTGTTGGAAAGCCCAAATTATAGATGATGTTGGACTGTTGCAGAGCCCAATCGATGGATAATGTTAGATGGTTGGAAAGCCAAAGTGATATACGACACTGGACTATTGAAGAGCCCTTTCTCTTATTTCCTATACACATGTTCACCATGTTGTACCCTATCCTTACGATATGTACATGTACATGCATCTGTTGTATTCCATCCTTACACTCTCTCTGTACATGTATCTGTAATACAGGATCCATCCACCTTCGAGCTATGGAATTGTGCTACTCCACTGTCTTAGTCGAGCTATTTTAGTCTTTTGGGTCAAGTCATTGGTTCTTACTATTGTGTTGTTTATCTGTGTGCCATGCCATTCGAACTGACTATGGGATCGTACTTCATTCGGATATTGCGATCGCGGGATTCACCTCGCCATGGCCGTAATGCCGAATGTAACTCTACCTCTCATTGTAGTTGACCATGGAGCTATACCCCGTTTGCTGTTCTTGATTCTTCGTGCTCAGACCCTCGTATGCTTGTACCCTATGCGACCGTCGTATTCCTTCGATTCTCGCGGTGACAACCGCACCGCTACGAATTCGGGAAATGACTTAGTGCAAGTGCACCCAGGTCGTGGTACCCTACGAGTGGTTTGCGCACTTGCGTCTTTTACATGTCGCTCTCTTCTGACGCCCCGTCTATTCCATGGCGTGCAGTGTTGGAAGAAGTAGACCATTGCCTTATTATGTTTCTCGCTCATTATTCCCGTATAGCCTGCTCTGTTCGATCCCGTCTTATCCATGGCGATTGGATCAAAGACCGGACTAACCCTTTTTAGTTAGCAAAGCTATGGTCTATATCAAGATCTTGGATCTATACGAATCGACTCGATCGACCGCTTAAAACCATCTTCACTGAAGGTGTGACTGACAATATGATATGGATGTGCCAAGCTAACTCCTCTCTCTCCCTCTCTTGATTCTGGGTGTTTAAGCACTTGTATGATTGTACCCGTTTGAATCACGGCCTTGGTACCCTACAAGTGGATTAAACACTCGCACTATTTTGTGCAACATTTATTGTTGGTAATTCCTTGTTCTTCCCTTCTGATCGGCCGTCCTCCGATCCTCGTCTTCTCCGTGGCATTCGGATCGGAAGAATGCAAGCCGTGGTGTTTGCTATGGATCTGCTCTAGCCTAAACCATTTATTATAAAGCCACATTGGCTTGGCCGTGACATAAGCTCGTACATAGCAAACCCCACTCTTGTTTCTTTGGCCCGATGAAATCGGACATACGCCGAGAGGGCCAACTTATGCACATTTTATTATTTCTCTGGTAATTATTGGATCGTCCCGCGTCTTGTTGTCTTTTAGTGTATCGAGCGTTTTCTTGCCCTGAGTCGCTTCGCGGAGTAGCCAATTCTGGATTAGCGATAATCAAATCGAGACCCGCTGGAGGAGGAGAACGTAGACGACGAAAGGACCCATGGAGTGGAGTCGCCCAAGAAGGAGGAGACACAGCTGATCAACTGCACTAACTGGAGAACGCCTGTACCACTACTACCTCGACAACGCAGGTGCCATGGCAGCACCTTCTTTTAGAGAATCCTATTAGACATGCATGCTACTACCTAAGCCATTATTACCCTGCTTGCAACCACTCTACCATGTTACCCAGCTTTGCGCTCATGCTCTCTTATATATATATTTACCTGTCTGCCTGCTTGCACATTATAACACCATACTTACTTTAACTCCACTCGCATTGTATCTATGATGTGATGTTGGTGGTGAACCCCCTGGGAATGGTTTGGCTTGGGATGCCGGACTGGTGGACTGAGTGTGCTTGCGTGCGTCTTGGGTGTGTGGTGAGGGTCGAGTCAACCAAGTGGGATATACGACGAGCTGTGTAAGCAAGTCTTGCCGGGGGTGCAACCTGGGCATCCCCACGAGAGATACCTGTGGCGGGTAATGACTTATGAGGTGGTTCCAAGATGGATACCCTGCATGGATTGAAACCTCGTGAACGGAGGTGACGTGATGGCACGGAGAGAGTATCCTCTAAGAGGAGATGCCTGCTTGGTCAACCTAGGATCTACTGGTACTCAGGCTCATAGGAATCCTTTACTGCTCACTCGTCTTCGATGGGCGGGGAACGACTGGACTACATGGTAGGGCGGTGCCACTACTGCTAGGTTGAGAGGTGATAAGGGTGGGCGGTGACGGATGTCGGATTCCCATACTGTTCTAGATGTGCAGTACCACTGATTGGGCCCGGTACTACGTCTCCCAGTCTCAGCGTTATGGTGTATGATCCAGAGTGTCCCAGGGCTGAGTGGTAGGGTGGCATCGACCTAGGCAAGCAAGCACTCGGAATTCTGCCTAGATGATTGTACAACGTCGATGATGGCTAATCTTGTGAGTGGTAAAACCTCTGCAGAGTGTTGTGGTTGATCGATCGATACATATGCCGACTCGTCGGCTATGGACCTTTTCTGTGGTCTTCTACTGGTGTAGTGAGTGGTATATTCTTTTCTCCCCCTGGATGATGATTGTCCGGTAGTGTGCCCGATGCGGCAGTGTGCCATTGAGACAGGACTCAAGAGGGAGTTGGGCCTGTCGACTGAGCGCGAGTTGTGTGTGAGGTGGTGTATGAGTGGGATGATGGAATTGGGATGAACTGATGGATGGTGTGATATGGGTTAAAACTTGATGAACTATTATAAAATTTACTACTGGATACTACTTTGCATGTGCTTAGGATGTAAACCACGGCCAAATATTACGATCGCTAGATCCTTTGTTTGCTCTTTTTCACTAAAGCTCATCGGTGCTGACCATGGCCTGCACATATCTGGCGGTGTGCAGATTACCTGACTAGCAGAGATATTGAGATAAGAAGTATTAGAAAGTCTCGTGCCTACACTCAAGTTTGGTTCAGGAGATGAAGACTATATTGCGCCAAGATTAACTCTGATGATACCCGTGAAGGAGGAGCCTTCACTTGACAACATATTCCGCCGACGCTGATGACGTCTAGATATGCTTCTGCTAGATTAACCCTGTAATAGGTGTATCCATAAATGAGGAGAAACTTGTAAAGCTTGTAATCATACGCTGTATGACTGTGATTTCAACTGATATATGATAATGTGATGGAATCAAACTTTGGTTTGATCACATCATAACTCATTCTATGGATTTTCCCTTCGTGGAAAATCAAGGATGTTTCACCACATATATGAGAGATTCGAGAGAAGGTCATACAACTGCAACTCTGAGTTTTATTTTGAAAATGCAAAAATACCAGAACAGTGGTGAAATAATGGATTTGATATTTAGTGCTTAACCGATTATTCTATCTTTCAATTACTCAAGGCTAAGTGACAGTAAAAGCCCCAAGATTATAGGTTATATGGATAAATTTGAAAGCGAGATTGGTCACTCTAGTTTGGTAGAGAATTTTTGCTCAGGGACGAGCAAAGGTTAAGCTTGGGGGAGCTTGTTGATGGTAGTAATTGTTCAATTTTAAGCATTAACAAGACATGAAAAAGGACATAAAAACATCCTCAAACATAGAATAGGGTTTAAACTAACAGAATTCCATGATTTTTGGTGAATCTGTGTTTCACAGGGTGTTAATCAGAAAAGAATCAAAGAAGACCCACATGTCAGATCAAAATATTAAATTCCGACGCGAAAGTGGAACAAGAACAATCTAGAGAACACCAGAGACACGCCCGACGAAGCGGGACCCGGATGGCATCCAGGGGGATCGGCCGATCCCACCCCTGGATCGGCCGATCCCACCAGGAGTCCTTCTCGGTTGCGTTTCGACATGGGCCCACATCCCGAAATTTCACGCAATCCTAGCCACCCGTCGAAGTCGATTTGATCCAAGGGCTACGGCTTATCCCACCGGTCTATATAAGGACCCCCAGACCCCAATGGTTTGAGACATCTCTATCTCTCTCAAGCCAGATCAGATAAGCCAGATCAAGAGAAGAGCTCTCCACCAGAGATTACGGATTAGACACTCAAAGTTCTAGTTTAGACCTAGATAGTAGATTGAAGTAGAGTTGAGCCTTTGGCTCAGGATTCTTGATCGCCTGTCTACTAGAGATTGGTAAATCTGTTGTATTACCTCTCATTATGACTTTATGCTATTTTAAGGACTATGTTTTGGTTTATTATGTTCCTAGTTTATTCTAGTAGTATATTGATATGATTATGAGTGGTAATGAGTTTATGCATGAGTTCGCAAAGCGCTTAATCCTATACTCGAGTGGGTTAAGTGGTAGATATTATAGAGGCATGGTGCTTAGATATTATTTGCCTGCGAATGCGCTCTATATGCCGGGTCATGTGGTAGATCGCGGATGTGACACTCCTGTTGAGTCCTTTGTAGTCCACTCCCCATATGTAGAGAGAGTAGAACTAAGTTATGAAGGTAGACTTGCTCTGTTCTTGTTCTTCCTGAACAATGTTCCTGATGCACAGATAAAGAGTCAATTATGCTATACATAATTATATATTTGCTAGAGTAGATGAATAACATAATTAATTAGGAATGATATAAGAATCTGATCTCTTAAGTAATCCTATGCTTTGGTTGACTTTAATTTGAGTAGTCCACACCTCTCTGGAAAGTTATCTAAGCCTTTATCATTATATTCATATCTTTATTGGCTTATCCTATTTAAGTATGTGCTATGTGATTGATTCTATTCATAAGTAATGTATCTTGAATCTATCCACTCATGTCTAGCTCCATACCTTCTCCCTGATGGTAAAAATATAGATCGACAACCCTGGAATACTCGGGTAAAATGCTACAATGGTATAATTAATCTGTGCGCTTGCAGATACCTTAAACTTGATTATTTATTTTGTACACTTTTAGTCACTTGTATTCATAATAACTGCTTAGTATTATTCTGGGTAGTTTCCATACATGTCTCTTCTATTCATGCTGGGATGACAACCTAGTTATCACAAGAGATATAGGTTTAAAAGAGGTGGCTAAGTAATTCACCAAGTGACACGTAATTAATACCAACAATGCCGCGCTCAGAAACGATGAACCCGAGGAGCATGCCTCGGGGGACCCCAATGACGCACTTCTCGGGGTTAAGTTTTATGTTTCGTTTCTTGAGGCATTCAAACGCCTCTTCTAGGTCGGCTACCAATTCGTCCGCCTTCTTAGATTTTATCACAATATCGTCTACGTAAGCCTCAACGGTTCGCCCTGATGAGGTCCCCAAAAACTTTGAGCATGCAACGTTGGTAAGTCACGCCCGCGTTTTGAGGCCAAAAGGCATGGTTACGTAGCTAATATGTGCCAAAGGGGGTGATGAAAGAAGTCACTAATTCATCGGACTCTTTCATACGAATTTGATGGTAACCGGAATATACATCAAGAAAACAAAGTCGTTCACAACCAGCAGTGGAGTCAACTATTTGATCAATGTGAGGTAATAGGAAATGGATACTTAGGGCATGCTTTATTCAAACTAGTGTAATCAACACACATTCTCCATTTTCCAATCTTTTTCTTAACTAAAACAGGGTTAGCTAACCACTCTGGATGGAAGACCTCCTTGATGAATCTGGCCGCCAAAAGCTTATGCATCTCCTCCCCGATGGCCCGGTGCTTCTCCTCGTCGAATCGGTGCAGGCGTTGCTTCACCGGCTTGGACCCAGCCCAGATGTCCAAGGAGTGCTCGGCGACCTCCCTCGGGATGCCTGGCATGTCCGAGGGACTCCAAGCAAACACGTCGGTGATGCTTGCGGAGGAAGTCGACGAGCACGGCTTCCTATTTCGGGTCGAGGGTGGAGCATGATCTTCAGCACCTTGCCATCGGAAGACCCGGGCTTGAGGGGCACCTCCTTCACCCTTTCGAACGGGCTTGAAAGTGCCCGAGGTCTTCTTGGGGTCGGGGACCTCCTTGGCTAGCTCTTTGAGGTCAGGCGATGAGGGCCTCGGACTCCACCAGCGCATTGGCGTACTCGCAGCACTCGACGTCGCACTGGTAGGCGTGCTGGTAGGATGCACCTGACGGTGATGACCCCCTTAGGCCCCTAGCATCTTGAGCTTGAGGTAGGTATAGTTCGGGACCGCCATGAACTTGGCCTAGCACGGCCTCCCGAGGATGGCGTGATAGGTGCCGTGGAAGCCCACCACTTCGAACGTGAGGGTCTCCTTCCTGAAATTGTCAGGAGTCCCAAAGTAAACGGGCAGCTCGATTTGCCCGAGGGGTTGTACGCTCTTCCCAGGCACTATCCGTGGAACGGGGATGTCGTCGCCCGAAGGAGAGAACGGCTGATTCCCATCGAGTCGAGGGTCTTAGCATACAAGATGTTGAGGCCGCTGCCTCCGTCCATAAGGACCTTGATAAGCCGCGTGTTGCCGAAGACGGGACGTGGTCCGGGTGATCGTCCTAGCTGAAGGTGATGGCGTGGAGAGACCAGTCAAGGAAGCGTGGGGTCACTGGTCTGATGGAATACACCTCTCGACGTTCGTGTTTTCGCTAGCGCGGCGTGGGAGCAGTTCTGGACCCTCCGAAGATCATGAGGCACTTGTCGACGGGTGGGAACTCGTCGTCCTTCCCGCCCTTGTCCTCTTGGTCCTTGGCGAGCTTCTTCCCGGTGTCACCCCTGAACACCTGCCGCCCGTAGTGCTTTATCAGCATCACACACTCTCCGAGTCTATGATTCACTGGACCCGTGTGGTACGGGCACACTTTGGTGAGCATCTCGTCGAAGCGGCCTCAGGGAGGCTGGGCTCCCTTGGCCTCGGCTGCAGCCACCAGGGAGTCATCTCGGTGGGGCATCTTTCCCTTCCTCTTCTTCTTCTTATTGTTGTTGGGGGCTCGGGAGGAAAGTGCCCTCGGGGGGCCTCCTCCTTCCGCTTGCCCTTAGGGTCGGAAGAAGAGGGCTCCCACCGTCTCGTCGCCTGAGGCGTAGCTGGTCGCGATCCTCATGAGCTCGGCGATGCTCGTGGGAGTTTGGCGTCCCAGCTCATGAATAAGCTCTTTGCAGGTCGTTCCCTGCAGCGAAGGCTCTGATGACGTCGGAAGTTGGTGACCTGGGGCAGCTCGTTGTACTACCTGGAGAATCGTCGGATGTAGTCCCTGAGGGACTCGCCCGGCTTCTGCTTGCAGCTGACGAAGGTCCCAGGAATTGCCAGGGCGCACGTAGGTGCCTTGGAAGTTCCCCACGAAGACCTTGATCAGATCACTCCAGTCGAAGATCATCCAAGGGGGTAGGTGTTCCAGCCAGGCTCTGGTGGAGTCGGCGAGGAACAGCGGGAGGTTGCAGGATGATGATGAGATCATCCTGCGCGCCGCCCAATTGGCACGCAAGACGATAATCCACCAGCCAAAGCTCGGGGTTGGTCTCCCCTGAGTACATGGCGATGTTGGCCGGTTGTTCAAAACCGGGGCGGGAACTTGGCCCTCCGGAATTGCCTCGCTGAAGACGCAGGGACCCGGGGGCTTGGGTGAGGGTTCGCGGTCCTCATCAGAGTCATAGCAGCCCGCCCCGATGGACATTGTAGCCTCACGCAGGCTCTGTCGGTCTTCCGCCAGTCCACGGGCCTAGAGAATGGCGTGGACGTCGACGTGCTTGCCAAGGCGCTGGTGGACCGAGGGGGCCCTCAGGACCTCGGGATGCACCGAGGCTTCTCGTTCATGGTGCGCTGGGGCACCATGCTAGTACTCTTCAGCGTCGCGGTGTCGTGACGCCGAGCTTTCTGCCTAGAGGACGGTAGCGTCCTCTAAGAGGTTCTTGAGCTGGTCTCTAAGCTGTCGTGCCTCCGTAGTAGGAGGGCTCAGGCATACTCCAGAGGAGCATTGCGGCCTCCTGTGATCTTACGACTATCTCGGGGTGCAGCTCCGAGTGTCCCGGCCCCATCATCGGCGATGATGCGAGCCTGGACGTCACGGGCTCGGCGTCGGGCAGCTCCGCCGTCTCCTTGTCCCTCCTCGCGCTCTAGTGCGGCGCGAAGCTGGGTGAGGCGTAGGCGATCCTCGTCCATCCGCGCCTCCAGCTCCCGAAGCTGCTCTAACTCCGGAGATCGGTGGAAAGGACGAGATGTCCCAGCCCCCGGGTCTCGCGGGAGTGCGGACTGCGGGGCCCACGGAGTTGCTGGAGGCGGGGTGTGTTGGTGAAGCTGGGGCTCCAGCGTCGGGGGATCTTCCTCGTCGTCCCCCGAGTGGGCGTCTTCTACCAGACCTTCCTCGGGATGCACCAAGTGGTAGCACTCCCGGGAGGGGTCGACGTAGGACTGGTCGGAGTCGGATGACGATGCTCGGGGCGCTTTCCCACAAATCATCGGGGCGGATGGTGAAGTCCACGTTCGCCAAAAACTCGTCATCAGTCGTCACTGCCGAGATCCCACCGTGACAGGCGAGAGCCGTCCGTAGTCATCCCACCCTTCCGTATATTTCGGAGGGGTAGGGCTGCCGGATAGAGTCCGTCTCCCTGCCTCCGTACGTCCTGGGAGAACACCCAGGAGAGGACAGCGCAGAAGGGAAGAAGTCATCCATGCGCTCAAGCCGGTGAATGGTCATCATCGCCAGGTCATGCTGTTGTGCACAGGATGACGTGGACGTGGGCGTCCGCGGCGTTGCGGAGCCCGAAGGGGAACGGTGACGGCGCCGCCGGCCTTCCCCAGTGGGGTCGAAGGGAAATGGCAGGCGATGCCGCAGGTCCCTCCCACATCTCTCCGTGGAGCAGGGGGACGTGGAGCTTCTGCCGCCCACGGCGTCGGATTGGCAGCGAGCGTAGAGGTGGTGTCCCGCGTGGGGGGCACCGGGTTGGTCGCGTCTCCCACGTAGCGAAGCGCGGGCCGACGCGGTTGCGCCTCCCCCTCCTAGGTCAGCGGGAGCGACGCGTGGCATTCCCTCCGTCCCCTGAAATGGGTGGAGGCGTCGCCGAAGTCCTTCCACCGGCCATCTGCCGGGCCGGGGTCAGGATGACGATTACATGGGACTCGGTCGGGCGGAGATTCATCTTAAGACCGTGGCCAGTGGCCACGAAGTCGAGACTCCCGAACCGTAGCACTGCGCCAGCAGGAAGCGCAGGGAAGCTGTCAGCCATCCGGAACCTGAGTCAACACACAAAAGGCCCCTACCTGGCGCGCCAACTGTCAGTGCTAGGATTAGCGACTACTAACGCTGGCTAGTAAACTTGTGTTTGTGGTTGAGGATTCGGATGGTGTGCAAGGGGGAACACAGAGAGTTATACTAGTTCGGGCTAGGAAGGCCCTACGTCCAGTCAGAGAGTCGGGTCGTGTTGCCTTTTACCGGGGTGCTTGTAGTAAGGGTTACAAGCTTAGGCGAGAGAGGGAGGGGCTCCCAAGTCTCTTGTGCCGCGTGTGTGTATGTGTATTCTATGGCCGTAGTATGTGTTGTAGAAGGCGTGGAGTGAAGATGGAGATGTTGGAGTTAGGCCTAAGGCCGGCCTCTGCCCTCCCTTTTATAGTCACAAGGGAGAGGCGAGGGCTACAAGTACGTTGCTATGGAAGTAACACTTGGGGTGGTGGCGACTGATGCCTGTCGTCAGCTACTAGTCTTGTCACTGCGCTCTGGAGGTATGGCCGCAGTCATTCGAATGATCTTGATGAGTTACAAGGCGGGATTCAGTCCGCCAATCGGGGTCGTCGTGGTTGGAGCATGGCATGGCGTCACACCCGGTCGCTGTTCCCCCCTGCATGATGTGACAAGAGGACTGGGTTTCCTCTGGGACGTTGACTCCCGAGGCTCGTGACTCCCCATCCCAGTCAGAATGAGATGGGATGGAACGGCGGAAATGTCTACCCTCGGGCGTGTTCCCTCTCATGTACGACGCTTCCCGAGGGATTGGTGGGGCCCGAATGGGAGACAGTGCCCATTCTTCCGGATGGTCCGTACAGTAAACGCCTTTCCTTCTTCTGCATGGCTCATACGTCAGGTGCTCGATCTGTCGTAGTCGTAGTTGGTAGATCCCGGCGTAAAACGGGGCGTTGTACTGTAGACTATACTTGAGGAGGCGTGGCGGTAGTGGGTCCCGTCACATCTGTCGTCAAGGGGAGCCCTGACAGTTGGTATGGCCGACGTGTGCGTGCGAAGCACGATCGTGTTGAGAGGTCTGCCCGATGGGATGAATGCTTGTAAAATGGTCAGAGAGGTCCCTTGGAGTGCAAGATTGCCCTGCTGACGTCAACCGGGCCTCGGGCGAATCGAAGAGCTTGCGCCGAGGGGGCTGGTGAGAGTCTCGGGCGAATCGGAAAACTACGCCCGAGGGTGCCTGTGTATAGTAAGGGGTTCGGGCAAATCGGAAGAACCTGCGCCCGAGGGTGCCGCCTTCCCGAGCCCTCTTGGTGAGGCTCGGACGAATCGGAAGATTCTGCGCCCGAGGGGTCCGCGCGCCCAAGGGTGGGAAAGCATTGTTGCCGTGCCTGTGTGGGCCTTGTAAGCACGGCCTTCTTGGGCCTTTGTAAGCCTTACTTGGGTTAGGCCGTGTTAAAGATATATGTCTTTGCGTCGAAGTTGGGTATCTCATACTTTGTTACCCGACAACTAGTCTTCAGGGCCGAGATCTCGCACTCAACTAGATCGTGTGGTGGATTAGTCTAAGAGAGACATTTTAACATGGCTGCTTTTGTCTTATAGTGCATAGGTCGTCCTGGGACCAGGCCATTTGGGTTGTCAGAGGTGCCTCCGATCGGGGTCGTTATACATGGCTGTTAAGCCCTTTAAGACTCGGGTCGTTGACCGAGCCTTTAATTCAGCAAAAGCTTTTCAAGTTTGATCAAAATTACAGAGATAATAATTATAAAGATTTATAATATTAAATAGATAATTATGAAAATATAATTAATGAGAATGAGAATCTAACGATATTTATTTGGTATCATTTTTGATAGATTTGGTCAAATTTGAGATGTTTTGTCTTTTAAAAAAGTTAGAATGGCTTATAATTTAAGGTAGGGGGAGTATAATTTAAAATAAAAATGTAAACTTCGAAGAACTAGTTGTGCAGTTTCGTTGGCATTTCAATAGCCTAGGCGTAGGCCTAAAGCAACGACATATATAGGGACTCTGGCCAACAGCTTCGATCCGACAAACGGATATAGTAGGATGAAGGTGCCTGATCCAATACGGAAGGCGGATGTGAAGAGTATAGTAATATATAGTCTGCTGCAGTAACATCTGATGAGGTAAGGATGGAAATATGAAAACGGATATCCGAATTATCCGTATTCGTATTTGTTCGAATTGTATATGTGGATATCTGTATCCGTATTCGTTTTAAAATGGATGCCAAAGTGGATACATCCGTATTCGTATTTCAATGTTTTCTCTATCCGATTCCAGATCTGTATTCAATAATATCCGGCAATATCCGTATCTGAATAGAAAATAAGGTAGCATTAACTTATTTAAAAGTTTTCTCTCCATAATAAGTAAACAATTATTTAATTTTATTATTACTAATAATGTATGTAACATATTTAATAGTATATATAAAAATAAATTAAGTATTAATTTTAAATTATTAATGATACATAAAGATTAATTAATTTTAGCACTTTATAATTTAGATTAATATAATATATTTGTCATTTTCAATTATTTTAATCCTTTAATTTATTTATTTATTGATATAAATTATTTTGTATAAATTTAAATTTTCATAATAAATATTTATATAAATATAATATTGATTGATATATTTAGTTATTAAATATATATTGATAACTATATTATTTTTTGTGCTATCCTTGTCTATGCTATATACACAAATGCTTTATCTCTAGTTGTGTGATAATTACGTAATTCTAATACTAATTATAAAGTAAAATGGCTATTTGTTTTCTACCATTTTTATTTAAATTTATTCACTTGATCTATTATTTTGTTTAATATTATCTATTATAATTTAGTTTACTTCACTCTTAGAGATTATAAGAAGTATACTTTCATTTAGTTCACTTTCGTTAATGATGTACTTAATAATAAAATTTTGTTCATGTATGTTAAATTTCATAATGTACTTTTTGAGTTAGATCGAGTAAATATTCGATTTCGGATCCGTATTCGAACCATCCGTTTTGTATTCGTATTCAGGAAAATCTGAATCCGTATTCATATTCGAATTAAAATGTGATAAAATGTGACATCCGAATTCGTTTCCATGCGTATCCGATCCGTTTTCATCCTTATGATCAGGTGTCCTGTAAAACAAATGTTATATGTAATATAATAAAGGCATGTCAAATAATGTCAACGTATGAACACATCACGATCCAATAGGCAAAGTGCGTACGTACCTGCGCAAGCAGTTAACTACAGTAACTGGGAGCTCGTAGTATTTAAGCGCAGGAATGCATGAGCTACGGATCCGTGTCACTGAATGTGCCCAGTTGTTAGCCTAAGTCCAGGATCTATCATACTCTATGGATTTGACAGGGGCAGTGGAATGGTGGGAGGAGTGGCAGCTGCGCGTCCTTGTGCTGGCCAGCGGTTTGCTCCAGCTCTTACTCTTTTGCACAGCTAAATTGCGTAAGTACAGTATCCCTGCCTTGTGCAGATTCATAATCTGGCTGGCCTATCTAGGCAGTGATGCTGTGGCGATATACGCGTTGGCTGTGCTCTACAATCGCCAGAAGCAGCAGGAGTGGATATCCACACATCGCAGCAGCTATAGCTTGCAGGTGTTGTGGGCACCAATCCTCTTGATACACCTTGGTGGCCAAGACGGCATAACAGCCTACAATATCGAAGACAATGAGCTATGGAAGCGGCATGTCCTAACAGCAGTGTCTCAGGTTAGTTCTGCTGTGCTACACAAGCCCACATCAACTTGTGCTTCGAATCAGCACGAAAACTCAAATCTTATATTACATATATACATAATAAAATACTAGTAAAAGTTTTGTGAATAAATTTAGGAGACGTGCCATCAAAATATTTACTCTCTCTATTTGTATTTTATAATATGATACCCGTTTATTTAGATGCTTTATATGTAAACTCTCTCCGTATCGGAAAAAGATGATGTTTTAGAAAAGGTCTTGATCAAACATTGGGAATATAAATCATGAATAACTTTTAAATTATTGAGTTTGGAAATATATATGGAAACTATATAAATAGATTTATCTTTGAATATACTTTTATAAAAGTATACATATGTCACTTTTCAATAAGTATTTTTATAGAAATATGAAGTTAAAGTCATGCTTTGGAGATCGTGTCATTGTCCTAAGCATCATCTAATTCCAATACGGAGGGTGTATATAGATGTACCGCTTATACGACGTATGGGCTTCTCGTCTCCTTCTTAATTTGGTCCATTTGCTGGTTTGCATGTATTTTGTTCTTGTCTCCTTCTTAAAGCAGCTCCAACAATGTTAAAAGTGCTAACTAATTAAGAAAATATTTATGGAGTAAGGAGAGATAATGATAGACGATGTCACATACTTTTTTAGTTCATGTGTCTCTACTCACATATTTTTTTTATACTAGCATGTTGAATTATTTTATTTTTATTTTTTAAGCTTTATACGAGGTAGCAACTAGACTTTATTTTACTTTTATTTTTTAAGCTTTATAAGAGGTAACAACTAGAATTTATTATTGAGGATCATCTCATTGTAACCCACCAGAACCCAGCTGGACGCGCGGCAGCGTCACGGTGCTCCTCATGTGGGCCTTTTAGCATCAAAGCCTCGGCCGCTCTGATCGTGCGCAGTGTACATAGGAGTGAGAATAAACAAAGTCATGTAAAAAAATACTCCCTCCGTCTTAAAATAAGTGTCGTTTTAGGATTTTAACTATCTTTTTTATTAGTTGTCTTATTTAAAAATTTTATGAAAAATATTAATTATTTTATTATGAAATTATTCATTATTAGAAGTACTTTAATCTTATTTATCTATTTTTATATTTTTGTAAATTTGAATAAGACGAATGGTCAAACGTCGATTTTAAAAAGTCAAAAACGACATTCGGAACTGGAGAGAGTATTTTCGATTCATTATCTGCTAATAGTTAGCTGGTTTTTTATAGCTCATATTTAATATTAGCTACCTATTAGCTTGTCGGTATTTGGTTGCACACAGCTAATGAAAAATGTTATTATAACTATTAGCTGCTATTACGTGGTCCTACTAGTGAGATAATTATTATCTACTAGAGGTCCAGCTAATAATTACTTCCTTCCGTCCCATAAAGACTTGTCGTTTTAGACTTTTCAGAAACTGTGTTTGACCATTCCGTCTTATTAAAAAAATTTATACAAAATACAAAATCAATAAATAATTATTAAAGTGTCTTATAACAAATCATAAAAGAGAAATGATATTTATACAAAATTTTCAAATAAGACGAATGGTCAAACGTGATTTCTGAAAAGTCTAAAACGACAATCTTTCTGAGACGGAGGGAGTAGTTATTTTATTAACTACACCTGTTTATAGATACAAAAGAGATACTCCCTCCGTCTCCAAATAAGTTATTTTCTTTGACTTTTGTATTTCACGTTTGACCGTTCGTCTTATTCAAAAATTTTATGCAAATAATAAAGTAAATGAATCATTAGTAAAGTATCTCTAATAATAAACTAAGTTATAACAGAATAAATAATATTTGTATAAAATTTTTGAATAAGACGAACGGTTAAACGTGTAGTCCAAAAGTCAAAAAAAGAATTTATTTAGAGACGGAGAGAGTAACTATTAGCATATAGTAGCTATTATCTATATATGGATCAAACAGGGCCTAACAAAACTTACAAGATGCATATATATTATATCCCGGCGTACTAATACAATTTCCTTCCGCCGGCCGGTATATTCGCAGGTCACTGTTGCTGTCTACGTGTTTCTCAAGTCCTGGTCTGGAGATGGCTTTATATTGGAAGCAGCAATTATGTTGTTCATTTTTGGTACTGTCAAATGCTTATTCAAGCCATGGGACTTGAAGAGAGTGAGCATCAGTAGTCTTGTGGGCTCTTCTGCTCCAAAAGAAAATGGCGAGATGAGTTCCTTTGACCAATACATTGGGGCTGTAACGCAGCATTTTCAGGGTATGCATTCTTTGCTACGAACCATAGCTGCAGCATTCTGCCGGAGGCCGAGGCCTGCACTAATGGGTTGGTCCACCGTGCGCCTCCATATTCAGAAGAAGCCCTAGAAGCTGACAGAATTGAAATATTTGAACCTGAAATTTTCGAGGCCTACAACCTGTTCGTGGATCTCGCACCTCCGTATTCCTCTCGGTTCAACTATCTGAAATACATGCTGCGCAATCCTGGCAAAGCGCACCTTTTAGTACAGTGCGGCCTCTCTGTAACGTTCGATCGACTCTACACAAAGAAAACGTTGGAGCTGCCCGGATCACCCACAGCGCCGACCTTCTCTGAATTGGCGCGCAGGGGCATGAGCTTTTCATGGTTTTGCACATTAGACGGCGTCACGTTCCTAGTAAGGCTCTACGCAATGGCAGGCACACTGTTTGGGTGCCTCGGGCTATTCTGGCGTTCCAACAAAGAAGCCTATAACAAGACCGATGTCAAAATCACGTATGCCCTGCTAGGCCCTCCTGCTATTCTGGATTTCGTTTTACCTTTCGTCCTGCCTATCACCCGATCGATTAAGCGCGTCGACGGCTCGCGACCGTGGCCCGATCGTCTCGCCCAGTACAACCTCATTGGCTACTTGGCCCGCAACAGGAAGCACTGGATTCTGAGGAAGCTGCAGCCTAAGTTCGTCGAGGATTTCGTCGACCAGCAGCTCTGGAGTATGAAGGACTACATGGCATCACCGACCTCGTCGCCGACCACATCACGGCTGGGTGGTGGCAGATAAATGACATCGCCTCGTACTGCAGGTTCAACGACAGCCGGGGCCAGTGGACTATCGGCAACGAGGGGTTGCTGGACGACCTTGGCTGGAGCCTGAGCAGGCCGTTCGACGAGAGCCTTCTCCTCTGGCACCTCGCCACGGACTTCTTCTGCTTCCACCGTAGGGCCACGGCTCCTGCTGCTCAGCAAGCCGCCCGCCGTAGCAGGGCCATGTCCAACTACATGGCGTACCTGCTGTTCGTCAACCCAGAGATGCTGATCCCGGGGGCCAGGCGCAGCCTCTTCAGAGACGCCTACAAGGAACTCGAGGGCATTATTGATCGCCGGTTGCTAGGTGGTCAGGAGGAAGAGTTTACCAGTGGTATAATCCGTAGGCTGCAGGAGACAGCAGGGAGTTCAGATTCAGGCGTGGCTCGTGACGCCTGGGCAATCGCACAGGTGCTCCTTGGTTTACACGTCGAGGAAGACAAGGCTTGGAGGGTGGTCCAGGGCGTGTGGGTGGAGATGCTCTGCTTCTCTGCCGGCAGGTGCAGAGGGTACCTGCATGCCAAGAGCATGGGGAGTGGCGGCCAGTACCTGTCCTATGTCTGGCTTCTCTTGTTTTACATGGGCATGGAGACACTGGCCGAGAAGATGCAGAGGACAGATTATTTGCACAAGGCTGGCACAGGCACAGCCGCCGTCCCAAGAGCAACACCGCCTGCACCAGCATCACCCGCCGGCAGTGACCGAGGATCTGCTTCGCCTGCACAAGCCACTGACCTGACGTCAGGTTCACCCGCGCGAGCCGACGACCTGAGATCCTCTCCACCGGCGGCAGCAGCCATCATCCAAAGCTCGACTTTGCTGGAGTCGTCAGCTGCCGGAGCCGGTGACAACAACGATGTGGTGCTTACTATAGTGGCATAAAGGTTGCCTTTTTATTTTCTCTGTATCAAACATGTATGTTCCTTCATGCCATTTTACTGGTCTTGTGTTTGATTCTAGTGTAAGTTCCCTTGACCTGTAGATCTAAACGGTCAATGTGGCCCGCGTAAATACCAAATGTATCTAGTTTTTCTACTGTAACATTTGGAACTTTCTGACTGAAAAAAAATACTCCACCGTTTTAAATTACTAGCACGGTATGCGCACGACGAAAATCGTGTGAAGAGTAACCCATATGCGTCATGAACAGTGGTTGGGCAATGAAAAATCGATGGCCAGTGAGGACAGCTGAACGTGGCTAAACAGTGAATGAACAGTAAGAGGAAGTAATTCTAAAATCAGAGAAGCAGTGTTTTCAACGGTGCGTTACTGTAGCTTTGGGGGCACGTGGGCAGAGCGCCCGATCAGTGTTTTATTCACACATTAGAGGTTAGTTATTATAATAAAGGCTGCGTTCGGTTGAGGGTATAAGCGCTTATAAGCGCTTATTTTTCAGCACTTCAGCAGTATTTTTCTCTCACAAGATTTCAGCACTTCTACAGCACTTCAGCGCTTATCTACAGCACTTCAGCTTCACCGAACACAGCCAAAGTCGTTCCGTCCTTTATAGACGCAAGTTTCCAGAACAATGCATATATGTATCATTATAGATTATATAAAATTTGTAAATAAAGGGCACGTACGCCCATGCACACAGGATCGGAGGTACACTTAAGTCGGTAGGAAGCCACACGGTGAACTGACGAAACAAACGTAATGTATGTGTCGTGCAGAAGAGAGAGTAGCAAGGGCAACACTATGGATCTAGGAACAAAACACTCGGAGACTCGAAATTTCGCTATCAAACACTCCTGCCGTGGGGCCCTTGTATGCCTTTAGTCCGGGTTATCTCAACCTTTAGTACCGAGTGGCCTTTAGTTTTAGTTATCCCAATGTTTAGTCCCGAGTGATGGGAGTCCTTTAGTACCGAGTGACCTTTAGTTTTAGTTATCCTAATATTTAGTCCCGAGTGATGAAACTGGACAATCTATCCTAAGAAGAAAAAATAAATAAAATCTTAGGAAGACCTATCTCATGGTACGTGAGATTCAAACTCAAGATCTCTTACCTCGCACGTAAATTCCTTACTAACATAACTATACACCACATGTGACAACCTGAACTCTTTTCTTTTTAATTGACACATGGGGAACTTTTAGTCCCGGGTGAGAGACCTTTAGTCCGGGTTGATGACACCAATTGAGACTAAAAAGTCACCCTCTAGATCCGGTTGCATTGGTTAGAGGACCTTCAGTCCGGTTTGGTAACACCAACCAAGACTAATGATGACTTTTAGTTTCAGTTAGTGTTACGAACTGGGATAATAGGGTCTTCGGTGCTCGTGAAATTTGGAAATAATGCTCCCTTTAGTCTCGAACTTCAATAAATCCAAGAGTTATTTATCTAATGTGGCAAGCGGCAGTACGCGATAATTATATTGCTAAAATTTTATATTATATTTTTTAAGCATCTGAATGTTCTCAAATGAAAAAAAACTCAAAACTAGAAAGTTATAAATCTCGTTGAGGTATGCAAATTTTATATAAAAATCATCTTCATCCCATGTTGTATTGATGAGTTATTATTTTTCAAAGTATTTTTGTGTGAAGGGTACTTTGGTCTTTTTGTTGCTCTTCATGTGCTGGTTAACTGACTGAATGGATAGAAGAGCCAAGAAACTAAGCAAGCGGAGGCGCCGGCACGAGCGCGGGAGTGGAGGCGGGCAGTGAGTGAGTGGAGTGCTAGGTTGTTCCCTGAGTTCAGGCCAATCTTATTATTGAATAGTTCAGTTAAATTGGTGGGTAAGTTGTTGGCACTGCAGCCTCTAATAACATCCACCGTTCAGAAGAATCAGTACAGATTCATTAAAGGAAGGACAATTTAGGATTGTCTTTCCTGGTCTCATGAGTATCTTCATTTGTGTCATCAAGCAAAGAAAGAGGTTGTTGTTATTAAACTAGATTTTGAAAAGGCCTTTGATAAAATAGAACATCAGGCCATGCTCACTTTGATGAAAGCAAAGGGCTTTGGGCAGAAATGGTTATTGTAACATCCGTATTTTTAACCATCTTAAATTTCACTAAAAATTTGAACTTTTTTAAAATTTTTCAACAAATTTATTTTCCCCAAAACCGTTTTCGAAAATCTTTTTCTGAAAACCTTGCATTGAAATTCACCATATACATTCCCTTACATTGTTCGATTTGTTTGTTGCTTGTTTTGAAATGTTTGCTTGATTGTTGGAATGCTTGCATGGTTGTTTGATGTCTGTTTGCTTTCTGGAATTTATTTGAGGCACCAAAAACATTCTTTGAATTTTCTATCCTTTTCCTTGACACAAAATATTTCCCCTTGACTTATTTCCCTCTCAAATAATTCCTTGATAGCATTTTCCCTTGAAAACCCACTTGAACTATCCCAAACCACCTACCCTGCAGTTATCCTTTGAAAACCAATCAAAATCATTCGGAATGCGCCCTAGTTTATTTCTGGGAAAAATAGAAAGGCATTTCTCAAAAGGGAATAGCCCCTCGGGCTCATTGTCCTCCCATCCCTCCTTTCGGCCCAGCCGACGCGCGGCCCATCTCCCTCTTCTCCCTTTCCCGCACGGGCCGACACAGGCCATTCGGCCCAGCTGCACACAGCAGCAGGCAGCCCATCTCCCTCCCCACTCCTTTCTCCCACTTACAGGCGGGCCCTACCCGTCATATCCTTCTCCCTCCCCGTCTCCTTCCCCAAGCACGCTACACTGCGTCAACGCCGCGCCTGTGCCGACGACCGCGGCATAATGAGCACGCTGACACACGCCGCGTCACCTCCGCGTCGCCACCGGCCAACCCAGCACCGCCTTACTGAGGTCGTTGACTTCACTGTGCTCCACCAACCTGCCGGAAATATCTCCGCGTTGACGTCCCTGTGCGCAACCGCCTTACTCCGGCTATAAATAGCCACAGCGAGCTCGCCATGGCAACTAAGGACCGACCGGGAGTTCGAATGACGAGGAGCTCGGCTCCCACGCCTCCTCACCGAACTCGCTTGCTCGCTTCGCCATGCCGCGGAACGCAGTCACCGTGGCCGAGCACCCACCGCCCGCTCTGTTCCCCTGCTCACACTGCCCGCCCGTCGCCACCGCGAGCGCCGGAACACCACCCGAGCTCCACCTCGCAGGAAGCTCGTTCGTCGCAAGACGCCGCTCGCTAGCTGCTCTGCGCCCTTCGCGCTCCTGCCGACCGTGCCGGAGCCAAGGTCGCCGCCGGCGGTCTCCACCCCATCTCCCTCTTCTCTGAGTGCTGAACCGAGACAGGCCGAGCACCGCCGGAGCGCTCTGCTCAGCTCGACCGAGCTCGCCATGAGCAGCCGAGCGCCGCTGCGAGCCACAGCCCCGGCTAGCTCCGACACCGTGCCGGAGTCGAGCCTGTCCGCCGGCGACGCTGCCCTGCTGCCCTCCACTCCCTCTGCGTTCTGTCTCTCTCCCTCTCTCCCTCTCCCTTTCTTCCTTCCCTTCCCCTCTACTCTCTCTTCTGACGCGCAGAGTCTGAATGGGAGCAGAGCAGCATGCGGCAGCACATGCGCCCGCTCCCCAGGCCTGGACGTCGACATCCTCCAGCCACATCACTTGACCCAATGGGAGGGCGCCACCTCAGCCACTGGGGTCCACGTGCCAGCCTACACAAAAATGCTACGCGCACGCAGGAGAACGTACACAGGAGATTAAATGCAGGCCTTTCCGATTCCAGAAAATTTCTAAATAAACTAGGTACATTATAAATCTTACCCAATCCTTTCCCACTCCTTTCCCATTCTCTAAAATTCTAGAAATATTCTTCTATCCTTTCTCCCGACCATCTTTTCCCGTGAAATTTCTAAAATCCATACCTCCACCATCCAAGCTCCAAATCCCTCGATCCCTCCACCAAAAATCTCCTAAAATCAATCCCTACCTATTCATATGACTTTCCTAATTTTTGGTGCCCATTTAAATTCTAGTTGTATTTATTTTTCTGTTCTCTTTTATTTTTCCGCTAACCCGTAGTTACACTTGCACCGTGTATTCGTGTAGGCGTATACACCATATCACGTCTGTGAATACACGAATATACACATGCACATAGAATCGTAGTCACCCACATGTAGAGGCATATGCGATGTATATGTGTGTATGTATATATACAGACTGGTATGTAAAATATATGTATATATACATATATATACACCGTATCATGCTATGCATGGCTAACTTTCTAACCACCTCTCCACCCATTGCCCCTAAGCGTGTACATATGCATGTGCGTATGCGTCTCTAACCTAACCTCCAGGCATATACATATGAATGTGCGTATATGTCGCTAACCCCGTTAACCCTTTGTATGTGTATATGGATATGTATACACGTACCTAACCACTCTAACCCGGGGCACATACATGTGCGTATGTGCTGATAACCTCCTTGTGGATCCGTAGAAGTTGGTCAAGTTATTTATGATGACTTGGTCAGGCTTTCTACTTCAGATTCACATAATAATAATAGCCCTAATAGAAAACCCTCCACTAGTTAGGACACGTTTAGTTAGGATCGTTCCCTCTTCTCTATGTCGTTTTGATTATGCTTGTATTGTTTTCTTGTTTGGAGTTTCTTTGCTTGCCAACGCTAGATGGCGTAGGATAGAAGACGACGTGAAGAGAACTTGAAGGCACCAGAAGCTAACCACGAGAAGATGAAGGAATCCCAGAAGCACAAGTACATGAAGATAAAGGAACAAGGAACTCAGGAATCAGGATCCCAGAACATGGTCGTCATTGAGTAAAGGCAAGTCTAACTTCCCTCTCACCTTTCCACTCTATATTTTCCTATACCAATACTTCCCTCTCTCTAAAAATCTCCCTCCACCAAAACCGCCACGATCCCCAACTTCCCTTTCACCTTGCCACTTACATTTCCCCTACCACAAAACCTCTCTCCTAAATATCCTCTCCACCACAAGCCTACCATATAAACCACCAACACCCATCCATACCTTTCACCTCTCTCCTCCACATATCATGCCACTACCATCCCAACTGCCTCTCCTACTACCACCATATTCACAACCTCCACCACCAAACCTACACCTCTCATTTTACCACCTGAACTAAATAAACCTGATTTATTTCATGATATTTGTGTAAATATTTAAATAATAATTATGCTATGATTAAACCTGTGAACATGAATCCTGATATATGAATGAATCCTGATATACTGTGATAACTAAAACTGTTCGACTGAGCAAGCAGGAGGTAATTTCATGCGGTGTGAAATTACCTTTGCGTAGGTTCGCCCGGAGTGGGTTCCTACTTGGAGATGCTTGTCTTGGTCATAAATTGATTAGTTATAAGCCACTCTCGCCTGGTCAGAAACTCGTACAGCCACATGTCTATATGGGTAGACCTGCGATCCACACCCCGTAAGGTTGAAGTATAATATGTATCTGGAGGCCGGAGGTGCAACGAATTGTCAGGAGCAGAATGGGGATACTGGCCCCATGTCCGGTCGGCGTGGGGATACTGGCCCCACTGTTAAATTTCTGTTGGGCCGTGTGCGAGCCGCTTATTAAATTCTGGGCCGAGAAGAGCCAATTATATATTTCTGTTTATTGCATGATAGGGTTTATGCAAGTCGCTGTGTGGATTTCCGATCCCTGATTAATTCGTGATGGTGTTATATGGATCCTTAGGTAGCTCCAACCGGGTATGGATGCTTGTTAGTCCTTTCCTTACCGCTAGCTACGGACGGGATTGGACTATCATGTGGGGAAATTTGTACACCTCTGCAGAGTTTACCAAATCCTATTCGAATAGCCACGTCCTTGGTCATGGGCAACCGCCGGGATGAGGTCACTTATGTGTAGAGATAAACACTATAATAAAAGGTATGAATTCTGATGACTGATGATAATAACTAACCCGGGAACTAACGAGAAGGGTTAATGCTCTTCTAGGGCCCAAACCTTAATTTCATATATACATTATAACTTTACTCCTATCATTCACCACCTATGCCCTATACTCCTACCTTCCCTTTCCACCTTTCTTTTCTCCTCGTTAGGCTTGCTGAGTACTTTATGTACTCAACCCACTCGATACTATGTTCTTAGGGATCTAGCATGGGAGTATACGCAAGGATGCAACCGCGAGGATCTACGTGAAGATGGAACCGTAAGAGTACGCGCTAGGATGGAACTATCGAAGGCGATGCAAGGATGAATCAACAAGGACATAAGGATGGAGATACACCACCACGACCAAGGAGATTCAAGCAAGAGAAACTACAAGTGATGGATCACAAGAATGAGCTGAAGATGGAGGTTTTCGTCTGCACTCCAAGTTGCCTGTCGGAATGGAACCACGATGTCGTAGGAACGCTGTGTTAGACTCTGATGTTTGTTGTAGGCCAATGGCCCATTTTTGTAAATATAAACCTTTTAAATGTGTTTTTCACGTTAGTAATAAAAGTATGGTTATTTTGATATCAATCTTGTTTAATCTGTACGTACCAGCTACTGATCCAGGGACTGATACGGATGTACAGTGGACCCTAAAAGTAGGGGCCCGACATTTATCTTGGATAGAAGATATTTTCTCTTTAGGAATTTCATATGTGCTTTTGAATAGGGTACCTAGTAAAACTTTTCATTGTAAAAGAGGTGTCAGACAATGTGATCCCTTGTCCCATCTTCTTTTTGTGCTTGTAGCTGATTTTCTTCGGTCATTAGTCAACAAAGCCAAAGATATGGCTCTCTTAAATCTCCCTATTCCTACCAACTCTACCAGTGACTTCCAATAGTCCAGTATGCTGATGACACTCTTATTGTCATGGAAGGGGATGCAAACCAATTATTTTTCTTCAAAATCATTGCTCAACAGTTTTTCAATGTGCACTAGCCTCAAAGTGAACTTCAACAAATCTATGATGGTTCCTATAAATGTGACACAGGAAAAGTTTAAAGTTTTGGCGAGCACCCTTGATTGCTCTAAGGGCAGTTTTACCTTTACTTATCTTGGCCTCCCCCTTGGTATTGCTAAACCAAGAGTTCATGACTTTCTTTCACGGGAGAATTGGCCGTGGGACATCCCAAAAGGAGCAAATTGGCTGGTGCACACATTCACTTTCGATATTTGTCAGAAGACACCGTGGTTTCATGTAATTAGTCTAATGGACATCAAGCCTAATCAAACATTATTACAAAATAGATATAAAATCATATAAGTGCCAGAAAAATTATAAGATAAAATCTTCTATACTCTAAATGATGAGAACTACAGAGTAAAAATATTGTTTTGCACTAAAATGGCCATTTTGCTCCTCTTCATAAATAGACAAAGATAACCATGGTTAATTAGATAATATATGAGAAAATACATTTGTAAGATACTAAAAATACTTGAAAAATCACGGAATGCATACATCACCAAATCATGTCTGTGATAAAAATATGAGATCAAAATAACGAAGTTTAATATATATCAATTAAGTTTCACAGGAGATAAATTTATAACTCAGTCATGCTAAATATATCAGTATAAAATTTATTATTTTGATATGATATTTTTATCACAGACATGATTTGGTGATGTATGTATTATGTGATTTTTCCAGCACTTTTAGTATCTTACAAATATATTTTCCCATATATTAACTAATTAACCATGGTTATTCTTTGTCTATTTATGAAGAGGAGCAAAATGGCCATTTTAGTGCAAAACAATATTTTTACTCTGTAGTTCTCATAATGTAGAGTATAAAAGATTTTATACTATAATTTTCAGGCACTTATATGATTTTATATCTATTTTATAATAATGTTTGACTAGGCTTGATGTCCATTGGCCTAATTACACGAAACCGCAGTGTCTTCTGGCAAATATCAAAAGTGGATGTGTGCACCAGCAAATTTGTGCCATTCAGGATGTCCCACGGCCAATTCTCTCTTCTTTCACTTATCAATAAATGTGTAAAAAGACTGTCAGGGCTCTCCTCATTCTTGAATCAGGCTGGGCATCTGCAAATGACAAATGCAGTGTTTTCCTCTTTACTCACCTTTTTTATGTGCACCTTGGAGCTGCCCCTAGCCGTTATTCAGCAAATTGACAAGTATAGAAAACATTGTATTTAGAGAGGATCTGATATAAATGCAAAGAAGCCTCCCAATGCTGCCTGGAAGCTCGGTTGCAAACCAAAGGTGGAAGGGGGACTAGGAATTATTGATATTGAGAAACAGAACAAACCTCTGCTGCTCAAGGACTTTCACAATTTTTTTAACAGGGATGAAATACCTTGGGTACAATTAGTTTGGTAAAAGCATTACAGAAATGGTAAACTTCCACCACATATTAATAAAGGCTCTTTCTGGTGGACAGGTACATTCAAAACTACTACCAGATTTCAAAAATTTTGCCAAGCCTCAGTTGGGAAATGGAGAAGATATTCTATTTTGGCATGATAATTGGACTAATGCGGTCTTAACTGAAAGAGCTCCTGAACTCTTCTCTTTTGCAAGGAACATTATTGTCTCAGTTCAAAAAGCTTTTGGTCAGGAGGATTTGGCTGATCTGTTTCAGTTACCTTTATCCCAAACTACTTTTCAGTAGTTACAGGCTTTGCTTACCTTGATGAATGAGATGGTAATTTCAGGCCTGACAAGTGGGTTTATTCTTGGGGGTCAAACAAATTTGCTTCAACTCAGGTTTACAGGAAACTGATGGGACATCAAGAATGTCATCGAGTCATTAGGTGGATTTGGAAAAGCAAATGTCAACCCAAGCACAAGGTCTTTTTTTAGCTCTTACTTAATGATAGATTGAATACCAGAAAAACATCCTAAGAAGATGGCACATGCACCTGGAGGCTTATGATTGTGTCATCTGTGCTAGCCTGGCTGAAGAAACTGTTGCCCACTTATTTGCAGACTGTCCTTTTACAAGAATGTGTTGGGACGTCATCAATGTTGATATTCCCTTGAATGGCAGTTTTTCTGCTGCTCTTATCTAGGAACAGATGAACTCTCAATTATTTATGGAGACCATCATTTTGCTTTGTTGGGGCATCTGGTCAGGAAGAAATGAACTCATTTTCAGAGGAAACCGACTTAACTTAGAAGGAATCAAGGGTGTTCTTTTCAAAGAACTGAAGCTTCTACAGTACATGGTAAAGGCTGGACAGGAAGGACTTCTTTTTACATGGATCCAGAGTTTAGAATAATTCTCCTTCTTGACCTTATTTTATTTGTTTCTTTCTTTGTTTCCTGAGCACTTTCTTTGCTGTTGTAAGTTTCAGTTTTAGTCTCAAACTCTTTTCGTTGTAATCTTTCGGTTCTTGTTCTTTTAATAAATTAACTGTAGGGGCTTCGGTTTCTCCAGTTTCTTAAAAAAAAACATCCTCACAAGGCCAAAGTGTTTTATATAGAAAACAAAATGACATGAGTTAGTCGTACAAATAATATGATATGATTGGACGATGGTGCATTTAGCTCGAGGAGGAGTACACTGTATGCCCAAGATGCGAGGATGGATGCAGCGTGTAGCACTTGCAGGTAGTCTAGCTATTTGCCGGTGGCGAACTAGATAAGCTTTGCTTTGGTATAGATTATTTGGAGTTGTTTTTTGGTATGAGATTGCCGGAGTCAACTATTAATTGGGCACATGGCAGGCATGTTTGCTGGGGAAATAAAGAAGCAATAATAATAACATTTAGTTAACCACAATGGAAAGGACCACGGGATTATTAGAAGACGAAAGACGACCGAATTGAGTCAGATATACAAATAATGCTGCAAGAACTATAATAGTTAGTACCATAACAGTGTTAATTCAATAAGTATAGTAATCAATTGGTCAGTACCATAACAGTGTTAATGATCATACAAAAAATGACATGCGGGCCCAGGGATGGTATAGGGAACCCACAGATAACTGTGCTGTAAACATCGTCGTTGCAACAACACCCCTTCCAATATTTTCTATCCCTCCAACAAAATAAAAACACACTCAACTCCAGTCCTTAAACTAAACAGCAAAATGGAACTTTCCCAACCCCCCAAAATCAAGGACGGGTGCATCCCATTTGCGGCAATGACACGTAAAATAAGTACTTAAAAAGGTGAGCATGTCAAGCTATATAGACAGTTGGTCAAGTGTTGAAATTTCTGTACTAGTGGGGAATCAACTATTGGCCACATGGGAGGTATGTGGGCTGGCACAACCGAGAAAACAATAACAACATTTAATTAACCACAAGATTCGATCGAAAGGACCATGGGAGTAGAAGACAAAAGACAGTTAGTCATATACAAATAATGCCACAAGAACTACAATAATCAGTACCGTAACAATGATATATTCCTTTAACGGAGGTGGCTAACCCTCACTTGCCCGCCTCCGTTAATTTTTTTTAAAAAAATATTCCTACCATTTGAATCTAATTTTTTTACATGTCACATTCATGTCTCGTCCTTAGCGACGAACCAATATTCAAAGCCAAGTCATACATGCCATATAAGTGAAAATAGGATATCACCGCTAACTTAGATTCCTAGTCTTATGTCAGGTAACATGTAAAAATACGGGACACGTAGTATGGCGTTCTAGTTTCTAATTTTCTCGAACTTCTCCAACTGCGCTAACTCGATGTCCTCATTGAAAAACTTTCGCCCTTCATGCA
The DNA here is from genome assembly GCA_038502445.1 of Eremochloa ophiuroides. Lineage (NCBI taxonomy): Eukaryota > Viridiplantae > Streptophyta > Magnoliopsida > Poales > Poaceae > Eremochloa > Eremochloa ophiuroides. The sequence continues at coordinate 59,174,150 of JAHLJS010000007.1, forward strand.
TGCAGGAGTCATAGACTAATTTTTTTAAACACCTCAGGTTTTAAAAAAGTTGCTCATAGAGTTTTTTTTTTTAAAAAAGAAGCTAAATTGTGTCAAACAAGACCTTATATAGTACTCCATCCGACACCTAATTTATAAGACAATTTAGTGCAGCATATGGTCTCTCAAATTATATTTTAACCATTCATTTATTTTATATTATACTATTAGACACGGCCGTGCTAGCGCAAGCTGATGAGATTAGACCCGTTGAGGTCGTCGGCGTCGGCCGCCTGCACAACGAGCGGCGCGACGGCGGTGGCCGGGTCCTGGCAGGTGTGCATGCCGATGTAGGTGACCTTGTAGGCGTCCGGGTCGTCGTCGCTGCGCTGCACCTGCCGCTGCGCCGCGCACTGCGTGTCATAGTGGTGCGCGCACCGGTAGTAGGTCCTGCACCCACCGAGCATCATCATCCGACAGAAATCAGTAATTCGCCAAGAAAGAAAAAAGGATCACATGGTTGACATGTTTGGCTGATTGATTAACACTGATTGAATGATGGAGTGGAGGGCAGAAACGTACTTTGGGTGCTTGGAGTTTTGTATCTCTCTCTCTCTGTCCGTACTTGAGCCATATGTATCCGTCCACCAAATTCTCCATGTTCTTCGTCACCACCGATGGTGATTGATGGGTTCTGCAAGACATACATAGGCCCTGTTTAATTGCCAAAAAAATTTCAGATTCCCAGTGGTTTAAATAAATCAACTATTCGATCAAGAAATGGACTCGGCAAAGCCCCCTCACTCACCTCCTCCGACGGGCGGCCTTCTTGTCTATCTTTACACATAAAGGAAGGTTTTTGTTTCGTTCCATCACGTAATTTTCTGCTGACCTGGACCTTATCTCTTTCTTGTTACGCTGAAGCATCTGGATAATTTGACATATTGTTGGCCTTTCCTCCCAATCAAGTTTCACGCAGACTAGAGCAGTTTGGATGCATCTTCTTATTTCTTGGCAATCAGTTTCCCAAGATTCATACCTCGGTAATTTTTCTAGCCTATTTCTCCAATTCTTAATTACCTGCGAGATTAGACCACAAATCTAGAATGTCAGTACATTGCAAATTTGCAACACCAAGGAGACAATGTAACAATATCTCTATGAAACAAGGGCCTCTATGCCCCTTGAAAATTGGAACATAATTTTCTTACAAGTTCAATAAATTTCTTCGAAGATGTTTTGGCCTCGTATGGGTAGTCTTTCCGTCCTGTAATTATCTCTATGATTATTACACCCAAACTGAATATATCCAACTTTTTTGTGATTATGCCTCTGTTTAGGTATTCTGGCGCCATGTAACCCCTGTATCTTAGCAAGAGTCTATCAAATTTGAAGCCGTGTGAAAACTATAAAGGAAAAATAAAAGTGAATTTTGGCGATGACATAAAATGATTAGAGAGACATTTTAACTTACAATGTTCCATCACGGCTCTTAGTGCAAGTTCGAGTTTGCTCTTCCCCGAAGAGCCATGACAATCCAAAATCTGCAATTTTCGGCACCATATTCTCATCGAGCAGTATGTTTGGAGGTTTTAAGTCCATATGAATAATAGGGGTATTCAGTTTCCACTCTCGTGAAGATATTGTAAACCATAGCATATCCCCTCTATGATTCTGTAGCGTGTGTTCCAATCAAGTCCACAAGATTCATCTGCAAATGCAATAGGGAATCCAAAAAGTTACAAGCCGAAGTTCAAACTTCTAAGGAAGAAAGAACCCGGTGCGTATGATCACCTGAAAGATGCTCACGAAGGCTTCGTTTGGACAGGTACTCCAAGCAAAGCAACCTTTCCGACTTCTCAGCATAAACGAATTTCCCGTTGTAGGGTGCAAGTATGTTCTCTGTCTCAGAGCAATAGCCTATAAGTCGCACTATATTTGGGTGTTTAAGCTTCATCAGATGATGAACTTCATTCTGAAATTGCTTGTCATTTATTCCTGGCATTGTAGACGCAAGCTTCTTCACAGCAACAATATTCCCGTTCTGTAGCACCCCCTGTTTAAAACTCTCGTTTTTATTTTGACGGGACTATCTGGATAAAATCTCGTTATTATCACATAAAGACAGGAAAAAAGTATATAATGTTACCTTGTACACCTTACCGAAACCACCTTCGCCAAGTAGTTGCTCATCAGAGAAATCATTTGTGATCTGTCTCAAATCTTCTAGTGGCAGACTGCGTGGTTCAAAATTTTGATCTTGGATCGATGGGAAGGCTGCCTCTGTGTCTCTAGTGCCCACAGCGTTGTCATCTGGGCATGCAGAAGCTGCCTCTGCGGCAGTGGCAGAGGGGTGCTGGTTCATTGCCCCACTGATGCCTTGTTCGTTTGCACCCCAAACCATGGGGTCCTCAATCCCTGTCAATCCCCTCCAGTTCTATGTAAAAGAACAAGGCCTGAAGGAACACGCTCGGGTCGTCCTTGTCGACGGATTAGCGCTCTTGACTTCTTGCTACTGCCTCCTGCCACAAATTAGGAATGAGGGGTAACCGAGAAGTTAAGCATGTGTAATATCAAATGCTACCTACACACTTCAAGATATCAGGATTGAGATTGTCCTTTGCTTTATTCACACCTCACCTATACAAATTAACTCCAGAAGGGAACAAATTCATCAAACTAATAATCAAACGTAAAAATTAATTGGCCACCCAAACAAAGAAATAAAGAAAGAATAGTGCTTAAAACAAATATAGCAGATTTTGCAAGTACGTAGGACTTGCATCATTTGATGATGCCATGTGAATAATTAGAAATATCAATTTAACACTCATCAGAGTACATAATCATACCATGAAAGTTAAAGGACCTGACAGTCTAACTTCAACTCTTCATGGAACGTTGCAAGGTGCCAGAACACTAGAACAACAATCTGGAGACTGGAGAGTAGGCACTACAATTCTGAGCACTAACCTGGTTTCCATACCATGGAAATCAACCTCCACCTGGCAGCCATGGCTCCTGAGAGTTGAGACACTCAGAAAAAAGGAGGGACAAGGACGACAAGAGGTTCAGAGCAAAGAAGTCTGGAATACTGCGATTGGAATTTTCCTTGCAGTGGAGAGAGGGTTAATTACCTTTGGTAAAGATGAGATATCAAGCAAATTCCAGCACGGCTTTGGCAATATCCAAAGCAGGCACTCAGATGATCACACTTGCAAATTCCACACACTAGATCTAAGAGTCGAATTGGAAATGGGGAAGCAAAGAACGCCGCAACAGAAACTCAAGTAGACAGGAAAGTGTTTTTTTTTTTTTCAGAAATATTATAACAGAAGTCCCTTTTTTCCGCAACAAAAGCAAGTTTTTTTTTTTTGTTGTTGCGTCGATTATAACCCAAGATAATCGCTTTTTGCTGCTGCTGCCTCCCGCCACAAACTATGAACGAGAAGCAAACAAGAAATTAAGCATGGGCAATTAATCAACGAGCAAATGAAGAAATGCTACATACACTAATGACTCCAAGATATTAGGATTGACATTGTAAACTGGTTGATTTACGCTTAGCTATGCAAACTAAACAAAAGTAAGAACAAGCTGACCAACCGAGAAAAGCTGCTAATAATAAAAAGAGAAAGGAGAAAAGAAAGAATAATGCATAAAATTAATGTAGCAGATTTTGTAGGAACTCTAGACTTGCATCGGTTGATGATGCCACCTGTACCGACAGAAATACTATTAACACTCATCAGACCACAACTAAGCCATGAGAGATAAAGCATCTGATAGTCTAAATGCAATTCCTCAGGGAAAGACGCAGGCTGCCACAGCACCAGAAGAACAATATGAAGAGTAGGATACTATAAGCCTGAGCTCTGACATGCTAGTTTTCGCACCATGGAAGTCAACCTCCACCCGGCAGCCGCCTGGATAATCCTCCTGCCATGGACGACCCTTGAGACACTTGAAAGAGAACGGACAGCCGGCCAGAGATCCAGCAAAAAGCAGGTCTGGAATTGGAAATTTCCCTGGCAGCAGGAGGTGATAGAGTAGTGGGCATCAAGCGTCCAATAAAAGGTAAACGACCCAACCAGCAACTTTTGTTTATTCTTTTCCTTTTTGTTTGTTTCCTAATCCCAATATATAGTTCGAGGTAATTAAATTAAGCCTTATAATTATATTTGTAGATTTTAACCTTTACTGTTCTGTTAGAATGTAATAGTAACAGCCCATATTAGGTGTACGGCCCATTGGCCTTGTACATTGTAACCCTAACCTATTAGGCTATATAATGAAGGTCACCCCCCCGATTAGGGTGTGCGGTGTTTATTTTACATGGTATTAACCTAATTACGGTCCTTTCCTTCCGCTCTCGCGCCTCCTCTGCCCGTGCGTCCTCCATGAGGACGTGCGCCACCGCACCAGCCCCGGCCGCGCGCGCACTCGCGCCGCCGCCCCTGCCCCGTGTCGTGATCGCCAGGCCGCGCGCCTCCTCCAGTCGCGCCGCCACATCGCGATCGCCAGGGCCGCGCGCCTCCTCCAGTCGCGCCGCCGCCTCCGTAAGCCGCATCCGTCTCCTTGGCCTGCGCGCTGCAGGCCGCCGCCCGACCCACGTCGCGCCGCCAGGCCCCCTGCCTCGCGCCGCCTCCAAGGCCGCGCGCGCGATTGCCGCTCCAGGCCGCCGCGCGGATCGCGCCGCCGCCCTGTAGCCGTGCCCATGACGTCGTCGTCGAGTTCCTCCTCCACAACCGGCGCCCTCGGCCCCCAATCGTCCGGTACCATGGGGGACTCTCTCGCTGCTCCCTTCTTCGCCGCCTACGCCTCCGTAAACGTGAAGCAGCACGTCCCCATCGCGCTCAGCCTCGAGCACCCGAACTACTCCAAGTGGAAGGCGTTATTCACCGCCCTCTGCGGCAAGTACGGGCTGCTCGGCCACATCGATGGTACGGAGGCCACGCGCCCGGCTGACCCCCTGTGGTCTTAGCCTGACGCCTGCATCCACGGCTGGATGTACGGCTCCGTCGACGATGCCGTCCTCGACCTCGCTATGGAGACCGATCAGGATGCGAGTGCTCTATACGTCTCTATCGAGGCCCTGTTCCAGGCGAACAAGGAGTCCCGCGCCGTCGTCCTCGAGCAGGAGTTCCACATCCTGTCCCAGGGCGACCTCTCCATCGACGCCTACGCCTAGGAGATGAAGCACACCGCTGATGCACTTCGGGAGGTCGGCCACACCATCTCCCCCGCGCAGCTCGTGCTCAATCTTCTGCGCGGCCTCAACTCCCGCTTCGCCAACACCGCCGACATCATTGCCAACTCATCGCCGCTTCCCGACTTCAAGTCTGCCACCAACATGCTCCGCGTCAAGGAGCTCCGCCTTGGCACCGAGGGCAAAGAGGCCTCGGCTTCATCTCTTGCCGCCTCCACCACCTCCTCCTGCATTTCACCGTCCTGCCGGTCCACCTCCTCTGCACCCACCAATCGTGGGGGCGGTGGCAAGGGCAAGGGTGGCAAGGGCAAGGGTGGGCGTGGCGGCAACGGCAGCGGTGGCAGTGGCGGCGGCGGGCGCAACTAGCAGCACGGTGGCGGCTTCAGCGGGCAAGGCGGCGGCTCCGGCGGGCGTCAGGCTCCTCGGCCGGCCGGCCCTTGGGTTTGCTACAACCCTTGGGCCGTCCAGTGCCCACCTCAGCAGCAGCAGCAGCAGTGGGGTGCGCCACCTGTGCCTCCTCCACAGGCACACACCGCCTTCGCGCCACCTCAGTTCTCCACTGCCGGCGGTCCTCCGACTTACGGGCCTCCAGCCAGCTGGGATCCGACCAGCCTGATCGCCGCTCTCAACCAGATGGCGGTTCAGGGTGGGTCTGCACCCTGGGTCATGGACAGCGGAGCGACATCTCACATGTCCTCCAACGACGGTATTTTACTTTCCCATCTCCCGTCGCCACCGTCCTCCATTACGGTCGGCAACGGTCAATCAATTCATATTCTTAGTCGTGGCACTTCTCTTATTCAAATAGCTGATCGTCCTTTTCATCTTGATAATGTCCTTGTTACTCCCTAACTCACTCGTAATCTGTTATCTGTTCGACAGCTTACTTGCGACAATAACTGTTCAATTGAGTTTGACGCCTCTGGTTTTTCTGTTAAGGATCTGCAGACCAAGACGGTCCTCCTTCGGTGCAATAGCAACGGGGACCTCTACACCATTCCACATCGCATGCCACCTCGCTGCCATGTCACCGTTGTCTCCCTGGAGCTGTGGCACTTCCGCCTTGGTCATCCTGCACCTGTCGTCATCGCTACTCTAAATAAGCTATCAGCTATCCAGTGTAATAAAGCAGCTCGCCGCCTTTGTCATGCCTGTCAGCTAGGCAAACACGCTAGGCTGCCATTTGCTAGTTCGGTTTCTAGTACATCTGCACCTTTTGAACTTGTCCACTGTGATGTCTGGACCTCTCCAATTTCGAGTATTTCTGGTTATAAATTTTATCTCGTGCTAGTTGATGATTATACTCATTATTGTTGGATGTTTCCTCTTCGCCATAAATCCAAAGTTCATGAACATATTGTTCAGTTTGTTGCTTACGCTCACACACAGTTTAGCTTTCCTGTTCGCTGTTTTCAGGCAGATAATGGCTCCGAGTTCATCAACAATGCCACCGCTACCTTCCTGGCTAGCCGCGGCATCCTGCTTCGCACCTCGTGCCCCTACACATCCGCCCAGAATGGCAAAGCTGAGCGGATGCTTCGCACACTGAATAATGTTGTTCGCACGCTTCTGTTTCATGCCGCCATGCCTCCATCCTATTGGGCCGAAGCCTTTCCACCGCTGTGTTTCTGACCAACCGGCGGCCCTCATCGTCCATACATAATGGTATTCCCTATCATCTCCTTCACCGCAAAATGCCAGACTACTCCATCCTTAGAGTTTTCGGCTGCTTGTGCTATCCGAACCTCAGTGCCACGACTCCCCATAAATTGTCTCCTCGCTCAGCAGCGTGTGTCTTCCTCGGTTACCCTCCTTCCCAGAAGGGCTACCGGTGTCTTGATCTTTCCACTCGCAAGATCATCATCTCTCGCCACGTTGTTTTTGATGAGACTCACTTTCCGTTTGCGGCTTCCAAGCCCTGACCGGATTCTTTTGACCTTTTGTTACAGGTTATACTTCCCGCGCCTGCCCCATCTACCTCAGACGTTCAGAACTCGCGGGCCTCGGTTGCGCCTGCCTCGTCTGCCTCAGACGATGCTGGCGACCCCGTTGGGTTCGACCCTGCCATCCTGTGGCACGGCGCTGCCTACCGGCTGCCCCAGGCACCTCGGCAGGCCACGGCTCCCGCACCTCCTCCGCCAGCAGGTGCTATCGCCCCTGCTCTTGTCCGGCAGCGGTATGGCATCCACTGCAGCCGTCGTCAGCATCCGGCACCGGCTCCACAGCCGCCGCCGGAGGTACCTTTGGCCCCAGAGCCACAGGCAGTGGTGCCCCCGGCTCCAGCACCGCAGGCGGCGGTGCCCCGGGCTCCATAGCCTCCTGCGTGAGCGACTCGTTCCCAGACGGGTTCCTTGCCACCGCCCATGCAGCGGTATGGCTTCACCGCGGCGGCCTCCAGTCTGGCGTCTCCGTTGCCGGGCAACTCTCGCGCCGCGCTCGCCGATGCGAATTGGCGCGCGGCCATGGCCGAACAATACAAGGCGCTCGTGGACAATGGCACCTGGCGTCTTGTTCCTCGACTGCCTCGTGCCAACATCATCACCGGCAAGTGGGTCTTCAAGCACAAGTATCGTGCTGACGGCTCTCTGGCTCGTCATAAAGCCAGATAGGTCGTTCGTGGGTTCTCGCAGCGGTACGGCATTGACTACGACGAGACGTTCAGCCCGGTTGTCAAACCGGCCACCATCCGGGTCGTCCTCAGCATCGCCGTCTCTCGCTCCTGGCCGATACATCAGCTGGACATGAAGAACGCTTTTCTTCACGGCCATCTGAACGAGACAGTCTACTGCCAGCAGCCGCCCGGCTTCGTCGACCCGGCGGCTCCCGACTACGTCTGTCTCCTGCAAAAGTCCTTGTACGGACTCAAGCAGGCGCCCAGGGCGTGGCACCGGCGGTTCTCCGGTTTCGTCCAGCGGTCCAGCTTCACTGCTTCGACCTCCGATACGTCCCTCTTTGTTTACAAAGCGGGTGCCGACATCGCCTACTTGCTACTCTACGTCGACGACATCATCCTGACAGCCTCGTCGACCCTGCTTCTTCGTCGCATCACCAAGCTCCTTCACTCCGAGTTCGCCATGACAGATATTGGGGATCTTCATCACTTCCTCGGGATCTCTGTCACGCATTCTGCTGACGGCCTCTTCCTGTCTCAGCGCCAGTACGCGCTGGACCTGCTCCAGCGCGCCGGCATGGTTGAGTGTCATTCTACGGCGACTCCTGTTGACACTCATGCCAAGCTCTCTGCTACGGACGGCGCTCTGGTGGCGGATGCCACTCAGTACCGCAGCCTCGCCGGTGCGCAACAGTATCTCACGCTGACTCGTCCGGACCTCGCCTATGCAGTTCAGCAGGTTTGCCTCTTCATGCACGACCCGCGAGAGCCTCATCTTGCGATGCTCAAGCGTGTCCTGCAGTATGTCAAGGGCACCCTGTCCACCGGGCTTCACATCGGCACAGGCAACATTACCAGCTTGACCGCCTACTTCGATGCTCATTGGGTTAGTTGTCCAGACTCTCGGCGTTCCACTTCAGGCTACTGTGTCTTCCTCGGCGACAACTTAGTCTCTTGGTCCTCCAAATGACATACTACGGTCTCTCGTTCGAGTGCGGAGGCTGAGTATCGTGCTGTTGCGCACGCTGTGGCTGAGACTTGTTGGCTTCGTCAGTTACTTCAGGAGCTCTACGCACCCATCTCTTCGGCAACGATCGTCTACTGCGACAATGTTAGTGCTGTCTATATGATCGCCAATCCAGTTCATCATCGTCGCACGAAGCATATTGAGATAGATATTCACTTCGTCCGTGAGAAGGTTGCTTTGGGATAGGTTCGGGTGCTCCATGTTCCATCGTCTCATCAGTTCGCGGACATTATGACCAAAGGATTACCTGTACAGTTGTTCACTGACTTTAGGTCCAGTCTTTGTGTTCGTGACACTCCCGCTTAGACTGAGGGAGGGTGTTAGAATGTAATAGTAATAGCCCATATTGGGTGTACGGCCCATTGGCCTTGTACATTGTAAACCTAGCCTATTAGGCTATATAATGAAGGTCACCCCCCTGATTATGGTTGTGCGGTGTTTATTTTACATGTTCAACTAATAAAAATACTTGATTAAGCAATCTATGAAACCTAATTTAACAAATTTTTAACAAACAAACATTTAGATGGACATCAGTTATAAATTCCACATATACTAGACCCAAGGAGTAAGGATTGGAAGTGGGAAAGCAAGGGACACCCCAACAAAAAGTAGAGAATAGATATGAATTGGTTTTGTAGAACTATTGTAATCCAAGTCTTGAGAAAAGTGAGGAAACATCGTATAGACAGTAGTGTCATTGCCAATATACCAGAGTTTTAAAATATCGTATAGACTGATCACTTCAAGCGTGTTCCTTTTTCTTCGAAGAAACTTCAAGCGTGTTTCTTTCTTGGCGACCGTGAAATGATGTTGACTCTAGCACCCCTTTGGCAATATCCAAACAGACACATTGATGGACATCACTTGCAAATTCCGTGCATAAGGAGTCAGGATTGGAAGTGGAAAAGCCAAGGAGAACGCCGCAATAAAATGTAGAGATAGACTTAAAAGTGTTTTTGTAGAACTATTATATCCCAATTCCCAAGTCCTAAGAATAGTGAGGAAACATCGTAGGGACAGAGCCGCTGAACCACACTAAACACATTCTTATGCCTTTCGGCGCTCTATTTGCTTTTCCTTTTTCGGTAGCTACCTTATTGTTATTCTGGGATTGGCATGTTTAATCGCGATGTGCTATTCTTCAAATAACTGGTTCTCCCTCAGTGAAGCTGCCATGCCTTTACAGGACAAAGCGAGGTGCCAATGGGAGCTTGCACTGGTTGGTGCCTTGGTGCTCTTCTATTGGCTGAGGGACTGAAAAATCTGCAAAGCAAGTAGTTTGAGTTTAGGACTCACTCCCAGGACTTACAATTTCAAATGAAATTAATTACCACTATCGGATAAATAATGTAGCGCGCTTTTCACTGAACTGGACTGACTGACTGAGGGGGGAGGCTTCGGAGCAATTCAGCTCGAGGAGGACGAAGCTGTGGTGCCGCGTGTGTGGAGCCTTCCCCGAGGACAGAGATGCGGCCGTACCGTACATTACGGCCACTGAGATGTGTTATAAAACGAGGATGTTCATATGAGGATGTGTTATAAAACGAGGATGCTCATTTGCAGGATGAGGGCCTTTAGCTAGTTCAACACTTCCATTTATTTCAGATAAACCGAGAATTTTGGAACTGTAAAAATACATGCATTCTACTTCAAGTCACGACAGAGCAGTTTCAATGCGACGCATGGATAGAAGAACGGAATTCTTTTACACCTTTCTGATATGTACATACACTTGGAGCTTACATAAATACAAGTACCAGGTTGGCTGGTTTATGGTAAATTACATACCAGTCTTACCAAATAAAACGTTGCACCTACGAATACTATCTTATGTACAGTAACAAATACGGAATATCTGTACAAACTAAACAATGGATACACCATAGAGAAATTATTAAGGAGAACATAATATCAACTACACAAGATTCCAGGAAAAAAAACAAAATATGAGATACCAATTGCTATTTTTTTAGTTATCCATGTGCCCCGGGCTTCCAGCCATTTTGCTCAAGCATCAGCCTTACTCTTAGAAGCCCTTAGAATAGCCATCCACTTCACAACCGCGGTCAATTTCACCCATTTACTGCAGGAGTGCAGCTCGGCATGGCCCAGCTCTTCAATAAGCTGATCCATGTTGAAGCTGTTTTGGGTTGACAAACCACAGAAATCAGCTTGACTGTTTGACGAGAAAGGAGATGCATACTGGAAATCCACATATTGCTCTGTACGCCAGTGACCAAGTGAAGGAGGACCTGCAAAGAAAATGCTGCTGAGCCTATTGCTTTTTTCCTTTCCGTTTTTAACTGTAGATTCGAATAATAAAATGCAACTCGGTGTCAGGACGCACCTTCGTTTGCAAAAGACATCTGGTAATCATCAGGAATCATTGTGAGAGCTGCTTGATCCAGTGCTACTGATGCTATAATTTTGTCTACGGCAGAAGTTGGGCAATTTAGTGTCACTGAACCTGCGTTGTAGTTTGCATCTGGAGTTTCATTATTCTGGATTTCAAGACCAGAATTCATCTCGACATCAATGTTAAATGAAGCATCCTGGGAGAGTGTGATTCAGTCAGTAATAGCCGTGAGATATATCAAACATTGGAAGCATGAGGTCCACTCATAAATTTGGATCGCTTATAGTTACAGAATGCTTCTATGCTTTATCAAAAGACAACCAGGACGACTCGAAAGCAAATGAGGGAACAATTTGCAGTTTCATCCTCTATTGCTGCAGTTACTTTTGGATCTATGCATTCTTTCCTTTTGGAAGAATAAGACAGTACTGATTTGAAGGAACATTTCATCCGTGGTGAAAGATAAAAATTGACATAGCATTTCTGATTTCTAATGTTTCGGTGGCGTAGACTACAATCAATACATATAAAAATATGAAAAATAATTTTTTTTGTTTCAACTGTGAACCATATCTACTTCAGTCTAAACATGAGCAAGTTGCTGCAATATAATTACATGCCATTGTTAAATAATAGGCATTACTTACAGTTTCATTATTTTCTTGTGCAGAAGGCGAGGTCCTCACTCTTATGGATCCAAGCCTTCGGCTACCATAAAAATCTCCTCCCTTTGAAGTGTCTTGCTCATCAGCTTTTTGTATAATTTCATCTGGAAAAATTATAGCTTTTGTGTCAAAAATAGTCTGTAATAAAGAAGGTCAAATAGAGAGTGCAACAAGTCCTGACCGGTAGGTTCAGAAGATTTAGGCCCTGGCGTTATCAATCCCTGTAGAGTAATTGAGTTAATCGGTATTGGTTCGCTATCATACATTTCATAATCAGGTTCTTGGTTGGTTGCCATACATTCATATGCAACCTTACTCCATTCTTCCACTTGGGCCTGCAATGGAACAAAAATGATATCAGAACATTGTTTTTAGATTTTACAATAACTTTTCCACAAAAAAAAGAGAAAAATATCTAATAAAAAAATCATGTCCCAAGTTTTTGTTAGGCAAGTCTCTTCAGAAACTTCAGATCCTATTTTTGTCTGCTATGCAATGCAATATATTGATGTGAATGGAAGTTTGAGGTTTATTCTTCAACCACTAAGTATGCATTGTATTTTTTCCTTCATTTATTCAAATCAAATGTGTTATAAACTAAAACTGAGCAGTTTCTCCCCTCAAAAAAAAAAAAAAAAAAAAAAAAAAAAAAAAAAAAAAAATCTTCTCATTGTCATGCTCCCTTAATACAGGAAACAGAAGAAGATAAATGTATGGACGAAGGCAAATACTTGTTTATTAATGTGCTGCTTAAACACGAGTTTAGCTATTTCTATGTAAACAACACATATTTGAGCAGGATGCCCACAGACCATGAGTGTCAGAAAAATACCTTCCAAGACATATCAAGATCACCGAAAGCGTTATACTTGCCAGCTATTGTTGCTCCAACAATCTGGCCCAGCGAACTGAAGTACAGCCTAACTTTCTTGTCGTCCATAAAGTATGAACAAAGGGCTCTCCCAGGATCGCACTTCAAAGCATGATCAACAATAGTTTTCCAGGCTGACTGTGAGGCTTTTTTGAGAATCTATATATATAGGAAGGAATGTGCCCTGTGAAAACAATCAAGATCCAAACTATGGAAAAAACAGTACAAACAAAAACCTTGGCTTACAGCCTTACATCGCGCAGAGCTTTTGCGTCTTTATAATACTGCCACAAGAAATCCTTCACCAAAGGAATGCCAGCCTGTTTCAATGCGTTATGGAAGACACCACGCTTTGCAACCTTTTGCAGGCACCAAACTTCGTCGTCTAACTTTGGAATGTCACATTTCGTGTATCCTACAAATTTAAGAAATATGTAAGAACAGATCGATCCATGTTCTGACTTTCTAGTTTGACATAGTGAAGGGTAAAAAATAATAATAATAGAAAAAACTACCAGGATTACCTTCTCCACGTCGGTCTTTCACAGTGAAAGGTTCAGTTATACCTTCTTGGACTCGCACATCAACATCACCAATAAGCTTAACACCAAGTCTGAACTTTCTACTCCTTGTGAAGCTGGAGTTATCGGCGAAAAAAACCCCATGGAGATAAGCCTCACCGTTTTGCAGTTTAACATCCAGTCTTCCTGTAAGCACTGCCCCAACTTTATCACGCGGGCGTACCATATGGTTGTCGAACTCCTCAGGTGTCCAGATCTCGCGATTATCTGCATTGAAGTCACCATCCAGAACTACAATCCTGACATTGGCAGAAAGAATGTCCGGACAATTGCTGCCTTGCTCATTGTTACAGACCATTCTTATCTTGATTTGACTTTGGTCCACTCCTTGGACCTCCCTCTTTGTAAAGATTGTACGACTCATGCTATTCACAAAACTGAGTTTGTACATTGGAGGCAGGTTCTGTTCAATTCTTGATCTGCAGAAACAATCCACTTGAGATAAATAAAAGGATTGCAGGAGGAGCAGAGTGTAAAGTGTGAACCACACAGATTGCAAAAGCTTATGAGGTTATGATGCAAAAAATACCCTGGACCCTGGTTGAATAAGCTTGTAAGTACTTTTCTCAGCTCTTCTGGCATCTGTGAAACGGAAGGGAGACAATTAATTCGAGGAATCAACTATTGTGCAAAGCTGCATACTACAGTTCTTGTTTACAACCTTGAGGCAAATTAACAGTAATTCTGGTCACTGTCCTTTTACAACAAGGAAGTACCACTTTACCCTTTTTTCCGATGAAAGTACCATTTTACTGTAGGAAGAGAAAAGATGGACGGCATCAAATCAAAATAGTAAATTAGGAGAGCACGCCTATGAGTTAATCATAAAGTTATTTCTGACTCATAGTTACTATGACAGAACTATGACAAATCAAAGAAAACTGTGATATTTTAATCACTTCACAAGGGTCCCAAAAAATCACTTCAACAGCAATTTTGAATGGTAATATACTCGAAAACTCAAATAAAACTATAACACTCTGAAAGTTCTTTCGGAGATAAATAATAGCACAATCGCTATTAATCAGAGCTAAGATATTAAATATTTTCGAAGAGCAACAATTGAGGTTATTGGATTCATTTGCTACAATAAACTTGAAACAACAGATGTTCATTCCCAAAACACTGTGCTCATTTTATCCTAGAAATTCCAATAAACAAACAATGGCATATACTAGAACAGAGCAGTAATATAGTATTTGGGTTGTGTTCACACGATTTACCTTGCTCAAAGTAGCCTCCATGGCTTCCACCCTGTTGGTCAGCTCCTGAAGGTGCCTGCAGCCCCTAATCTCGCTGTAAATCGCCGGAAAACATAAGATCCAATGTTAAAGATTCCTTTTGACGAACCGATGTTAAAGATTCAACCTTAGCGAGAATCAAACAGAAACACAGACAAGAAAGAAGAGAAGAGAAGGGGGAAAGGGGGAGGGATAGAGCTCAGTCAGCCAAGAGCCCAAGACTGATTCCGAGATGAGACATGAGAGCAGCGGCGACTCACAGGTCGAAAGAGCGGCACCGCCTCTTCAGCGCCGGCACAGGGGGAGCCGCCGGGAGCAGCGCCGTCGTCGCCGGCGGCGCCGAGCCTCCTCCTCCTCGGCCACCGCCACCTCTGCTGCCTCCGTCGCCGTCGCCACCCTCCCGCAGCCGCTTCGGCGGCATCGGGCGCAACCAGCGGCTCCGCCTCCCACCCTCGACGCCTCGGCTCCTGCCTGCTTTCGCTGCTAACACTTGGCCGTGTGTGCGCGCGTTGCTGTGCTGGTCTCCGGAGTCCGGTGGCCCGGGAAGGCACTAGGGGAGGGAGCGAATATATATGCGCGCGCCGCGGAGGAGAGAGGGCGCGAGGGAAACTTGCCGCAGTTTTCCGCCGGGGCCGCGCTCCCCTCTCCTCCGGCGTGGTGGCATTGGAGCTGACGGCGACTCAGCATTGCTGCTGCTGCACAGTAGGGCCCAGTCTGCACGCAGGCCTAAAGCGCAGGCCCCACCTGGGGGACAATATTCTTTTAACGGCTATCTCGGGCACACTCTTAACAACACAACAATCTACAACTACACGCAGCAAACTGATTGTCTTTGAGATGGGTGAAATCAATTATTTTTTTTCCGACAAAAACTTTGCTGCGATTTCTATTAAATGAAGAAAGAAAAAGGGTGAAATTAATTATAACTTTGCAACTGGATCTATAGTAATTTTAGTCACTAAACTTTAGACCAAGACTCTAGACAAAAGATTTAAAGTTATGTCGAAAGTTTAGATCAATGAATCACGGGTGGTATTTTCTCTTATGGTATCACACGAGAGAGAGAGAAACCAAATTTATTTTTTTGGGACACGACGTTGTTGTTGAGTCTAGGCCTCCAACCTGCGTGGCTAGAATAGCAAACCCCACGCTCCTGCCTCCTCTGCAAAACCAATATACTGATTGAATAGGTTCGGATTTGAAGTATATTTGTTTCAGCTTTTAATAAAAAATAAAATCGCTATTCATGGTTTGCGCGAAAAATGTGTGAATTATATGAATTTCATGGCCTTTTTTATTATTCAAGTGCTGATTTTGACTGGTGATGATTTGTTGTGAGAGAATAACACTTGTTCCGTGACTGAAAATAAGTGTTATATGATGAAATGAATAGGGCGGGTTTGGGTTATACTTTGCATTGGGTGCGCCATTCTTTTTCATGCAAGATTGACAAGATTACTCTTTTTTTATCCACTTTTTCTAGTTACCGCATACTTTTGTATATGGAATATAAATATCAGTTAACGCGTACTTTCTTTGTGTAATTCAGAATTACAAAGCATTTTAGCACGCTCAACTACACATACATGGTGTCACTCCTTATGCATGGAATAAAAAAACAAAAGGATGGCCTGTTGACATATCTTGCCTTTGGATGGACTACATTGTTGAAGAATAAAAACGGGTGGATCTTATAGAATGAGCTTCATTTTTTAGCCATAGAATATTTTTTTCATAACGAATTAGTCATACAAATTAGCCGCAGCCATAATAAATTCTACCGAACTATTGACTCCAGTGAAAGAAAAAGAAGAAGAAGAAGAAGGGAAACTTGCGCCGCCGGCGGGAGCACAGCACAGGGGTTGCCACGGCCGCGTTGCCGGATATTGCCGTCATATCACGCGGTGACACGGTTCCGTGGAAAATATGGAGCTCAGTTTATATATTGACATGCTACAGTGTGGGCAGTGATGATCGAGATAGATTGATCGGTTTGGCTTGATCGTTTGCGTTTTGTGATTCACGTATTGGTATTATTCGAATTCAAATCCGTTCATGTTACTCTGCAAGTACGTATCTGTGCACTACTCCAAGACGAAAAATCTAGCTACATCGAAACCTTTTTTACATCGAAATTGAAGCATAACCTATAGCCGTAGAAGCGACTCATTTCGTTTCCACCGTGCAATCCATTCTGTTGACGACGTAATTAAAGACCTGAAGGCCTGAAGCTATACCTCTTCCAAACTCGCGCTCGTTACATATAGGAATTATCAAGTTTGCAATGAGCAGATTGATATAATAACTACCTCCTCCGACCCAATGAGCTGATTATTACATGAATTAATTGTATAAAACTAAAGGATTTTGTACCAGCTTGTTTAGAAGCAAAAGTTTAAGAGCCTATTTTATAAGGCTCTAACTCTAGCTCAAACTTTCAAGCAGTCTTACTCTTACCAGACTTTTCAAAACACAATGTGCTCGCCACTAGGGAACACAACACTCTTCGTTTTTTTTATGGGCAGGTGGAGCTGCTCTCAATCCCTCCCATGTCCCTTATCTCATCCCGTGAAATCATTTTCCCTACCGTCTATCATCTTTTTTAATTTGCTGGCTACCCTACTACCCACTACCGTCCTCTCCTCATATGACGTCTCCTTCCACCATTGCCGCTTCCACCTTCTGCCACCCTTCTCGTCCACCAACGGCCACCCTCTCCCCTCCACCTCATCAATGGTGTGCCCACAAGATATACTGCCCCACTTTGCTCTTTGCTAGGTCAGGGAAAAAGTTGTGGAGTAGAAACAACTTGTTTGGTCGGGTTTTGGAAGAGCTACTATACCAGATAGCGGCTAAAAAGTGGAGCTGAAACTCTACAAAACAACCCTAAAATTGGACTTAGGAGCAAAATATGCTTTTTTCATTATTTTTTCTCTCTCCAATTCTGCACGCGCAAAACCTATTCCAAACAAGGGTTACTATGACAACATTTTGAGCCGAAAACTTCAACTTCGCAAAGGTTAAGAAAGCCGAGAAGTCTCTCCCAAACTATATTAAAGTCGTAAGATAGTGGAAGAAAACGTTGCAGATCCGAGATCTGCACTAGATATGGAATGTATAAGCTAAAATAAAGTAGTTTAACATCTACCTCTAGTCTGAAATGGAAACCAAATATGTCATCAAACACCGCGTGATCTACCTATAGCTCCATATAGGCAACTTTTGGACCTCCACTATCAAGAATACAGCAAACCGCGATCAGTGATTGTGTTCTCCCAAGAACAAGTGTGTGTGCATATGCCCTAGAATCAGATAATGGGCAGCTCTGGGTCCATGTGTGCGCGCCTCCTGTTCGACGAACCGCGTATTATATATGTATGTTTCTGCGCAGGATATGATAGACGGCATGCATGCGAGCACAAAGACCAGGAAACGCAGGCCGAATCGCCCAGAAAATGGTCGTGCCGCGTCGTCGAGACCTGGGGGCGGGAAGACCGGAAGAACACACAGCTTTTCGCCGATAATATAACGCTGCACTCCGTGTGACGCGATCATCAAGAGGATAATCGTCAAGAGCAGGTGTCTCACTTTGCGAGCAATTTGGCTTTTCTTTGGCGTTTGTTTGCGCGTGCTGTGCAAAGCGCAGGCAGTGCAGGACGCGATGAGGCCGTCGAAGCCTACGCGGCAGGGGCAGGGCGACGACTTGCTGGGTGTTAAGTCGTCTTAACCCATGGACGCGTGTAGGCGTTTTATAGCTTCTCCTCCCTGACCTATCAGTATTATGCGATGAAATGTTAACACGTTCAGAAGGAAAGCAAGACCGAGACTTTGGGGGCTAGCACCTAATCTAAAAGACTTTTACAGTACACTGAAATTAGTAAGGTGTCCCGTGCAAATTGCACGGCTAGATTTGTTATAAATTAACTCCTCATTTCACCTTATTTTTTTATTCCAAATTGTGCATATGTTTAGTGCTTAATTCGTATCCCAATCGAACTTCTAATTTTTTGGCCTTGAGAGCGAACGTGGAGGCTCCTTTTGTTGATCAATCAAATATTAATATAATAGATAAATGCACATCGTCATCCTGATCATTGGACAAAAAAACAGAAAAAAAATAACCAGAGTTGACCAGAAACATAAAACTTGTCTGATCCTTGTCGTGGAAGCCTGAGAAGATGTAGCGAGAATACCAGGAAATACCTGAGGTTTTTCACTGTATTTTCAGGCTGTAATCCTTGCATGTTCTCTGAAAATTTCATGAGAGAAAAGCGATTCATCAGCGGGAGAGCACACGCTGAGTAAATTTCCACCGGTATTAACAATTTTTGCTATGAAAGCACAAATAAAAAATATGTGAAGTCCGTGCTGCATTCTGTTGGAGATGATCTTTGGGTAATCCCTAATTAAGGTTAATTATGAAATTAATGGCAAATCAAGCCAATCAGTCCACCTGCCATTTTCTCCAACTAATTAGTACCTGCCATGATCGGAGGCACTCCTACCAAATATAGGATTCGGCCCCCAGGCCTGCAGCGCATATAAAATCAGTGGGAGGCACCCCTGCGCCTTCCTAATCCATTCTTCACATCCCCAAACCGATCACTAAGGCACTGGAGGGTCTTGGAAGGTCCGATCCCCGTCCAGCCCGTTCCGGTGGCGTCCCGAAGGCCGCCGCAACCCTGCAACTCGCGTCCATCACCAGCAAGGGGTTCCCAATTCACTACTGGATTCTGGTTCTTTGCCGAGGGCCTGGCAGAAAAACCCTCGGCAAAGGCTTTGCCGAGGGCCGCCCTCGGTAAAGATCCCTCGGGAAATTTTGAGTCGGCGAAGAGGGTCTTTGCCGAGGGCCAATTATCGGGCACTCGGCAAAGCCTTTGGGCAAAGAAAAGTAGCCGTTAGGCCTGCCGTTGGTTGACGGGGTCTTTGCCGAGGGCCGGCCCTCGGCAAAGAATTTATTTTTTTCGGAAATTTCTTTGCTAAGGGCCGGCCCTCGGCAAAGAGGTTTTTTAAAAAACCAGTCGCAAAGGAATCTAATTTTTTTTTTAGAAAAGCCTTTGTCGAGGGCCCTCGGCAAAGAATTTAATTTTTTTCGGAAATTTCTTAGAGTTTATTTTTTGTAAAAAACCAATCGCAAAGAAATCTATTTTTTTAGAAAAGTCTTTGCTGAGGACCGGCCCTCGGCAAAGAATCTAATTTTTTCGGAAATTTCTTTGCCGAGGGCCGGCCCTCAGCAAATAATTTATTTTAAAAAAACCGCTCGCAAAGAAATCCAATTTTTTTTTAGGAAAGTCTTTGCTGAGGGCCGGCCCTCAGCAAAGAATTTAAATTTTTTTTAAAAAATAGTCTTTGCCGAGGGCCTCTGCCCATGGCCCTCGGCAAAGAACCATTGCTGAGTTTTTGGAAAAGCCCTTTGCTTAGGGCCTTAGTCCATGGCCCTCGGCAAAGAAATAGAAAATTAATTTTTTTTTATTTTTTTGCATTCCATCAACATAAAAATTATATATATATATATATATATATATATATATATATATATATATATATATATATATATATATATATATACACACACACACATAAACCATCACATGCATATATCACAACCGCAATTGTCAACGACAAATCATAATATATTACAACCAGAAGTGACATGTTTATCATCGTTCACAAGTTTATTACGATAAGTTCATCAAATCCATGCATAAGTCACAACCATAAACCACGGTAAGTCTAAGCACATCACATAGCACAAGTTCTCATCAAGCTACTGCCTATGATACGGTGGCGAAGGAAAGACGTGGTCACCCGGTGATGCATTGACGGGTTGATTGGAGGCCGGTGACGCACTGGCGGGATGATTGGAACCCGCGGACTGAGGCTGCACAAAGGAGCAAAAAGTACAGTGAGTAATCTTGAAATACAGTTTTGAACTTAGAGATTGCAGCTTGTAATCTAGGAATACAGAAAGACTAGACTTAATTAAAAATTTCGGCAGCACCTCCCCTGCACGGGGAGGTTTCACAACCTGCAAAAAAACAATGGCACGAACGCCGATATCCACAACGGCACGAAGGCCGATATCCATAACGGCACGAAGGCCGGCATACATGCAAAGCACAAGAGTGAAGTGAACTTTCATACTTACAGGAGTAGGTGTAGGAGGAGGAAGCACATGAGATGACAGCTGCACAGGTACACCCGTTACTTGCCCAAGATTTTGCATGATCACCATCATCTCCGCCATCTGCTTCTGATGGGCCGCCAACGTGGCTTTCGTGGCATCCAGCTCTGCATGCAGCTCTTGACTATGTCTTTTTGTTTGTTCCAGCTTGACCTGCAATATTCCACTTCCAACGTTTCAGTAGTGCAAATCTAATTTAGGTGTGTAAAGATCAACGTATGACGATTAAAACAGGAATTACCTCTAATGCTTCGACCCTTGGGATTGATGGACTAGGCCGTGGGCGTATGGGCTGGCTGGAGCTCGTGCTCCGTACTCGGATAGCGCCGAGGGAGGGAATAGTGCTGGAGTCGATGGCACCGTCTGCAATCCACAGCCGCCTGTGCTTCTTGCCTCCTCCGAGCCTCATGATTGCCTCTGCATCAATGGGCTCAGTGCGCACATTGTAATTTTCCCCATGGATCGTCCTTACCGCTGACGTGTACTCTTGGACTTTAGTGTACACGTTCGGGTCGGAGTACGCCTGGGGCGGGGCAGCCGGATCGAAGGAGACTGAGGACGATGCCCTGCCCATGTGGGACATAGCCCACGCAGAGAACTCCGAGACCTCCACGCCCGGGTGCGCAGCCTCCTGCGAGAAAGACAGGAATATGGTGAGAAATCAAGGACAATTGAGCGTCAAAATAAATGAAAGAAATCACTTACGTATGCTTGTTTGTATCCGGAGAGGCTTTGGCTGCCTTGATGGTGAGTTGGACCTTGCCTCATCATACGCTGTTGCCGCTGCCTCTCATGCGTGTCAACAAAGTCCTGTGATAACTACTTGTCCACGATCATGGCCCAGCACTCGGGATACGATCGGCACCACCAAGGAATCACCTACAAGTCATCAAATATTTGACATATAAGAAGTTACTCGCCTACTTAATATCAAAACGAATCATTATCAATGTTCGTTGTCTACCTCAAGGTACTGGTCCCGGGTCAGTGTAATCTGTCTTGCTTGACTCTTGGGGAGAGGCTGCTTAAGTATCGACCTGTAGTAGTCTATGTGGGCCTGGACGCGCCCATGGTGGTGCATCTCGGTGATGTACTTCCTACAAGCTGTGGCAGCCGCCCGATCCGCCTGGGCCTCAAGTCCTTCTTCAGCCTTGAAAAATTTCTGCATACAAAATCGATGTATGTATTCATTATTTCAATAAAAGATTAAACCGATGAATGCGATATATTAAGCAATGTTGTGCAATAGAGACTTACCCAAAACTCCGCCAATACCCGCTCCTGCTTGTTGCGGTAAGTGTCATCCGTGGCCAGTGCGTACCTGTCCCAGTTGGAGGCCGGCTCCTGCTCCACCGGCTCTTCGGCTAGTGTTACAATGCCGGGGTACCATTGCCTGCACAAAGCACCAAGGATGCTCGCGGGGGTGCGTGCTGGAGTACCCGACAAAACCAACCAGGCCCTGCACAAGTGATTAAGAAAATTTATGAGTTTTTCTTATGATTTCCAGCATATCTTATGAAGTAGTTGTGAGGACATCTATAGTTACTTACCTCTTTGCCATAGGCCGAATCACTGGGCGGTTGTGAGGAAGTGGAACCGGAGGAAGGCCCGCGGGACCTCGCTCGTAGAGAGGCCGGGTAGCGGTACCCCCTCCCTCGCCTCCGTCGCCCTCGAGCGCCTCGTCTTTGTCGCCCTCGAGCGCCTCGTCTCCCTCGCCAGTTTGCTGACCCCTCTCGTCCTCGTCCTCGTCCTCCTCCAGCAAGGGCTCCTCATCTGGCACCTCGTCACATGGCGAGGGAGGAGATCGCTGCCTCCTGCAGCGGTTGCCCCTAGTCCTCCTCTCGTGACCTCCTGCAGAAGCTGCCCCGGACGACGACCCCTCACCTCGAAGGAGAGGGCGGTCTCTCCCGTAAACCGAAGGCGTGTCACGGCGTGGACGTCTGCTCGCCATCTTCGTTCAATCACCTGCAATCACAAAGAATGAACAAGACTAATTAGTACATATATTACAAATAGATTTAAAATATATAAACAAAACACGAGTTAAAAAAACATAGTATTACATGTATTACGAATAATCTTCATGATTGGGATCATAGGTCTCATCATCACTATCCAAATTGTCCAAATCAACAAGAATATCCGAAGGTTCTATGTTGTCATCGTCCTCGTTGCCTAGAAGTAATCGCTCTAGCATTGCTATGTCCTTGGCATTTACCACCACATCTCCAGGAACCTCGCCATCAACCGTTTCGTTGTCTACTTCCATTTCGATTGCTTCGGGTAAGACTATCTCAAACGTGCCTGGTAGCCCATCTTCTTGATAGAACTGTCCATCAGATGTGCTTGCGTTGAAGTTGTAATCATCATAGTTTGGGGCCGGTAGTTTACCATGTGAAGATACCTGGTGCACAATAGCCCAACCCTTAAGATCCTCTTTGTCTTGGTTGGCGTATTGAGTATAATACACCTGCACGGCCTGTTGAACCACAATGTAGACATTTTTTTCAGGATAGATGGAATCTTCTCGAATCTCGACTAGCCCAAGATGAGGGGTTCGTCTCGTTTCTCGAGGATTAAACCAGTGGCATTTGAAGATGACAGGTTTAAGAGGTTTGTCTCCATGAAATGAGAGTTCATAGATTTCCACAACCCTACCATGATAGTCAAGGCCATCAGTGCTGGCCGTACAAACTCCGCTATTTGTAGTTTTTCGGCTGGGACGACTCTGCTCATAGCTTGTTGTGTGAAAGCGAAATCCGTTCACGTCATAGCCGCTAAATGACTTGACCCTAATGTCACAGCCACTTGCAACCTGTTTCAACTCGTCACTCATGGACGAAACGGACTGGGCCTGCACGGTCAAGCATGATAGGTCATTATATTAATCAAACGTATGATCACCTTGGACGATCGAACGTACGAGCTAAATTGGACATTACCTTTCGTTTGAACCAAGAAATGAAATCAGGCCTCCCCGCTCCCGCACCCCGCGAAACAATGGTGTCTTGTTCATGCGAGGTAGGATCCCTTGATTGATGCCAGAATTCACGAACAAATTCCCTGTCCGAACGAGAATCAATGGGGTTAGATGCAGAATAAACACGGCGTATTGGAACAAGTTCGTCGAGAACTTACTTGATGAATGGCTGCACCTCGGTAAGGTTGTTCAGCATATATAGCATGATAATGCGCCACTCTTCATTTCCCAATAGCTTCGGGGTTGATCCAATTGCGGCGCCGAGTTGTCCTTGGAAAAGGCTGAGGGTCGATTCATTCTCTCCAGCGTTGTAACGTGGGAGTGGATTATGATTACTAGGAAGGTTCGGCTTGTAATAGAGCGTTGTGAAGTTTGACACCTCCTCCCGAATGCATGCCTCTGCAATGGAAGCCTCAATTCTGGCTTTATTTGTGCATTTTTTGCGAATAGTCTTTAGACATCTCTCGATTGTATAGCACCAACAGAACTGCACTGGCCCACCCAAACGTGCCTAGGACGGGAGGTGCACAATCAGATGTTGCATCGGCAAGAAGAAGCCGGGTGGAAAGATCTTCTCCAGCTTACAGAGCAACACAGGTGCCGCTTTTTCCAAGTCCTGAGCGATGGTCCGAGATATCTCCTTGGCACAAAGCTGGCGGAAGAAAAAGCTCAATTCTGCCAACACTTGCCAGACATATTCAGGGACATAGCCTCGGACCATTGCCGGAAGAAACCGCTCAATCCATATGTGGTAATCATGACTCTTCATCCCATTGACTCGCAGAGTGCCTAAGTTCACTCCCCTGCTCAAATTTGCTGCATATCCATCTGGGAACATTAACATCTGGATCCACTTTAGTACTTCCCTCCTTTGATCGATTTGCAAGACGAAATTGACCTTAGGCCTTTTCCAGTTCTTGTTTCGGCCACTAGGGGGCTTCATCTCTTGATTCGGTCTATCACACAACGTCGCTAGGTCCACTCTAGCCTTAACGTTGTCCTTAGACTTTTCAGTGCCCATGAGAGTTGCCCAAAGTGCCTCGGCGATATTCTTTTCAGTGTGCATTACATCAATGTTATGTGGCAGAAGAAGGTCATTGAAATAAGGGAGCCTCGTCAAGCCGGACTTATGAGTCCACATATGTTCCTCACCATATCCCAGAAAACCACCTTCTTCATTGGGCACGAGAGCATCTATCTAAGCACGAACCTCGGCACCAGTCCTCAAGTGCGGTTTAGGGTCTGTCACTTTGACACCTTTCATAAAGTTTTTGATGTCTTCTCTAAATTCATGGTCTAAAGGGAGGAACTGACGATGCTGGTCGAATGACGAATATTTGCCACCCTTCTTCAACCAAATGAACCTCACAGTTTCTTTGCATATTGGGCATGGGAACTTCCCGTGAACACACCAGGTGGCGAATAACCCATACGCCAGGAAGTCATGCAGGGAGTAGTGGTACCAAACGTGCATTTTAAAGCTTGTCTTTGTAGCTCGGTCGTATGTCCATACCCCCTTCTCCCAAGCATGGATCAATTCATCAATCACAGGCTCCATGAACACACCGATATTACTCCCCGGGTGCCCAGGAATTATCAACGACAAGAATATGTTATGTGGTTGAAAGGAGATGCCGGGTAGGAGATTGAGGGGGATAACAAAGACGGACCAGCATGTGTATGGGGCAGCCATCATTCCATAAGGATTGAACCCATCTGTTGCTAGCGCGACACGTACATTACGGGCCTCAGTTGCTTTGTCACGTTGTTTGTCATTGAAGTACGTCCATGCTTCAGCATCAGACAGATGTACCATCTTCCCAGGATTGTACCGTTTGCCATCTTTGTGCCATGTCATCTGTTTCGCGGATTCCTCGGTCATGAATAGACGTTGGATCCTTGGCAGGAAAGGAAGGTGCCGTAGCACTTTCGCGGAGATCGAAAGCTGCTTCTTCTGACCATCACCGTAGTCTACCTCCAGGTACCTGGAGGATTTACACTTCGGACAGTAATTTGCATCCTTGTGTTCTTTCCTAAATAGGATGCACCCCTTTGGACAAACATGTATCTTGTCATACGGCATCTTAAGCATACGGAGGAGTTTCTCTGCCTCGTACAAGTTCGTGGGCAAAATGTGCTTCTCCAGTAGCATGGTGCCAAACACGGCCAACATCTTATCGAAGCTTTCTCGACTCAGGTTTAACTCGGCCTTCAACCCCATTACGCATCCAATCGCATCTAGCTGAGAAATCGTTGTACGATCGTGAAGGGGTTCTGTGCTGAGTCCAACATTTTGTAGAAGTCCTTTGTGGATTCCTCCATCTTCTCCTTCTCACGTTGTTCAGCAAAGTGAGCTTGGTGGGCGTCATCTAGCATGTCTGCTACCCCAGCATCATCATCAAAAGCCTCGAGGCGTGGTCTCACCACCTCCGCTCTTATTCGATCTGCTTCACCATGGTAGAACCACTGGTGGTAGCCAGAAGTATAACCATTGAACACAAGATGTCTACCCATGGTCTTCTCATCTACCTTTCTCCTATTGTCACATTTGCTACAGGGACACCAAACTAGAGAATGTCCTCCTGCTCCTGGCCCAAATGCATGTTTCAAGAAGCGATCTCTCCCGCTCACCCATTCCATGTCAAAGACATTCCCGCTTCTCTAGCCCGTGTACATCCACTGACGGTCCTCCATCCTCTAACATTTACATCACATATTGAGACCATCAATTGCATCTACGCGGTGTTCCTATTGTCTAATAGGTGAGGATAGGTCCTAATCCCACCCGCGGATGCGTAGATGAGGTCAGTTTCCATGCTC
Organism: Eremochloa ophiuroides; assembly: GCA_038502445.1. NCBI lineage: Eukaryota > Viridiplantae > Streptophyta > Magnoliopsida > Poales > Poaceae > Eremochloa > Eremochloa ophiuroides. The sequence goes on from JAHLJS010000007.1 coordinate 59,200,677, forward strand.
CGCTCCTCTCTGAGACAGAATTTCGGCAGCACCTCCCTGCTATTCTCTCGATACACGTCCTGCAAGGGAGAGTGTGTATCCGAAGAACAACAGGGAGGTGATGCCGAAACTCCGTCTCGGATGGAAGCGGACCATGGAAACTAACCCATCCACGCATCCGCGGGCTGTCCAAAAAACGTGGACAATCCGAAACAGATACGGTCGTAGATATGCAAAGATCCGCATACCCACGACCATATCTCTTTCGAACAGGAGACGCCTAACTGGGGTTACGCGATCTACAACAATGATACGGAAAGAGGGTTATACCTAGGGTCCCGGTGAAGTCAGGCTAGCGGGGCCGTGGCGAGACGGTGCAGTGGCGAGGTGACGCGGTGCAGGCAGACTTGCAACGTCGACAAAGACGATCAGGGTTGGCGAGTTCCTCCGACGGGTCCTCTGCAAAAGAAGAAACATATAATACTATAAGTTGAAAATTTCGACAGCACCTCCCCTGCACAGGGAGGTTTCCATAACCTGCAAAAAACAACGGCACGAAGGCCGACAACCACATATATACCAAGAGAACCCTTGTAGTTTAGTTCTCATTCCATGCAAAAGAAAGTATCTAAGTGCTACAACAAAAACCAACTCGGTTCTTAGCTTGAGCTGCAGAAGTACCAGTAATTAGAAATTTTGGTAACCGATCACAGGAAAATCAGTGAGATAACTACAAGCAGCAAGAAGAAAATGCATATGGGGGCAATAGCACCAATTGTAGACTTTTAGTATGCAGAATCATAATTAATGTTTCAGTTAACTACACATCTGGTAACATATAGCATGAATCAACATGGTTAACTAACAATCTAATTCTAAACCTGCATCATTAACAAGATAGCTAGCTAGCAGTGGGAAGCAATCAATATATAAGATATCTTGGTAAAACAGTTCTCAGCAAGTAAATGAGCGAAAGCAATGAAAAAAACAATTTGAGAACTGCAAAAATCTGAAATTCCAGATTTGCAAAGACATAACTAAAAAAAATCTACCAGATCCATTTATACGGTACCAAGAATCTAGTATATATAATCTATTTAGTGTTTCACTGCAAATGGCAATCTTAGTATATGGAAACAGTACAAAATATCACTCCCAACTTCCGAAAACAGAATAATACTGCATTGCCGCTGCGCAAAATTCCAGTTCAAAAACAAAATTTCAGTTCAACTAAAATATATTTGGATTAATTGCAACAAGCTGACAAATGTTTATTTGGATTAAATCGATCACCCAAATCAAGTAATCTTTATTTACCCAGCCTCTACGGTATACAGGCAACAACAACTACTACTTCAGTGCACCATAGTTTCAGGCAGAGAGGAACTCACTAGCAGCAACAGCGAGGGTCTCCGGCTCCTTCTTCTTCCTCCTCCTTTTCTTCTTCCTCCTTCCTCCCTCCTCTTCCTCCTACTACCTCCTCCTTCTCCCTACTGGCCGGAGGGGGGATCGGCGGCCGGGGGCGGCGCGGGTTGCCGGCGAGTGGTGAGCATGGCACGCGGGTGGGGCTGCGTGCCGACGAGGAGCGGAGGCAGCGGGGGCCGGGCCGGGCAGCTCGGGCCGCCGGCGAGGTGCGGGGAGGGCGACCGCTACTGGTACTGGCGGCCGGCACCCGCGGGAGGGAGGCGCGGCGGCGGGGCGGCGGCCGGGAGGCGTGCAGGGAGGCGCCGGCGGACTGCCGGGCGGGCTCTGGCGGCGGGGCGGGAGGCGGGAGGCGCGCGGGGATGCGGCGGCGGACCGCCGGGCTGGCTCTGGCGGCGGGGAGGCGAGCGGACGACGGGGAGGCGCGCGGACGGCGGCGGCGGCGGCGGTCGCCAGGGAGCAGGGCGGGCAGGGAGCAATGGGATGGGAGTGGATTGGGTTAGATGGGCCTTGGGCCCTTATTCCAGAATTTTTTTATTTTTTTCACGAATTTCTTTGCCGTGGGCCTGGGAGGAGGCCCACGGCAAAGCCCTCTTTGCCGAGGGCTACTCTGGGCCCTCGGCAAAGAATTTTTTTTGTTTTTTTAACCTGGTTTTTTTCTAGTGCTATAATACATTATTTGAAACTCAATTTTAAAATTTGGGCTAATGTTGACTTTTTTGATATATTTCTCTACTTTATTTCGTTTAAATGATTTTTTTCGAATATTTCAAATTTGAACTGCAGGTGCATGGAATAATGCAATTTAGTTATTCGAAAAATATTATTCATGGTATTTGGTGTATGTTGAGTCCTTATCCACGAACTCGCATCAAATTTCGGACATCTTATTCACGTAACATGACGAGGAACTTGTTGGAAAAGTGTTTTTAAAATATATAAAATGCAAACCAAGCCCGAAAATCATGAAACTTGTTGAGGTGCCATGTTATCACATGCAGAGGCTAAGATAAAAAATTAACAAGGTTTCGAGAAAGTTGTGATGTCGGATGCCTGAAACCCAGATATCTCCACATACGATGACACGTTATCGCATGTGGAGATTTCTAGGTTTCAGGTATCCGACGTCACACCTTGCTTGGAACCTTGTAAATTTTTTATCATAGGCTACACATGCGATAACATGACACGTCGACAAGTTTCGTGATTTTCGGACTTCGTATGGATTTTATATAATTTAAAAATACTTTTCTGATAAGTTGGTTGTCATGTTACGTGAACAAGATGCCTGAAATTTGATGCGAGTTCATGGATAGAGATTCAACATACACCAAATACCATGAATTAAATTTTGTCAATCACTAAAGTTCATTACTCCATGCACCTGCAGTTCAAATTTGAAATATTCAAAAAAAATCATTTAAACGAAATAAATTAAGAAAATATATAAAAAAAATTCAAAATTGACCCAAATTTTAAAATTGAGATTTAAATGATGTATTAGAGGTCTAAAAAAAATTAGGTTCAAAAAAATAAAAAATAAAAAAATCTTTGCCGAGGGCCTAACTTGGCCCTCAGCAAAGGGGTCATTGCCGAGGGCCCAGTGTGAGGCTCTCGGCAATGAATTTTTTTTAAAAAAATAAAAGAATCTTTGCTGAGGACCTAACGGCAGGCCCTCGGCAAAGACTACCGCTGTGACCCGTTCCGCGAAATTTGCCGAGGGCCAAAGATGAATTTTGTCGAGGGTCGTCTCTTTGCCGAGGGCCTAGTTTTGCCGAGGGCCATCGGGCCTGGCCCTCGGCAAAGAGGGTCTTTACCGAGTGCCCGAAATTTGGCCCTCGGCAAAGCCTCAGGCCTTCGGCAAAGACCCTGTTTCCAGTAGTGCAAACCCCTAACTGGTGATTTTCATCCTTCTACATCACCACCGATGACTGCATCGACAATGGAGGCGCTTATATCTACTGCAACTAAGGGTCTGGCCTATTTAATTGTGTTTTTCCACAATAGATGAATAGTGATCATGTTTAGACTAATATTAAGATCCTGTTTAGCCTTAGATTTATTTCAACACATTCGTTCTAGGCCTTCCAGGCAAGTGCCGACCGGGCCTTCCAGGCCGTTAGCAGGCTGCTGTTGCACCGCACGGGCCGAGCTGGCCGTCCTGCAGGCTTGCCACGCTTTTGGCCAAGCGGGCCGGCTACTAGCAGGCTGCTAGCAGGCCGCAGGCGGGGCCACCTGTGCGGTTCTGGCATTTAGAAATTGAATTCCGTTTATTATTTATTCTCAGCGCACATTTGAGCATTTTAGTTAAGTTTTTGAGCTGATTAATATTGTTTTTTATATTAATCATGAGTTTATTTATACTCAAATAAACTTGCCCACTAATATTTATGAGTTCCCGTGTAGCTACTATGCTAATTGGATTGGATATTAAGTTTTAGCTGAGTGTTTTATAATCATGTTTTTTGGGTAAATCTAAGTTCTTATTTAGTTCAATAAATAAGATTATATAAGTACTGACTGGCTCGACTCGGTCATAAGCACAATTTTTTAAGCTACGGTTGTGCCTATCTTGAAGAGTTAAACTGAGATTTACTTCAAGAATATAAGTTTACTTAGATATTCAATTTAAGCACATTATTTAAGTATTTTAAGTTTTAAGCCCTCGTTATATTTAGTATTTTCAGCTTAGTTTATTGTTGTTGTTATTATTATTTTAGCAACTTAATTATTGCTTTTAAGTATGTATAAGTTTAATGCCTCAAATATAATGAATATTCCCATTTCATATAAAGCTTAATTATTCAGTTTTGTTTCTTTAAGTTAATATATATGTGGTTTTGGGAATATGTAGCTGAGAATATTTAAGTTTAAGAACTGTTTTAGTGAAAAATTACTCAGCTAGCTTTTATGTGCAATTTAAATATGTTTTAAGTCTAAGTTTTTATTTTCAGTTCCAGCATTTCATTTATGCTTTCATGAGCATTTATTAGTAGTGCTCTAAGATTAAGTTTTGCATAAGTTTACATTCAATTACACGTATTTATATATATACATTGTATCCACCACTGTATAATAAGATGGTCTTCGGTTAAATGGAACCAACGAGAAGTTTAACTGAAGATTACTCATAGTTAATTTCTGACCAACATTGATTTTAATTATGAGTTATTAAGATGGATTTTCTTTTGTTTCTGCCCAACGGTGATGCAAATTAAAGTCCTTAAGCATGTTGTTAATACTGACCAACGTTGTTTTAACTTTCATGCTTTAAGTACAACTTATATACAGTTTACTAACTGAGACATTATTTTGCTTTAAATTTTCAGTAAATTATGCAGACTATATAAGTAAGATAGAACCCCTAAGTTGCGCTAATTTTTCTACTTGGACTAATCAGGTGCATGCGATTCTCAAGGAGCTGGACCTTGATTATGTGCTTCATGAGGAAAAACCATGTGCTCCTTCTTCTACTTGTGTATACTATGCTGAGAGGATGAAAGAGCACATCCCAAAATTAGAAAAATGGCAGAAATTTGATAGGATTGCCAAAATGATCATTACATGGTCGCTCTCAGTCAACATGATCAGGAGGTTCCTTTGTAATGAAAAGAACAAAAAATTAAGTGCTAAGGGGCTTCATAACTTTATAAGAGCTCACTTTAAAAAGGTTTTCCTTTATGATAAGTTACTTAGTTCCCGTTACGATGGGATAAGTGGTCTGGGTAACCATATTAGGAGTATGTTTGATATGGCTTATGAATTAAAGGCAGTTGGATTAGATTTGTCTGATGAGTTTATGGTAAGTTGTCATATGAATTCTATGCCAGAAAATCATAATAAACATGCTCAAAATGATAAGTTTCCAATAGTCTGTAAATTCTCCAAGTTACCAAATTGATGATTAGAGTAAGAGTGGCTTCAAAATATAGGTAACTTAAGTTGTCTCATAAGTTTTGCTTAAGATATTTCCCCAACATTTGGTGGATTAACTTAGGTGCAATAATGCACATCTTAACATTGTTCTCAGGTCTTGCCAACCTAAGAAACGAGGGGAGCAAGGAGCTAATGATGGAATAAAGATGAAGTCGTGCTTTGAAGTCTCGCATTAGATCAGATTTAAGTCTAGTTTTCAAATAATGAATGAGTTATCTTAGGTTGAGAAATCCATTGTGTTCTAAACAAATGTTCTTGAGTTTGGAGTTTATGGATACATTATCAAATTTATTCCATTATGATCTATCTTATCAGTTGGCTATATTCCTATAAAATGAGTTTTTTATGTCAGTTTTACTTTCAAGTTAATTATTAGTCATAAAATGAGACCTTCTCAAAATTGTGTCACTAATGTTTATGCCACATTTCGAAGGGGAGAATGGAGTGTCTCATCAGCAAAGAGATGATACTCTATTCAATAACATTATTAAACAAATTATAAAGCATGGGACTTGAGAAATTAAGAAATTCATATTAAGTTTTGTCCCTTAGCCCAACATTATTAGTCTCTAATCTTAGTGTGGCTTGCTTTCACTATTTCTGGCCAAAGCTGATTAGTGTTTGCATGATCACTAAGTTTCTTGTTCTAGTTTATTCTGGCCAACGCTGATTAGACTAGTCCACAGAGCTTGTTTTGGAGACTTGTATGCCTTATGTTTTTCATTCTAGCCAACGTTGATTGATGAATATTTGACCATAAAAGTTTACTAGGCAAAGATAAGGATAAGAAATGAGATTATGAGAAAATGAGCTATCCACATGGCACCCTAGTTATGTTCCTAAAGAATGCAGAAATCAGTGGGAGCAAAGTCCAAGTGATTGCGTTTGCACTGTTATAACCTTTTCACTAAGTTAAGTTTTGGTCTTAGAGAATGCAAAAATCAGTGGGAGCCAATGGGAGTTCACAAAGGAGCAAGATTAAATCTTGGAGAGATACAGGCTTAATTTTCTATATCAATGATCCAAGAAGACATAAGTATCTCAGTTTGTGCCCTATGTCATTAATGTGTCTCCATTTAAATTACTATGATTTTCTATTGTAGCAAACATTAGTGGATAATTAGGCACATTAGTAAACATCTACTGTTATTAATCTGCTTGTGATCCATGATAAGTCTATAAGTGATCACTTCAGAAGTGGAATTTTTGTTATTCTAAACTAAAGTAATCTTATGAACTTAAGTCCATAAGTAAGTATAAAATGTGGGTATTAATGTGTTTCCTAATGAAGTCAATCTAGTAGGCTATAAAAGGGTCTACAATTTTAAAAGTGACTTCAAAGGGATTTTAGAAACATTCAAATTAACAACATAGCCCATCATGGTTTAGAATTTCATTAAGTGGACAATAATATTTATTAGAAAAAGGTGGAAAAGTTGTCTCGTCCTCATACTCTACATGGGGAAGATGAGCTGACACGTGATAGTATCACATAAGTGTTTTGTTGCTCTCCCAAATTTTTGTTTTGGTGAAGCCTTCAAGTTGAGATACACCATTACACGACCAAATGAGTACTAGGATTATCACGAGTTTAAATAAGTAATGCCATGCCTGTCTATTTGCAAAGTGCAGTTGCGCAACTCAGTAAGATTAATAATAATGAGAATAAGTTAGTCGCAGTTGAAGCAGAAGACGTTCCATATGCTTCGGCTACCATTAACTTCAAAGATGCTCAAGTCAATACTAGTCTAAACTTGGCATCGGGATACTTGGCAAAATATAAGTTTATTAGTCCAGAATGGGTCCACTAGAAGGTGCTAAAGAATTTTTAGGTTTACAAAAGTTATTGATGAGGCATCAAGAGAATCATCATGTCACTTATAAGAATTAAGAATCTACTGATTGCTTGATTCTGATTCTCTTGAGTATGTATAAGAAAGTGCACAATCAGATTATACCTACTCTTGCAGGAAAGGACATCTTCATTGAAAGCTCAAAATAATTAGTATTAAGATGAGCTCAATTAGTGACATAAAAAAAATTGACAGGTCATGTGGCTTAAGAGATATTATCCCAAGATTATGATTGACATACTGCTACAGGCCTACTTTTAAGTTGCAGTATTATTTCAAGTAACAACAGATCAAATGTTGACGCCAAGGACATTGATTAAATGTTGTGAAAGAATGAATCTAGAATCAAATTATTAAGTTTGAGAAAAATAAGAACTGAGCTAATGTTAGAATAATTGATCATTTGAGCCTTAACATTTATCCCATTTATGAGCACGCAAAATATATTTGGGTTTTATCATTGCAATGTCTCTAATTTTGTTTCTGGTAATAGGGCCATGAACTCCCAATAAGTAGTAAGTGTTCTAATAAGGTGTTGCTGCAAACTATGGGTAATGGAGTCCCAGTGGCGATTAATGCCACTGACGACGCATTGGTCTAGTCTTGTTGTGATACTGAGTGTGAACATAAGAGTAAGTCGAACATTAGTTATTAATTGTATTAGCCATTCGATCAAGTGGGAGAATGTTGGAGATGATCTTTGGGTAATCCCTAATTAAGGTTAATTATGAAATTAATGGCAAATCAAGCCAATCAGTCCACCTGCCATTTTCTCCAACTAATTAGTACCTGCCATGATCCGAGGCACTCCTACCAAATATAGGATTCGGCCCCCAGGCCTGCAGCACATATAAAATCAGTGGGAGGCACCCTGCGCCTCTCTAATCCATTCTTCACATCCCTAAACCGATCACTAAGGCACTGGAGGGTCTTGGAAGGTCCAATCCCCATCCAGGCCAGTTCCGATGGTGTCCCGAAGGCCGCCGCAACCTGGCAACTCGCGTCCATCACCAGCAAGGGGTTCCCAAACCCCTAACTGGTGATCTTCATCCTTCTACATCACCACCGATGGCTGCATCGACAACAGAGGCGCTTATATCTACTGCAACTAAGGGTCGGGCCTATTTAATTGAGTTTTTCCGCAATAGATGAATAGTGACCATGTTTAGACTAAGATTAAGATCCTGTTTAGCCTTAGATTTATTTCAACACATTCGTTCCCAAGTTGGCTGCAACTTCTCTTTATTCTACCCATAGGAAATGGAACGGATACGAACGTGAAATGCGAGGGCATCCTGTAGGGAGGACAAAGATTAGATGCTGATTAATTGCTCATTAAATTGCCAAAACAGTCTACTTGAATAATACAGCCCTCCGAGTATTTATAGTCCATACCCCGGGCCACTATGAAATTACAAAAGGGCTGAGGGTTAACTGCCCACACCAATATAAAAGCCGGGGGCAATGAGGTAATCCTCCGCACCCTGGGCCAACCACTCCTAACCCTAACCATCTCTGGGGGGCCACCGTCGGCTCCTTGTCGAGGCGTTCATGTGATCTCTAGTGAACCCTCGCCATACCGCCCTAGGATCCTTCTTCATGTTGCCGGCATCGTTCCTCTCCCCGCAATTACCTGCCGTCTATGCCGTGTCCTGCCGAAGGTACATGGAAAGGAGGATCGGGAGAGAAAAACCTTTGCCGCGTGGGCTACGGCCCGCCATGATGCTGGTTACCTGGTCCAGAATGAGGATCGGGAGACAAAAAGGGGATCAAGCTGGAGTCTCCTTCCCCCAACAGTAGCGCCCCTCAAGGGTTTTTGCTAGCATGATGGGTCAGAGCAGCATAAAAAATCGTGGAAGGGAGACAGGCGAGGGTAGCTTGCCTATGCCCTAGCGCAGCGACGCCCCGGGGTGCTCTCGACTGTCGTGGGCATGTAGTTGCCTTGAAGTGCTTGGATTGTAAAACCCTTCTTTTTAGGTATTTTTTGTTTTTTATTTGATGTGATGCTTGATTGTTGTGATTTTTCCCCTAGTTTTCAGGATTTGGACCGGCAGGCTACCAAGCACCTATAAATAGTGGGGGCGGGTTGGGTGCTCACTTAACTCGCCCCGTGCTTCCTGGCATTTTGCTGTTGTCGTGGAATTTGAGCGAGGGCTTCCTTTTTAGTGGGGTTTCTTCTTTGAGCGGAGGCTGCTTTTGGCTGTTCTGGTTGTCGTGCTTTTTCTTTGAGGGTGAGCGGTCTTTGTGATCTCTTGTTTTTGTTGAGATTGGTGTCAACCTTTGTTTTTTTGTTTGTTTATCTTTATGGCTCGTGTCAAGAGGACTGTGAGGCCTGTTGTTGATCCCATGGCAACTGACATTGTGATGGGTGAAATGAGCTTCGAGTTTGGGCCTACTCAAGTTCCATTGGAGGATCTAGATGACTTTGCAAAGTTTGGATGGTTCAATCATGATCTTGCTGTGTTGCCGGAGGGTGAGGTCATTCCTAACCCTCGTGATGACGAGGTTCTTATTTACTATGATCGGTGGATTTTGCGCTTGATGTGTTCTTTGAAGAAGATGAACCGAGCGTTTGGGAGTATCGATGCTGGGAGATTACCTGAGATGGGTTGTACTTTGGTTTTAGCGGAGGTATTTATTGGAGGTTTGAGTGTGTTGATGTGTTGTGAGTGTTATTGTTGTAAAATAGGTTGTTGTTGTAAGTTCTGTGAAGGTTGCTCAGTTGTATTGGTGTCGAACTTATATATAGACCGTTGTGCCCAGAATGGGTTGGTTGCTGTAATTTTTTTGAAATTATTGTTTGTGTTTTGAGACTTCGCCACAATGTTGTCTGTCTTTTCCTTTTGGCATGGGTCGCAATGGCCTGTTTTCAATTTTTTTCACAGCGACGCCCCCTTTCTTTTATATGAGGCTCACGTTGATCGTTTTTGGGAGTACAACGCAACGACGTGTAGCACCCGGTTCTTAGGACAAAACAGAATGCACACTATTATGATTCTAGATGTCAAATCACATGTATAGTTAAAAATAAGGGGTGATATCAAAAGAAAATGCTTTATTACATAATGCATTAATTCAAAGAGTACAACCTTAAATAGTAGAAAGCAGAAAGACACTTCATTCTTTAGGTGAAGACTCCAACACCATACAGGAACAACTTGCTGGTCGATCACATGCCTAACTCTTCTAAACTCTAGCAATTTGGTACCCATCTAGGATTTTTCCAAAGTATTGAAAAGTATAGCAAGCGTAAGTACATGTCGTACTCAAAAATATAACATCGAGTTAATGAAGCTTAATAGGTAGACATTGGTTTAACTGCGGTTAGCTTTTATGTAGCACCCGATTTTAAGAATAAAACCAGATACACACCATATATGAGCTCAGGAAGTTAAATTAGACATATGGTCACAAATAAGGGGTAGTCTCAAAAGATAATGCTTAAATATAAAAAATATTGTTATAAATAGTATAACCTTAGTGTTGGGTACCCAACTACGGGGTACCCAACTTCAACGCAAAATCAGACCTCCCGAACAAAGCTCGGCCCAAGAAAGCGCCAGCCAAGGCCCACGTGGGAACGGCCCATGCGGGAACCTCCCGCGCGGCCTAAGATAGAGCCGCGTGGAAGCACGCGGACCCCTTGGGAGAGATTCTCCGATTCGCCCGAGCCTCCGGGACAGGGCTTGGGAAGGCAAGGCTTAGGCATCTGGTTTCCGATTCGCCCGAGCCCCCCCAAGCTCCCTCGGGCGTACCCCTCGGGTACGCCCGAGCCCTGCCGATGTCAGCAGGGCAAACTTGGTGGCTAAGGGACCTTCCCTGACCACTTTACAAGCATGGTCCCATCGGGTGGACCCCTTGACACAACTGCGCCCCAAACGCGCACGTTCGCCGTACCAACTGCCACATCTCCTCTGACAGGCGATCTGACGGTCCTACTTCTCCCACGCTGCTACAGGGATGGTCAACCGTACGGCCCCCAGGACTGACGGGGAGATTCTCCAACTTTGACGGCGACTGCCATACCCCGGCCGCACGTGCGGCACCAGGAAAGGGGAACGACAGCCGTCCGGCCAACCCGGGGTAATGGGCGAGCCTTACGATCAGGCTCGCCTACCCCCTGAAAAGTACCACACGTGGAAAGGGGAGCGCCCGAGGGAGGACACTCTCACCGCTCCATCCCATCATGCCCCCGACGGCGCCAAGGTCTCCCGAGCCTCGGGAGCTCATACTCAAAGGTCAACCTATCTACTCGTTGCACTGTGCAGGGAAGGATGCGACGGCATGACATAGTGCCACACACCAAGCCACGCACCGCACAGTGCGCCACCTTGGAACTCGCCAATGGAACAGCGGAAGGTCAGCCGAATGACTAATGCCATACCTTCGAGGCGTCAAGACGAGGGCATGGCTGACGATAGCCACCGGTCACCACTGCCTCCGCCATACCGAGCACTGTAACCACAGGGCATCACATGTAACTGTAGCCTCTCCCTTGTAACTATAAAAGGGAGGGCAGAGGCCGATCATAGGGACGATTCACCATGACGAGTACTCCAAGCCACTTACTACAATCTACAAACATAAGAAAACACAGACACTGACACTCACAAGAGACTTGGGAACTCCTCCCTCTCTCGACTAGGCTTGTAACCCTACTACAAGAACCCCGGTGCAAGGCAACACAACTTGACTCGCACTGGACGTTGGGCACTCTTTGCCCGAACCAGTATAAATCCTATGTTCCCCCTTGCACACCATCCGTGATCTCAACCGCAAAATCTAAGTTTACTAGCCGGTGTTTGCACACGCTAATTCTAGCACCGACAGTTGGCGCACCAGGTAGGGGCCTTTTGCGTGTTGATCCAGGTTGCGGATGGAAGCCAACATCCCTGCACTTCCTGCTGGTGCGGTGCTCCGGTTCGGGAGCCTCGAGTTCGTGGCCACTGGCCACGGTCTCGAGATGAACCTCCGCCCGACCGAGCCCCGGGCCACCATCGTCCTGACCCGCCCAGCAGGTGTCTGGGGAAAGGACCCCGGCGACTCCTCCAACCATTTCGGGAGACGGAGGGAACGCCACGCGCCGCTCCCGCCGAGCTAGGCGGGGGAGGCGCAACCGAGTCAACCCGGGCCCCCTGCGCGGGACACCACCTCCACGCTCATCACCAGCTCGACGCCACGAGCGGTGGTGGCAACACGTCCCCCACTACTCTGCAGAGTAATGTGGGAGGGGCCATGGCATCGTCCGCCGTTTCCCTTCGACCTCACTAGGGAAGGCCGGCGACGCGCTCTCCATTCCCCTTTGGGCTCCACACTGCTGCGGACGCCCACATCCGTGCCGTTCGTGCCTACGGGCACGACCAAGCAATGGCGTCCGTCCATCCCCTGGAGGGCCCGGGCGACCTCGATGACTCTCCACTGTCCTCTCCTGCGAGCTCTCCCAGAGCATGCAGCGGCGGGGAGTTCAATTCCAGCAGTAGCTCCACCCTTTCGGAGTACTCGGAGGGATGGGACCGCTACGGCCGCGTCTCGCCATCACAGTGGGACCTTGATAGCGGCGACGACGATGACTTCTGGGCGAACGTGGACTTCTCCGGCGTCCACGACCCCCAAGCCTTCCTCTCCTCCGACGACGCGAGGGATAACGCCCTCAGCGTCTACTCCTCCGACGACAGCATCATCGACCCCTCCCGGGAGTGCTATCACCTAGTGCACCCGGAGGAAGCCGTGTTGGAGGACGTCCATTCGGAGGAGGATAAAGACGCTCCGGCGGAGCAGCCACAGCTGCATACGCCACCTCCACCAGCTCCCGGCCCCATGCCTTCAAAGACCCGGGGGCTGGAACTTTTCGCCCTCTCCATCGTTCACTGGAGCTGGAGCAACTACGGGAGCTCGAAGCCCGGATGGACGAGGACCACTTACGCCTCGACCAGCTCCGAGCCACCCTGGAGCGCGAGGAGGAGCGGGGAGACGGCGGAGCAGCGCGACGCCGAGCCCGCGACGTCTAGGCCCACATCGTCGCCGATGACAGGGCCAGGACACCAGTGCGGGAACCCCGAGCGAGCCGAAAGCTCACGGAGGCTGCGATGCTCCTCCGGAGCATGCCTGAGCCCTTCAGCACGGAGGCCCGGCAGCTCAGAGACCAACTCAAAGGTCTTCTGAAGGACGCTGCTGTCCTCCAGGCAGAAAGCTCGGCATCCTGGCACCGTGGAGCCGAGGGACGCCATCGTGGCGCCCTGATGTGCCACGAACGAGAGGCCTCGATGCAGCTCGAGGCACCAAGAGCCCCTCGGTCCACCAGCAGCTTGGCAAGGATATCGACGTCCGCACCATCCTTTAGGCCCACGGTCGACGAAAGACCGACGGGGCCGTACGAGGCTACAACGTCCACCGGGGAGGACGCTGCGACTCCGACGAGGACTGTGCACCCTCACCCGAGCCCCCGGGTCCTCGCGTCTTCAGCGAGGCCATTCGGAGGGCCAGGTTTCCACCTCGGTTTCGACAACCAGTGAACATTGCCAAGTACTCGGGGGAGACGAACCCCGAGCTTTGGCTCACGAATTATCATCTTGCGTGCCGGCTGGGCGGCGCGTAGGATGATCTCATCATCATCCGCAACTCACCTCTGTTCCTGGCCGACTCAGCAAGAGCCTGGCTGGAACACCTTCCCCCTCGACTGATCTTCGACTGGAGCGATCTGGTTAAGATCTTCGTGGGAACTTCCAGGGCACTTATGTGCGCCCTGGCAACTCCTGGGATCTCCGCAGCTGCAAGCAGAAGCCGGGCAAGTCCCTCAGGGACTACATCCAGCGATTCTCCAAGCAATACAACGAGCTGCCCTAGGTCACCGACTCTGACGTCGTCGAAGCCTTCGCTGCAGGGATGACCTGCAAAGAGCTTGTTCATGAGCTGGGGCGTCAAACCCCCACGAGCGTCGCCGAGCTCATGAGGATAGCTACCAGCTTCGCCTCGTGCGATGAGGCGGTGGGAGCCCTCTTCTCCGACCCCAAGGGGAAGCGGAAGGAGGAAGCCCCCGAGGGCTCTTTCTCCCGAGCCCCCAACAAGAAGAAGAAGGGGAAGGGGAAGGCCCTCCTCCGCAACGAACCCCTCGTTGCGGCCGCCGAGCGCAAGGCGAAACAGCCGCCCCATGGCCGCTTCGACGAGTTGCTCTCCAAGCTGTGCCCTTATCACCAAGGTCCGGTGAATCACACGCTCAGAACGTGTGTAATGCTCAAGAAACATTACGGGCGGCAGGCGTTCCGGGACGCCGCCGGCAAGAAGCCCGCAGAGACAAGGAGGACCAGGGGGGAAGGACGATGAGTTCCCCCCTGTTGACAAGTGCCTCATGATCTTTGGCGGACCCGGGACCGCTCCCACGCTGCGTCAGCGAAAGCGCGAGCATCGGGAGGTCTACACCGTCGGACCAGCGACACCGCGCTTCCTCGACTGGTCCCTCGACGCCATCACCTTCAGCCGGGACGATCACCCAGACCATGTCCCATCGCGGGGGCGTTACCCACTTGTTGTCGACCCCGTTGTTGGCAACACGCGGCTCACCAAAGTCCTTATGGACGGAGGCAGCGGCCTCAACCTTTTGTATGCTGAGACCCTCGACTCGACGGGGATCAGCCATTCTCTTCTCCAGCCGTGACATCCCCGTTCCACGGGATAGTCCCGGGGAAGAGCGTACAACCCCTCAGGCAGATCGACCTCCCGTCTACTTCGGGGCTCCTGACAACTTCAGGAAGGAGACCCTCACCTTCGAGGTGGTAGGCTTCCGCGGCACCTACCACGCCATCCTCGGGAGGCCATGCTACACCAAGTTCATGGCCGTCCCGAACTACACCTATCTCAAGCTCAAGATGATGGGGCCCATGGGGGTCATCACCATCGGTGCCTCGTACCAGCACACCTACCAGTGCGACATTGAGTGCTGCGAGTACGCCAATGCGCTGGTGGTGCCCGAGGCCCTCATCGCCGACCTCGAGGAGCTGGCCAAGGAGGGCCCCGACCCCAAGAAGGCCACGGGCACTTTCGAGCCCGTCAAGGGGGTGAAGGAGGTGCCCCTCAACCCCGGCACATCCGATGGCAAGGTGCTGAAGATCAGCGCCACCCTCGACCCAAAATAGGAAGTTGTACGAGGAAAAGCGCCGGGCCATCGGGGAGGAGGTGCAAAAGCTTTTGGTGGCCGGATTCATCAAGGAGGTCTTCCATTCAGAGTGGTTAGCCAACCCTGTCTTAATTAAGAAAAAGAATGGAAAATGGAGGATGTGTGTTGATTATACTAGTTTAAATAAAGCATGTCCTAAGTATCCATTTCCATTACCTCGCATTGATCAAATTGTTGATTCCACTACTGGTTGTGAATGACTTAGTTTCCTTGATGCATATTCCGGTTACCATCAAATTCGCATCAAAGAGTCCGACGAGCTAGCGACTTCTTTCATCACCCCCATCGGCACATATTGCTACCTAACCATGCCATTCGGCCTCAAAAACGCGGGCGCAACTTACCAGCGTTGCATGCTCAAGGTTTTTGGGGACCTCATCGGGCGAACCGTTGAGGCTTATGTAGATGATATTGTGATAAAAACTAGGAAGGCAGACAACTTGGTAGCCGACCTAGAAGAGGCGTTCGAATGCCTCAAAAAGAAAAACATAAAGCTCAACCCCGAGAAATGCGTCTTCGGGGTCCCCCGAGGCATGTTGCTCGGGTTTATCGTTTCCGAGCGTGGCATCGAGGCCAACACGGAAAAGATATCGGCCATCACATGGATGGGGCCGATTCGCAACCTCAAAGGCGTACAGAAGCTGATGGGGTGTCTGGCAGCCTTAACCCGATTCATTTCATGGCTCGGCGAAAAAGGCTTGCCTCTGTATTGGCTGCTGAAGAAAACTGAGCAGTTCACCTAGATCTCCGAGGCCCATGAAGCCCTCGAAAGGCTTAAAGCTCTGCTTTCAGAAGCTCTGGTACTCGTGCCGCCCACCGAAGGGGAGGACCTCCTGTATACGTCGCTGTTACTAACCAAGTTTTGAGTGCAGCAATCATCGTGGAGTGGCGGGAGGAAGGACACGCGCTACCCGTCCAGCGGCCGGTCTACTTCATCAGCGAAGTCTTGTCCGAGACCAAGACGCGCTACTCTCAGATCCAGAAGCTAGTGTACGCAATCATCCTTGCCCGACGCAAGCTGCGACACTACTTCGAATCCTATCCCGTGACCGTGGTATCATCTTTCCCCCCTCGGGGAGGTGATCCAGAACCGGGAGACGACTGGGAGGATCGCTAAGTGGGCAATCGAGCTCATGGGCGATGGCATCACCTATGCGCCGCGCAAGGCCATTAAGTCCCAGGTGTTGGCAAACTTCATGGCAGAGTGGACTGAGACACAACTGCCACCGCTCCCCACTCAGGAGGAGTATTGGGTCATGTACTTCGACGGGTCGATGATGAAGACTGGCGCCGGCGCGGGCATAGTCTTCGTCTCACCTCTCGGGGTTCGCCTCAAGTACCTGTTGCGGCTGCACTTCATGGCTTCCAACAACACGGCCGAGTACGAGGCTCTCGTCAATGGACTCCACATCGCCATTGAGCTCAGGATCAGGCGCCTCGAGGTTCGAGGAGATTCCTAGCTCGTCGTGGACCAGGTGATGAAGAAGTCGATGTGCCAGAACCCCAGGATGGCCACCTTCTACAAGCTGGTGCGGTTGCTCGAGGATAAGTTCGACAGCCTTGAGCTCAACCATGTCGCGCGCAGGTACAATGAGGAGGCCGACGAGTTGGCAAAAATCACGTCTGAAAGGGCTTCGGTCCCGACAGGCGTATTTGCCAATGATCTCCACAAGCCTTCGATCAACATCGATCCCTCGGGGAGCAAGGGGAAAGAAGTCCCTGAGCCCCCGGGAGAACACGGAGCGTCTTCAAGCCACGGAAATCCCTCGGGGCTGCCAACCCCTCTTGCAAAGAGGAGCTGCTCGAGACCGAGGCTGACACTGACGACGAAGCCGAGGCAATGGAGATTGAAGCCGAGCTGGATGACGACGAGCCAGATTGATGCGAGCCACTGGTCAGTTGGCTCGTCCAAGGTATTCTACCCTCGGACAAGACCAAGGCTCGGTGGTTGGCATGAAGAGCCAAGTCCTTCGCGATGATCGACGGCGAACTCTACTGGCGTAGTCCTTCCGGGGTCCTGCAGTGCTGCATCCCTTTCAGCCAAGCCAAATGCCTGGTTGAGGAGATACACGCCGGGGCCTGTAGTCACCACGCCGCGCCGAGGACGCTCGTCGGCAATGCCTTTCGACATGGCTTCTATTGGCCAACCGTCATGGCCGACGCTACTGAGGTAGTACACTCCTGTGAAGGGTGCCAATACTACGCTCGACAAACTCATCTCCTGGCCAAGGCTCTCCAGACGATCCCCATCACATGGCCTTTCGCCGTGTGAGGACTGGATCTTGTCGGGCCCCTCAAGAAGGCGCCCAGGGTCTTCACACACCTACTTTTCACCATCGAAATGTTCTCGAAGTGGATTGAAGCTCGGCCGATCGCCCAGATCTGTTCAACCCAAGCAATGTTGTTCTTCACCGACATTGTTCATCGGTTCGGCGTCCCGAACTCCATCATCACCGACAACGGAACGCAGTTCACCAGGAAGAAATTCCTGGCATTCTGCTATGACCTCCACATACGAGTGGATTGGGTGGTGGTAGCTCACCCAAGGACGAACGACCAAGTGGAGCGTGCCAACGGTATGATCCTCCAGGGCCTCAAGCCGAGAATCTTCAGCAGACTTAACAAGTTCGGCAAGAGGTGGCTGACCGAGCTCCCCACGGTGATATGGAGCCTAAGGACCACGCCGAGCCGAGCCACAGGCTTCACGCCTTTCTTCTTGGTCTATGGTGCCGAGGCTATGCTCCCCATGGACTTGGAATACGGCGCCCCAAGAGTCTGAGGCTACGACGAGCTAGGCAATCCGGTCTCTTGGGAGGACACACTGGACCAAGTCGACGAGGCCCGAGACATCGCCTTGCTGCACTCGGCCAAGTATCAGCAAACCTTACGCAGGCACCACGCTCGGTGCATTCGAGGCCGAGTCTTCAACGTAGGTGACCTGGTGCTACGGCTCAGGGAGGATAGCAGAGGACGTCACAAGCTGACGCCACCATGGGAAGGGCCATTCGTCATCGCCGAGGTGCTGCGCCCCGGAACGTACAAGCTAGAGAACGAGAAGGGTGAAGTCTATGACAACGCTTGGAATATTGAACAGCTACGTCGCTTCTATCCCTAAAATCCCGAGCATTGTACATTACATCTTGAAATCAATAAAACATTCGACTTCATTTTCTCGAATGGTTTTAAGATTTTTTTTCACCCGAGCCCACCCTCAGGACCGGGTGATCCACGAGACCAAAAGCGAGGCTCGACCCTACCTCCAGTAGGGCTGACCCTCCCTCGGCGGCTAGGACGGGGGAACCCCCGAACTCCTCCGAGACTAAACGAATTCGAAACCCAAAAAATTTCAAAAACCGTTGAAATTTTTATCTCGAGTTCGCTTCTCATCCAAACCAAACGCAAACCTTATAAATCTTAGATGAGCAAAAGAAATCTCAGAGGGCAGAGCCGACCGAGCCGCGAGACCGCCTTTGCCTCCGGGATATGGCATTTCCACTCACCACTCCTCGCCTAAAGGCAACTTGCGCTCGGACAGGAACTTATAAGAGTAACGTCTGTAAGGGGAGAAGGCTCGGGTAGTATCGAATGAACTCTTTTTCTAAAGCTCTCGCCCTACTGACATCACTAGGACCACGGCCGAGTCTACGCCGCTAAAGCTACGACGCCCGAAAAGGTCCCCCGAGGCTGGATGGCCCGGGCACAGGGTCGGCAAGGAAAATGCTTAAGGAAAAATGATAAACGAAAAAGAATTAAAAACAAGCATGCAGCCGGATATTTACATAAGTATCGAGGCCACGAAGGGCCGCATGATTGTTTCTTACAAATTTTTTGGGCACGAGGGCCCAATTTTCCTAATCTAGGTCCAAGGGGGAGCTTCACGTCTTCCTCGAAGAGGGCCGCCCGTGCCGTCCCAGGGACCTCCATAGAGTTGATCGGCGCAAGGGGCTCATCGTCAGAAGCCTCGACGAAATCCTCGCTGACGGCGTCGGTGTCGAAGTTCTCATAGTGAGACTTCGCCACCGCCAGCGTCTTCTGGACGCCTGTCAGGAGGGCTTCTTTGAGCTGGTCGCCCACCCTTCCGTGGAGGGTTTCCAGGCGGCTCCTGAGCGAGCTCCCTGAGGGCTCACCACCGGTGCCGAGGGCGTCACACAGCGCGCGTGCCACCATCTGCAGGTCCTGGTGTTCGGCCACCTCGGCGTCGTGCGTGGCATTGAGGATGGCGATGGTCCCTTGCGCGCTAACGGCCTCCACCTTCAAAACTGCGGCGACAAGATGGTCAAGCCACGGTGAGAAGAACCACGGAGAATCAGAACAAACGAAAGGTAAAAAGGTAAGACTTACCTTCGACCTCCTCCTGAGCCTTCCTCGCCTCCTCCCGGACGGCGTTGACTTCGCCCACCGCCTGGTTCAGGGCTGCCTGGGAGCGGTCCAGGTCCGAGGACAGGACATCCACGGCGGCCTCCTTCTCGGCGGCGAGCGTCCACATGGCATCCCGCTCCCGAGCTGCCTTGGCCAGGGCGGCCTCCAGCTGCTGGATGCGCTCCTCCAGGGGAGCGACTTGGCCCCGAGGCTCCGCGACTTCGACCTTCAAGGCATCACAGTCGAGGGTCAGGTTGGCAAGCCGAGCCGTCGTGCCGGCGAGCTCTTTTTAGGAACGGGCGAGGGCCCGGCTCTTCAGCTCCAGCTGCTTCCAGAGGCCAAGGCCCTGGCGGAGGAAGCAGGACTTCTCCCGGGAGGTCATCATGAGCTCCTAGAGAAGAACCAGAAATAAAAGCAAGCCGGCGAGTCAAACGAAGACACCGGCCGGAAACACCAGGGCAATGAAAGAAGCAAAGGAAAAGCACTAACCTGGAGACGCTCCTGGAACTCCGAGTCGATGGAGTCCGCGAGGAGGTGCAGGCTCTCTAACCACTGGGACTTCAGGTCCTGGACGGCGTCCCAGCGAGCGGCCTCGACGTCGTCCCGCAACGTGAAGACCGGCGGGGCATTGCGGTTCGACCGGCTGGTCCACTCGATGCGGGAGCTTGTCAGCACTCGGGGAGGGGCCCCCGGACGACTAGCGTCGAGGAGCTTGCAGGCGGTGGCGCTACGGCCTCGGATGATGGCGGAGCATCGACGTCCATGGCGGCAGCGCCGGTGTCGGCCGGCTCCAGCGCGGGAGCCGTTGTCGCCGCCTTCGGAGCATCCCCGAGGACGACGATAGGCGCCTCGGGAGTCAGAGCCGAAGCCGCATCCTCGGCGACGGCCGTAGCTGCGATGACCACGGGAGATGGATCCGCCTCTGGCGCCGCCGAGCCCTTGGACGGACGAGCCTCCGCCGAGGGAGCATCTTCAGTCGCCAAGCGGCCCTCTTCTCCCGCGGTGCTCCGGGCCTGCACCTTCAAGACCTTCCGGCGCGAAACCTGGAGGGCCGACCCCGGGCGCTTCCTGGAGCAAGACAGGGAAAAAATCGGCATTCACGACGAGGAACAAAAATCGGTAAGGGAACGATTCAGAAAACGACTTACATGGTCTTGGGGATCGCCGTTTTCTTTGCCGCCCCGGTGCTCGGTGGAGCGGCAGGCCCAGCGGACGGCGTGGGCTGCGTTGCCGGCGGAGGGGTGGGCAGCACCTCGACGTCGGAGTCGTCACCACCTTGAGACGCCCCTACCGGCGGGGGCCCCGTCTGGCCGCCGGGGTCACCTCGGCGCCGCCGTCCCTCGGCGGGGACGCCCTGGTTCGGGCGGAACCCAGCTCGAGTTCCGGCGTCCCGGCTTCTCCTAGCACCGTCGCGGGCGGGGTCTTCTCCTCGCTCCCTCTGAACAGCGACGCGTTCGGAGGGAGGGACCGCTGGAATAAGGGCCCTTGGGCCCCATCACCAGCCACGATCGAAGGCGCGGCCTCGGCAGTCTCGGGCGCCGGGCCTGAGCCCGTTCCCTGCCCCTCCGACGGGTCCTCACGGCGATCGGTCGATGGAGCATCGGAACCGATGGCCTTACCAACCAACGCGGCGCCTCCAGGCGCGGCCTCCAACAACTTTGCTCTGGGGCTCGGAATACGGCCCCCAGCGTCCAGCGCGGGCTTTGTGGCCACCATGTACTAGGTGGCGTCAACATCATCATCATCGTCGTCGTCATCATCTTCTTCGTCCTCCCAGGAGGAGGATTCCTCCTCCGGCTCCCGGCCTCCCGCTGGCGGCGGCGAAGCTGGGCGAGCCTCTGGGTCTCCCGAGCTTGCTTCCTCCTCTTTGAGGTCTTCTTCTCCATCTCCGCCCTCTGTCGCTCGCCTTGGAGATGGTTTTGGGCCCGCAGGATGGTATCCTCCGGGACGGGGAGCAGAGAAGGCCTTGCCTCCCTCGAGAGGCCCTACACCAAGAGAGGAAGAAGGATCAGAAAATGGTGGGAGGACGGTTGACGGGAAGACAGACACTTACCAGTGAGATGTACCCCGAGCGTGGGCACATGGTCACCCTCTTCAGCTCGACCCAGGTGGGATGACCGCTTACCGTGTATTTCACACGGCGCATGATCTCGTCGGAGCTGAGGGTCTGGTTCAACATCGACGTACCCTCCCTCGATGCTCCCTCCACCATCTCGTACAGGGCGAGCCGGCACTCCATCAGGGGCAGCACAGTCTGTGCATGGAAGTGCGCCGCCACCCCGGCCGCCGTCAATCCCAGGTCCGGCAGCTTCTGCAACGCGGCGAGGTAGGGACTCAGGTGCTTGGTGTCCCACGACGGACACCCCCACTTCCACAGAGGAATGGGGCTGTTGGTATAAATTAAATGCACTCTACTAAATATTATTATTATCAGATTATCCGCAAGCGCACAGATATAATACCGATGTAGCACTTCACCCGGAGGTTTTAAATATCGAATCCACAAGGAACAGTAGGTGACAATGACCAAGCCGATGAACTTAACCCTACAATTAGGCTAGATAATATCAAGAAAGAGGAAATAGCTAATGATTATCTAGTTCCAACAACCGGTAAGCTTTGAATAATATCGTTCTAACTGGGCCGTGAAATGAATAAGAGTGGAAATCAGAGTTCCCTCCTACCAAACACTTATACACCTATCGATCCTATCAACGGGAAGTGGACTACAGTGGAATCAATGTAGCTGTCACCTACGTGAACTACCACTATCCGGCCAGTCAGGGGACATTTACAAGTAAACCTAGCCTAGGCACCATGCCTACACTACGAAATACTACTTCAATCAAGTAATGACCAAGATCAAAGCACTCAATATGAGTTGCAAACTTAAGAACGAATAAGAACAAATGCTTACTTGAATTAGAAGTTGAATACAAAAGTACCTCAGAACGCAGCTCCCGGCGAGGAAGCTGAATCCAGAAGAATACAGCTACGAAGAAGTGCCGACAGGCCGGAACTCCTCCGAATCTCTACTCCTCTACTCTATCTCTCTATTTCTCTAGACAAGACTAGATCTAGAAGAACTAGTTTCTCCTAATTCCTACATCTAACCCTAACTGGAGATATTGAACTGAAGCTCAGGAATAGGGATGCCTCCAGGTGGATCTGCCCATTTATTTATAGCCCGGTGGGATGAATACGCGCCGTTGGATCAAACCGACTTAACATGGGGTCGAGATGACTCTTCAAAGGCGGTAGGGAAAGACTCCAGAAGCTGAGGGCCAAAACCCTAGAAGTGGGGCCGGCCGACCCTACCATGGCGTCGGCCGGCGCCCAACTGTGGCCTTTCGAGCCCAATTTCGCCGTGTTGTCTTCTTGATCCTCCTGCAGTCCAATGGTGTATGTGTCGCCGCAGATTTTGATTCCGAACTCTGAATATAGCAAATGATAGGTCCGTTTCGATCGTCTCGATGAGCCCGTCGCAATGGTGCAGTCAATTGCTTATATAAGATACTTTATTGATGAAAAATTACATATTCCTACAATACAAGTGAGAACACCAAAACTCGTGGAACTCGTTAGAATCAAAACCTATAACTATGCTTTGTGATTCATTTTGTGTCAAATCATGCTATAGTTGACGGTTATTTTTAGTACTTAATGACCGTCAACAATACCCCCAAGCTTACCATTTGACAGTTCGTTGGCAAACAAACTAAGCCTAATTGCTAATAAACTTGGATCAGGAGTTGCTATAATGCTTCATGCCTTCCAAGTACACATGCTTTCAAACAGAAATTCTCCTCCGGATTAGACAAAACTGCTCTAACTCTCGAAGTCACCCATTGTACCTTTAACTATGGAACTTCTCAGCTTTTGCATAAGTCTTGAGCAATCGAAAGATAGAACAATCAAGTTAAGCACTACTCCCTCCGTCCCAAAATAGATGTCATTCTCGCTTCCCGAGAAGTCAGCTTTTTTCAACTTTGACTAATTTTATATTAAACAGTATTCATATCGAACGTACACAACTAGTATCATTAGAAAGATCTTTAAATCTAGTTTTTTAACAAATTTATTTAGAAATAAAAATATTGCACATATTTTCTATAAATCTAGTCAAAGTTGAGAAAGTTTGACCCGCACGCTTCCCATAGCGTTATTTAATATGGGACAGAGGGAGTATCTCTCAAATTCTTCAAAGTACCAATATTCCGGAGTTTTGCAAATTTTTAAAATAAAACTCAGAGCTTAATTGTATGACACCCTCAAGTCTCTTAATATATATGGTATTTATGAATCTCACTTAAGACATTAATGATGTTATGCCTTCCTACAACTAAGGATTATAGTGGAGCTTCATACGAGTGGCAATAACAAGGATGAGCATACTTGCAATTCGTATATTGTAAAGTCAAACAATGGATCCACAGAGAGTCAAGTCATACAATTAGACCAAGATGTGTATGTGCATGGAATATGGTGGATGGGTGTATATAAGGTGGCTAATCCTAATTCTACTTTTCCTCTTTGAAGATGACTCACTCGCCTTTTTAGAACTTAGAACTTTCGTGGAAAAACTTGGGCTATCTTTATTTTCTTTTTCTTTTTTCTTTCTCTCTCTCTTTTTTCAGGGAGGCGGGCATCTCAGTACCCATTGTTTTAATTGCTGGGACACTTGTCCATCTTTTACTCTCTATTTTTTTCAATACTTTTGCATAGCCACATGCATCCTTTGAATATAAATAATTGGAGAGATAATGATAAGAACTTTAGAGCAATTAAACAGGGGCTGTCCTATAGGGTATATTTTTGGGTGTTTACTCTCAGTGTAGGAGAAAAATATTTTTAAGGTGGATCCGGTTGGAAGTGGAAAATGATTGCGCTTACTCCCAGAGTAGGAGTAATGCTTATGTGGGTGGAGTGTATAACTGATCTTGATTTTAAAAGCATGACAAGACTCTCATAAGGTATACAACAAAGGTTGACTAAACTCAATGCAAAGCAAGCAGCATAAATGTGCAAAGGTTTTCTTATCTCTAAATGTATCATATATGGCTTTGGTAGGAATTTACATTTCGTCATACAAGAGCTCATCATGTAAGATTTTAGATTTAAAATAAATCTCCAGAACTTAGTATTGTTAAGAATAAGATAAATAGCAGCTCAACCTTTATGTGTCATATCAATCAATCACCTAGACCTACCTCAAGCATATGCCTCCACAAGTTTCAGGTTCAGAGTAAATTCTTAAGACAAAATAGTAGTATCTAAAATTCGGGAGAATTTAAGGTTAAAAACTAGGCACTTGAAAGGAATTACGGCAGAGCAACTATTCATCATCTCCAAGATAAAATTTTAATGTTCTCCAGTTTTTATTTGACTCTAACCTAGACTGACTTTAGACACACTCTAAGACCACTCTAATATATAGCTAAGTTTTTATTTGCTTTTCAAATTTTATCTTACTAGCTAACTCACGCAAAAAGCGATATGGTACAATAATAATAAGGTGAGAAACTTATATTTAGCTAGATTTTAAATGGAGGGTGCCCTCCCCCAAGCTGGATGTTTGACAGGGTTTTTGATGTTGCAAATTGAGTGATCCTTCTAGGAGCAAGTGTATTGGCAATGTAAGGGCGTCGGGTTGACTAGCTCTTTGATCTTGTATTTTCCTATGAAACTCAATTGCCAACAAAAATACCAAATCTCATGGAGAGGAGTTAGGTTTAGTACCACTCCATGGTAAGTGATTGATTTTATATTTCCAGCAGAAGTTTCCTAATTGGGTGGACCTTCATGTGCCCACATATTTTTGGGTTTTTTCTAAAAATAGTGGACCTTCATGTGCCCACATATTTTTGGTATTTTTAGATATTCCTATGATACTATTGTGAACCATCATGTGCTCACATATTTTTGGTATTTTATGACTTCATAAAACAGACTCGATAATCGCCTAGGTATAGTTACCTGATAATTAGGGGATGCTCCTCCCCCAATCTAGATGTTTGCAACATTTGGTGTTGATGATCGTTTAGAGCAAGCTTGTCAGCAACAGTCCTAGTGGGCTCCACTGATGGACTCACTCCTCAGTCATAGTGTCATTCCTGCAGAATTATAGTCCAACAAGAAAACCAAAACTCGAGGCTTGAATTTAATAAGTGGTTAGCGATCAGCCAATAAGTAATTGATTATTCTTTTGAGTTGATTTTAAATTGATAGGTTCTAGCAGGATTCTTTTTAGGATTTTCTAATTTTCTTATGTAGAAAAGTAAATATGTATGCATGATGTATATTTTATTTTTATGCCACCACTGAGAATATTTATTCTCATGGGGCTTAGGATTTTAATAATGCAAGAAAATAAATACAGATGCTATTATCATTTTTTATGCACAGGTCTGCTCGAATTCTGGTAGGTGTAAGTATGGATTTTCGTTGCCTTCTCCCGAGAAGGGTTTATCCCGAATCATATTAATTAGACATGGACGCAGCTCATAGCCAGGTGTTATGATAGGCTCTACAGATTCTGGTGGCTTAAAGCTTTTGCGCATGCCATAAAGACAGATAGACGTGGAATTTGAAGCATCCATAAGGATAAACATAAAATAATGAAAAGATAGGGATAAAATAGAAAAGATAAAAGTATAATTAAAGATTAAGCTAAACTAAGTCAAAATCAGCAACCTTTCCCCGGCAACGGCGCCGAAAATGCTTGTTGGTATAAATTAAATGCACTATACTAAATATTATTATTATCAGATTAACCGTAAGCGCACAGATGTAATACCGATGTAGCACTTCACCCGGAGGTTTTAAATATCGAATCCACAAGGAACAGTAGGTGATAATGACCAAGCCGATGAACTTAACCCTACAATTAGGCTAGATAATATCAAGAAAGAGGAAATACCTAATGATTATCTAGTTCCAACAACCGGTAAGCTTTGAATAATATCGTTCTAATTGGGCAGTGAAATGAATAAGAGTGGAAATCAGAGTTCCCTCCTACCAAACACTTATACACCTATCAATCCTATCAACGGGAAGTGGACTACAGAGGAATCAGCGTAGCTGTCACCTACGCGAACTACCACTATCCAGCCAATCAGGGGACATTCATAAGTAAACCTAGCCTAGGCACCATGCCTACACTACGAAATACTACTTCAATCAAGTAATGACCAAGATCAAAGCACTCAATATGAGTTGCAAACTTAAGAACGAATAAGAACAAATGCTTACTTGAATTAGAAGTTGAATACAAAAGTGCCTCAGAACGCACCTCCGGACGAGGAAGCTGAATCCAGAAGAATACAGCTACGAAGAAGCGCCAACAGGCCGAAACTCCTCCGAATCTCTACTCGTCTACTCTATCTCTCTATTTCTCTAGACAAGACTAGATCTAGAAGAATTAGTCTCTCCTAATTGCTACATCTAACCCTAACTGAAGATATTGAACTGAAGCTTAGAAATAGGGATGCCTCCAGGGGGGTTTGCCCCTTTATTTATAGCCTGGTGGGACGAATACGCGCCGTTGGATCAAACCGACTTAACGTGGGGTCGAGATGACTCCTCAAAGGCGGTGGAGGAAGACTCCAGAAGCCGAGGGCCAAAACCCTAGAAGTGGGGTTGGCCGGCCCCACCCTGGCACTGGTCGGTGCCCAACTGTGGCCTTTCGGACCCAATTTCGCCGTGTTGTCTTCTTGGGCCTGCTGCAGTCCATTGGTGTATGTGTCGCCGTAGATTTTGATTCCAAACTCCGAATATAGCAAATGATAGGCCCATTTTGATCGTCTCAACGAGCCCGTTGCAATGGTGGAGTCCAATTGCTTATTTATGATACTTTATTGATGGAAAATTGCATATTCCTACAATACAAGTAAGAACACCAAAACCCGTGGAACTCGTTAGAATCAAAACCTATAACTATGCTTTGTGATTCATTTTGTGTCAAATCATGCTACAGTTGATGGTTATTTTTAGTACTTAACGACCGCCAACAGGGGCGGAGATCACCCTCCCCGTGTACTCAGGGAAGGCACCCTCGTCGTTGTGCAGGTAGAACTAGCCGTCGTGCCACCCCTTCTTGGACGACTAGGCCTTGCAGGGGATGTACTCGGCGGAGCGGAGCGTGAAGTTGTAGCCCCCGGCGCTGAGGACCTTCCACGGGTTCCCCGCGCTGAACGACTTCATGTGCGAGTCGACGCGGAAGGGATACCGCCAGAGGTCCCAATGCGGCATCACCCCAAGGTAGCCCTCGTAGACGGCGGTGAAGATCGCCGCCTATGAGACGGAGTTGGGGTGAGATTGTGCAGCTCCAGTTCGTTGGAGAAGAGGAGCGTTTGGCAGAACCAGCTCGATGGCGACCCGAGCCCCCGCTTGTGGAAGGCGACGAAGCTCACGATGTACCCCTCGAGGGGCCACGACTCCAGATGGTCGCGCGGCGGCGCGATCCACTCCAGGCGCTGCGGGTCGGTGCGGCGGCGGAGGAGCCCCAACATCACGAGGTCCTCAAGCTGTCCCTCCGTCACCGAAGAGGGGAGCCAAGGCTCCACCTTGAGCGTGGCGGTGGCCGCAGCGCCGGCGTCAGTAGGAACTAGAGCAGCCATTGCAAGAGGAGAAGGGCACGAGAAGAGGAAAGGGCGCCGGCGGTGAGGGAGAGGAGCTAGCAAGGGCTCCGGACGACGGAGGCAAGAAGGCAAAGGGGCAAGCGACTGCGGCAAATGGCTAAGGTAAAAACGAAAGAAGGAATGGTTTCTTCCTTATATACTTGAGCCACGAACCCAAAGCGGATGCGGTGAATCTGCCGCATTAACTGCGTGGGCCCCACCATGGCTCTCCGCTTCACCGCCGCCTTCGTGCACGCAACCGTCCCGTCTGCCCCGAACCGTCGCGTCCATTTGGCTTCCCTCCTCAAAAGGTGCGTCAAATCATTACGCGAACCTCCTCGATTTCGACGATTGCTCTCCTTCCCGACGAAGGAATCCCAGGCTCGGGCGCCCATTACGTTCCCAGGGGATCGAAGACTGGCCCTCTGTGGCTCGAACAGTCGCCCCAGGGATACCGAGTTAGGGACAGAAAGTGGGTGGATCACTAAACGGTCAGTATCCGACGCCCGAGCATCAAAAGGGACACACCATGCTGTGTCCAAGTCCTAGTAGCGAGTTGATGATGTGGGATCCCCTCGGGGGAGGCATCAGGGCCTTGGGACCCGTCGAAGAGACCCGAGACCCATAAATTGACCCTCGGGGAACATTTGGAGTATGCTCAGGCAACTAGCCGACCCCTAACGAACGGGGCACGGACCTCCACTAGGACTAACCCACTTGCAGCTCACCGGAAATGCCAACTCGCGCCCCCACTGTGGGAAGGCTAGCATGACCAAACCTTCCTCTTCTCGAAGAAGAGCGCGAAGGTCGAACTAAAAAGAACCCGATCGACCCCCGATACAAAAAAGGGGCTAGGGGACTCTCTTTGTGCCTTGGCAGGATAAAAGATGCTCCCGGATCGGCCATCTACCTGCGGCAGAGGCTCGGGGGCTCCAGCGACGGGAAACTCCTACCAAGGGACAGATTGCCAGCGAGCAGGAAGGCACCCGAGACTCTACAAACACGATTTCAAGCCCTTCAAGGGATACACCATCCCTCTAAGGCCTCGCGCGCACCCACCGGATAAAATAAACGAACCTTACTAACATGACAGGAGAAACCAACTTGAGCCTCTGGGGGAGTGCCTTCACTCCACCATAGGCTCGGGGGCTACTGTCGGGTACCCAACTACGGGGTACCCAACTTCAAGGTAAAATCACAGCTCCCGAACAAAGCCCGGTCCAAGAAGGCGCTAGCCAAGGCCCACGCGGGAACGGCCCATGCGGGAACCTCCCGCGCGGCCTAAGACAGAGCCGTGCGGAAGCACGTCACCTAACCTAGGCACGCGGACCCCTCGGGAGAGATTCTCCGATTCGCCCGAGCCTCCGCGACAGGGCTCGGGAAGGCAAGGCTCGGGCATCTGGTTTCCGATTCGCCCGAGCCCCCCTCCAAGCTCCCTCGGGCGTACCCCTCGGGTACGCCCGAGCCCTGCCGATGTCAGCAGGGCAAACTTGGTGGCTCAGTATAAATAAATCCGCAAGCGCACGGAACTATCATTGTAGCATTTCAGCCCGTGAGTATTCAGGGGTGTCGTATTTATAATTTCCCGTAGGAGGGCAGGACAAATGCATCTAGCTTTGGCATAAACATGATCACTTATTGAATGCATAGGTCGACATAGCATAGGCAGGGGCAAATCATAGTTCAAAGATAGTGGACACACATCTGAGCCGACCTCAAGGATAAAAGAGAAATAAAGAATAAAAGAATATATCTAATTGAGCAGGCATTAGTCATATATGACTATGCAAAGAACTGCTAGTAAACATCTAACTAGCATGTTTAGTATCAGGACTAAGTCTGAGACGACAGGGAGATCCCCGCAGCTGGTCTGCCAGCCGATAGAGACTTTATGAACTCCTACCCAATATCCGAACGTGGGGGAGTGCTAGGGATGGACTGGGCTGTCACCACCTGCCCACCTACCCCTCTGCCCGTGGGATACCGACATATTCGCCGATCTCCTCATACCCGAGCACCATGCTCGCGTACTTGGAAACAACTCCTAACCCCCTAGGACCCCACCCCTTCGGAGTGACAGGCTAGGCTAAGAGCAACCGAGAAGGCACAACGAACCGTCACCTCATCCCTAGTTCTTCCTCTATTCATACTAAGTCGATGAATGATGAAGAACAATGATGAACATATCAAGAACATAACACATAAACTATATGCTAGTTCATATATCATGATCATAACATGACCAAGACTATACTCTAGTTCATATGCATTGCTATATAAATAAGATAAGAACTTGAACTTGGAAGAGAACTGCATTGTATTCATACCGACGTGTTCCTTCTTCTCCCAAGGATACTAACTCTCCTTGCTAGCTCTTGCCTTGCTCTAATACTAAAACTAATCTAAAGAATACAAGTGAGAGGTGAGGTAAATGGCTCCAAATGATGGTGTGTGTTGGAAAGGGTGGAGCATCATCTATTTATAGCTAGGATAGGACGGTTTGGGCGTCTGCAGGTTTGGAAGGAGGTGAAACCGCCCTTGGGGAACCGCCTAGAGCACCGCCACCGAAGATTGGGCCCGGGAGGCCCTACCAAGGGGGCGGCCGCACCCGAGGGTGGTCGATCTCCTGGCTGGGCCCGCTGGCCACCGGCTTCGGGTGGTCGGTTGCTCCCTGGGCCTGGACCTCCCCCGCGGTTATGGATGGATCCAGTTCAGTTCTTAGGTGGGCTTTCCAATTTGGTTTGCACCTTTTCTGAATACGCTTTCCGGTAGTACGCTTTCTTGTGAATTTTATGTATTTCCACGTGTCAGACGTGCAAGTTATATATACAACAAAACTTGTGGAAATGTTAGTTTAAAGCCCTACCTACTATTTATTTTTGTAACATATTGGCGGTAGAAAATAGGCTCTAAGGACCGCCAACAACTCCCCCACACTTAGTCCTTTGCTCGTCCTCGAGTAAAGGTTTGAAGGACTAAGCGGGTTTATCACCTTGATTTGAAATCTACGTACAAGTTATTCCAAGCTTCACCTAAACCTATGAACTTCCAAGTGTCTACCAAGTCATCTTGGGTAATTGAGAAATGGAATAGCCTGGATTCAAATCTTCTTACTCGTATCCCTGCTCAGAAACTTGGGTTTTTGTGAAGTTTTGAAAACAAAGGGATAGTACTTGTTCCTTGAATGATTCTCTCAAGTCACTTGTTTGTATGTGGTTCCTCACCAAGGCATATATAGGGATTGTCTTCACTTGATCACCCTGCCTCTGAAAAGTTTATCTAGAGTTTTAGGTAGGGAGGAAAATACTAAGGTACACTTACCTTGCATGTATTGTCAAGTCAAACCCTGGACCGCACCGGAGGGAAGCGTCATACTCTTAGATCAGAATGTGCATGTGCGTGGAAAGAATATGGTGAGTATTATTGGTGTCTAACCTAATTCCACTATGCTCTTTGAAACACATCTCCCTCCTTATCAGGACTTAGAAAAATCTTTTATGAGGGCACGAGTTATCCTTATTCTTTCTCTTATTTATATATATATTTATATATATTTATTTCTCTTCTTCTTCTTCTTCTTCTTTTCTTCTCCACTTTTCTTTTCATTTTTTTTCTTCTCCACCATTTTTTTCACCTTTTGTAAGATAGCCTCATGCTTTTATTTGCAACAAAAACTTTAAGGGGGATGTGAACAAAGATTCAGAGCATTTATTTGGATGGGACCTAATAAGTATATTTTTGGTTCACCCCCAGCGTAGGAGTAGTACATTTTGGGTGGATCAAAGTGGATGGTATATTTTGCGCCTACTCCAAGGTAGGAGTAGTGCAATTATTTGGTGGATGGATGAATGTTGTGCGCAACTCTTAGTGTAAGAGTTGGCAACCTTATTTGTGGGTGCGTGAAATCTGATCTTTGGAGCATGAAATTTCTCTCAACAGGGGTGACAAAACTTGACCAAACTCAACACAAAGTAAGATGCATATGTGGAGGGTTTTGTCATGAAAGATCATGTGTGGCCTTGGTAGGTATTTGCAATCATTCAAGGAACATCCTATATTGATTTTTGTTTTGTAAAAATAAATCCCAAGTTCTTTGCAAGAAATGAGCAGGCATCATGTCATCCTACTATATCTCATTCGTCAATCACTTAGGTAAAATGGGGTCCCTATGATAAGTGTTCACAAGTAATAGGAATATTGGCAAGGAATAAAGAGTATGCAAACTTTAATCACAGGATAAGTGTTCACAAGTAATAGGAATATTGGCAAGGAATAAAGAGTATGCAAACTTTAATCACAGAATGCCATGGAGATGGAGCATCAAAAATTTTGTCTTTTCAAAAGTGTTCAAAGTTAAATTTCA
This sequence comes from Eremochloa ophiuroides, assembly GCA_038502445.1. NCBI lineage: Eukaryota > Viridiplantae > Streptophyta > Magnoliopsida > Poales > Poaceae > Eremochloa > Eremochloa ophiuroides. The sequence continues at coordinate 59,233,377 of JAHLJS010000007.1, forward strand.
AAACTTTGAAAAGAGCGGGGGTAGAGTTGCACAAACCATCGTTGAAGATGAAGGAACTAATGGAAGTTGTTTGTCTCGTCCTTTTGTTTGATGGGTTGCTCGATGTTTGTGCAATGTGTTGTGGAGATCTCGAATTTTTTGTAGTTATGCTTGAGAGATCTCCCCCACACTTATTTTTTTGTACCTGCTTTTATTATAACAAAGAAAACAAAACAAGAGGGACTACAACAGGCAAGGGTCTTATTGGCTAAAAGATCAAGGAAACAAAATTTTATTATTTAGTCATTTTTATTTTATTAGGAACTTGTTCAACCAACTTTTATTAGAGCTCAAACAAGGCTGATATAAAACATGCAACGAAAACATAGTCAAGACTTATTCCCATATCAGATTACTGCCATTGTTTATGAAAACAACTCAAGGTCCATTAATCAAATTTCAACACCATGTCAAAACATGATTAAATAAGACTATTTCAACCTAAGTGTTGGCATTTCTTAACATCGTTACAAAAGATAGACTAAAAGTCCATCCCCAGCAATGGCGCCAGAAATGTTTGTTGGCGTTTCTTAGCATTACTACTAAAGATAGACTAAAGGTCCGTCCTTAATAATAATACTAGAAACAAAAGTTGACATTCCCAACCACCATTACTTCAAAAAGGTAATCCTTGGCCCTTAATGGCGCCGGCCTAGGTAATGCAGTCTGGTAATAGCAGTTAGAAGTGCCGGATTGGCCTTCCTAACCGTCATTACTTACGATATGCAAAACTGTGGCACGGCGCTGTGGGGTGCAACAAGAATTACAATCCTTAAGTAACGGTACTTAGGTACGCCAATCGATAGCTCAGTAAGAAATAAGATTACTCTGCAAGCGCACAGAACTATCATTGTAGCATTTCAACCCATGAGTATTCAAGGGTGTCGTATTTATAATTTTCCGTAGGAGGGCATGGTGGATTCATCTAGCTTTTGGTATAAACATGATCACTTATTGGATGCATTGGTAGGCATAACATAGGCAGGGGTTAAAACAGGTTTATAAGATAGTGGACACACACATCAGAGCAACCTCAAGGATAAAAGATAAAATAAAGAATAAAGAATAACTACGTGAGCAGGCATTGGTCATATACAGCTATGCAACGAATAGTAATTACATCGAATTAATAAGACTAGGATCAGGACTAAGTCTAGGATGATAGAGAGATCCCCGCAGCTGGTCTGCCAGCCGATAGAGACTTTACGAACTCCTACTCAATACCCGAACGTGGGGGAATGCTAGGGATGGGCAGGGCTGTCACCACCTGCCCACCTACCCCTCTGCCCGTGGGGTACTGACATATCCGCTAATTCCCGCATACCCGAGCACCACGCCCATGTAATTGGAAACAACTCCTAGCCCCCCGGGACCCCAACCCTACGGATTGACAGGCTCGGGTAGGAGCAACCATGACAGCACAACGAACTATTATCCCATCCTTAGTTCTTCCTCTATTCATACTAATTTGATGAACGATGAAGAACTTTGATGAACATATCAAGAACATAACACATAGACTATGAACTAGTTTACATGTTATGATCATAATATGGACAAGACTATACTCTAATTCAGATGCATTGCTATATAAATAAGATAAGAGCTTGCTCATAGAGGAGAACCGATGTGTATTCATACCAAGATGTTCTTGATTCCTCCAAGGAGACAAGCTCTCCTTGATAGCTTTGCCTTGCTCTACTACTACTACTAAACTAGAGAGAACAAGTAAGAAATGTGAGGTGTAGTGCTCCAAATGTTGATGTGTGTGTTGGAGGGGGTGAAGCACATCTATTTATAGTTGATCAAGGGTGGTTCGGGTGTTCTAAGTATGGTAGGAGGTGAAACCGCCTTTGCCAAACCGCCAAGAGCACCGCCTGAGGAGGATGGGCCCGGGAGGCCCCACCAGGGGGGCGGCCGCCCCTGGGGGCGGTCAGTCCCCGGGGAGTGCCATCTGGCCACCGCCATCGGGTGGTCGGTTCCTCTGTGGGCCTGGGCCTCCCCGTGGTTGCGAATGGATTTGGTTTATTGTTTAATTTTGGCTTTCTCATTTTCTTAGTTTGCGCCTTCTTTGAATACGCTTCCTGGAAGTGCGCTTTCCTTGAGATTTCCATGCATTTCCGCGTGCTATTCCTGTAAGTTAGGTGCACAACAAAACTCGTGGAAAGATTAGATAAAGCCATATTCTCTATTTATTTTAGTATTAAAATGATGTTATATTTACGTTGGTAAGGACCGCCAACTCTAAGCACCATGCTTAATTTGAAAACAGCCTATGGATGTTTCTCGCAAGAATACATCCAAACAAGAGCATATGACATAAACAGGGAAGCATGAATTTGAATGATCATAAGGAGACAAGTATGAGCCAAGGGGTTGGTGAACATTTATTACCTTTTGCATACCTGAGTGTTCTTACCGGCAGCATATGTGGATTTCTTTGAAGATGCTTCACCGGTGGCATGGACGTACAGGCTCCAACTCAGCTGAACCATCAGGCCGGATCACACACACAACTAGTGTATATGGACCTTGGCCTTATTGGTAGCAAAGGTGTAAAGGAGTAGAGTCCTTTTATTTTCTCTCTCTCCTTTTTTTTCTCTTTTTTTTGAAAGATAACTACCGATGACCTTCGGCAAGGGCTCAACATTTATAGTCTATTGGCAAGACTTCCCCCTCTTCATTGCTCTGCAACTGCATGAACAAACTTGGGAGAATTCTCGGGTTGCCCCGAGATTTTTCCCGTATTGTTGACAAGAATAGAAGCAGCAATTTGAGCAAACTGTTTTTCTATCATTTTATTGAAACTCAGCTGATGTTTAACAAAAGAAGATAGAGTTTTAAGTTTAGCATTTATAGATTCAAACGTTTTTTCATTAAAGGAAAGCTTTCTAGCAAGATCTGCATTAAACTTAGCTTGCCTTAAAACAACATCTCTCGAGGAAGGTTGATTGAAATTCAATTTGAAATTTGAATTGAGATTAGAAGAATTACCTTGTGGGTGGTTATGGTTGTTCCACCCATTATTACCTGGTTGTTGATGTTGGTGAAACCCGTTGTTGACGTAGGTCGCTTCTTCCTAGGTTTCGAGACAGCTGTTCCCCGAATGGCTAACATTTCCACAGACTTCACATGTCATGTGTGAGTCCATGGCTTGGACGGTGCCTGTGGTGGATTCGGTGGCACGGTCGTCCAGCCTCTTTATTGGGAGGTCTATTTTTGCGGCAAGCAAATCCGTCTCCTTCACGGTATGTATGCCTTCTTGTGTTTCTCTTCCTTCTCCCCAGCTTTGGCTTGCTACCATCTTTTTGATGCGTGCAGTGGCATTCTTGATGGTGAGGGAGAAGAATGCCCCTCCAGCTGTGGCGTCAAGGTGCCCTTTTGACATGGCCGTCAGGCCCTTGTAAAAGTTCTAGAGCACCAGCCAATCTTCCATTCCATGGTGGGGACAGGCTCGGACATAGTCCTGCAGCCTCTCCCATGCCTGAGGGATGGACTAGAGTGATGTTTGCTGGAAGTTGGATATCGCCCCCCTTAGAGCAATGGTTTTGCTCATGGGGATGAACTTGGCGAGGAACGCCATGGAACATTTGTCCCACGTGTTGACAGCTTCCTTGTTTTGGTAGAACCACTGTTTCGCCTTCCCCGCAAGGGAAAAAGGAAACAGGCGGAGCTTGATGCTAGTTGGTGTGACGTCTTTGGTGACAATGATGTCGCACAATTCAAGGAAGTGTTGAAGATGAGCATTTGTGTCCTCATTTGGCAAGCCACAGAACTGGCTTGCCTGCACCATCTTGATTAGGCCAGTACGGAGCTCGAAGTTTCCATTCCCAATATTGACAGCGGGCCCAACGGGCACGTTGGCAACAGTAGGGGTGGAGTAGTCGCGGAGTGTCTTGGCCATGATGATAGTAGCGGATGGTGCGGGAGTGAATGGTTCATCTGTTAATGGAGTAGCAGAAGAAGAAGTGGTATGGGACCTGTTCTTCCTTAGGAGTGCCTCCTGGATTGTCGGTGAAGTTGTTCGACAGGTCGAAACCACTCATACACTATCCTGTTTTCTTTCCAATAAAAAAAGGAAGAAAACAAGAGAAGTTAACCTGCCTAAACTATGGCTACCTATTGCTTATTGTGCAATCAATGCCTATGCCAAGCTAGATGTTTTTATTTCCTTTTGCCCTTCCCGGCAACGACGCCAGAAATGCTTGTTGGCGTTTCTTAGCGTCATTACTAAAGATAGACTAAAAGCCCATCCCTAGCAACGATACTAGAAACGTGTGTTGACATCCCTAACCACCATTACTTCAGAAAGGTAACTCTCGGCCCTTAATGGCGCCGGGCAAGATAATGCAGTCTGGTGATAACAGTTAGAAGTACCTGATTGGCCTTCCCAACCATCATTACTTACGATATGCAAAACTGAAGCACGACGCCTTGGGGTGCAACAAGAATTACAGTCCTTAGGTAATGGTACTTAGGTATGCCAATCATGATAGCTCAGTATAGATAAATCCGCAAGCGCACGGAACTATCATTGTAGCATTTCAACCTGTGAGTATTCAGGGGTGTCGTATTTATAATTTCCCGTAGGAGGGCAGGACGAATGCATCTAGCTTTGGCATAAACATGATCACTTATTGAATGCATAGGTCGACATAGCATAGGCAAGGGCAAATCATAGTTCAAAGATAGTGGACACACATCTGAGCCAACCTCAAGGATAAAAGAGAAATAAAGAATAAAAGAATATATCTAATTGAGCAGGCATTAGTCATATATGACTTTGCAAAGAACTGTTAGTAAACATCTAACTAGCATGTCTAGTATCAGGACTAAGTCTGAGATGACAGGGAGATCCCCGCAGCTGGTCTGCCAGCTGATAGAGACTTTACGAACTCCTACCCAATATCCGAACGTGGGGGAGTGTTAGGGATGGACAGGGTTGTCACCACCTGCCCACCTACCCCTCTGCCCGTGGGATACCGACATATTCGCCGATCTCCACATACCCGAGCACCATGCTCGCGTACTTGGAAACAACTCCTAACCCCCTAGGACCCCACCCCTTCGGAGTGACAGGCTAAGCTAAGAGCACCCGAGAAGGCACAACGAACCGTCACCTCATCCCTAGTTCTTCCTCTATTCATACTAAGTCGATGAACGATGAAGAACAATGATGATCATATCAAGAACATAACACATAAACTATATGCTAGTTCATATATCATGATCATAACATGACCAAGACTATACTCTAGTTCATATGCATTGCTATATAAATAAGATAAGAACTTGAACTTGGAAGAGAACTGCATTGTATTCATACCGACGTGTTCCTTCTTCTCCCAAGGATACAAACTCTCCTTGCTAGCTCTTGCCTTGCTCTAATACTAAAACTAATCTAAAGAATACAAGTGAGAGGTGAGGTAAATGGCTCCAAATGATGGTGTGTGTTAGAAAGGGTGGAGCATCATCTATTTATAGCTAGGATAGGACGGTTTGGGCGTCTGCAGGTTTGGAAGGAGGTGAAACCGCCCTTGGGGAACCGCCTAGAGCACCGCCACCGAAGATTGGGCCCGGGAGGCCCCACCAGGGGGGCGGCTGCACCCGGTGGCGGTCGGTCCCCTGGCTGGGCCCGCTGGCCACCGCCTTCGGGTGGTCGGTTGCTCCCTGGGCCTGGACCTCTCCCGCGGTTACGGATGGATCCAGTTCAGTTCTTAGGTGGGCTTTCTCATTTGGTTTGCGCCTTTTCTAAATACGCTTTCCGGTAGTGCACTTTCTTGTGAATTTTATGTATTTCCACGTGTCAGACTTGCAAGTTATATGTACAACAAAACTTGTGGAAATGTTAGTTTAAGGCCCTACCTACTATTTATTTTAGTAACATATTGGCAGTAGAAAATAAGCTCTAATGACCGCCAACACCCTCTGACAGGCGATATGACGGTCCTACTTCTGCCACGCCGCTATAGGGACGGTCAACCGTACGTGTGGCACCAGGAAAGGGGAACTACAGCCGTCTGGCCAACCCCGGTGGAATGGGCGAGCCTTACGATCTTGCTTGCCTACCCCCTGGAAAGTAGCGCACGTGGAAAGGGGAGCGCCCGAGGGAGGACACCCCCACCGCTCCATCCCATCACGCCCCCGACGGTGCCAAGGTCTCCCGAGCCTCGGGAGCTCATACTCAAAGGTCAACCTATCTACTCGTTGCACTGTGCAGGGACGGATGCGATGGCATGACGTAGTGCCACACAGCAAGCCACGCACCGCACAGTGCGCCACCTTGGAACTCGCCAATGGAACAGCGGAAGGTCAGCTGAATGACTAATGCCATACCTTCGAGGCGCCAAGACGAGGGCGTGGCTGACGATAGCCGCTGGTCACCACTGCCTCCGTCATACCGAGCACTGTAGCCACGGGGCATCACATGTAACTCTAGCCTCTCCCTTGTAACTATAAAAGGGAGGGCAGAGGCTGATCACAGGGACGATTCACCACGACGAGTACTCCAAGCCACTCACTACAATCTACAAACATAAGAACACACAGACACTCACACTCACAAGAGACTTGGGAACTGCTCCCTCTCTCGACTAGGATTGTAACCCCTACTACAAGCACCCCGGTGCAAGGCAACACGACTCAACTCGCACTGGACGTAGGGCACTCTTTGCCCGAACCAGTATAAATCCTATGTTCCCCCTTGCACTCCATCCGTGATCTCAATCGCAAAATCTAAGTTTACTAGCCGATGTTTGCACACGCTAATCCAGCACCGACACTTAGATAGCAAACAATAGGAAGACAACTCCGATACTCGGGTGTAGATGCCAACTCAATAGAGACAGTTGTCTGGTTGATCACAAACCTAACTATGTGGTTGAAATAGAAAGAGTGAGCACATATCATCCTCAACAAATATAGCATGGGGTTATGAGTCTCAAAAAATAGACACGGACTAACAGTAGCCAGCTTTTAGTAGGTCAAAGTTTTAGCATCTATTTAGCAACAAGTTATATATTCTTAACCCAATAACCCTAATGATCATAATTATTGCAACGTTCTCATCGTAGTTGATCACTGTCCATCATAGTCCATCATTCTGTAGGACGTCCAAGGTTGCTTGTGACATTGAGCACGACTAATATACCAGTTTTACACTCTGTAGACTTTGTGCACATTCACCATGGGTCGTGATTCCCATTTGCCTAGGGCATGTCGACTCCTAACCTTCCATGTTGAGCAGGCAGGGTCTCACTATCAAGTTTTTCAAAGGTTCGTCTAACAAGTTAGGGACCGCTAGGTTTCTGTGGCCTACAAGTGTAGAGCTCCCCCTCCAAATGTCACATTGTCATGCAGGTTATAGACATAAGGACAAAGGCCACACTATACCTGACCCAAAACACACACCATTTGCGCCTTTCAGTAACCTCTGACAAGCTATAAAAGGTCCTTATACATGACTAAAATTAGAGTCATGAAGCACCCATGGTTACACTCTAAGTTCTGGATTTCACTTATAGATAAGTCCTTAAGGAGAGGAATCTAGAGCATCTCAAAACCTATACTCCAGCCGCCTTGGTCCATGTTACTAAAAAGCTAGTTTTATCCTTCATTGCGTATAACTATTAGTCCATGTACTTTAATTCAAGCGCTAGTAATTCCTCCTACCCCACATGCATATAATTCCCATTGGTAACAAGGTAATCGATAGCAAAGACTAGGTCAGTCCTCGGGGGTAACAAAATTAGACACATGCAACATGATTAAAATGATTAAATGTGTATATGTAGCAAAGATAATCCTATGCTATACTCGCCTTAAACTCGGATCCTTCTTCTGAATCAAACCTCCAAAGATTCTTCTTGATCACCAACTGGACATGAAAGCACCACACAAGTATCCAAACACAAACATGCATCACATATAAATATAATTCTATCAGAACAATACAACAATCAATGAAAACATAAGTTGAAAAAGTTATGAAACAATTTTTAAAAGAAATAAAATTCTATAAGCTTTATTTATATAAAAATCATATATAAGATATTTTAGAGGAATATATAAATTAAATTAAATTAGATTTTAATTGAGGAAACAAGAAAAAATAATTATATTTTTATCTGTGAAAGACCGATGTTGAATTGCTTTTAATTGGAAACTGAGTGCATATAGATTAATAAAAAATAATATTTTATTTGAAGTATCTGAAAATGTTAAATAACATTACTAATACGTAGATTACGAAATTACGGATCCAATGCAACTTGAACAGGTTAAAATGGCTGTAAATTGAAGAAATTATAATCATATATTGGAAAATATAATCCTGATGGCAATCTTCTAAATACCGTGAACTTAATTTCAAATAAAATAACTAAATCTGATTTAAACAGATCGGAAGACGGCGGGCATAAATATGATGAAGCTGGAGGTCTTGAACCGTTACCGGCCAATTGTAGTCGTTAGATCCGTGTTGGGCAGCTAAGATTAGAATGGAAGTGCCGGCGCGGTGGACCGCCAAAGACAACGGTGAAAAGCTCACCGGCGTAACGAAAAACGGCATATGGGCCTCCATTTGGCATGGGAAAAGGACGGGGAGAAAGAGGAGAGGACGGCGAATTCACATAGAGTGTTTTTTTCGTCAACGATGGCTCGTCGACGCTCGACGGCATAGGGCTCAACTTGGCGGACGGTGAGCTCCTGCATGCTTCGACGGTGAATAGCAGTGCACAGAAAACAGAAGAAAGAGACGGAAAATACATGGCGACTTCATAATTGCAGCATGAAGCTCCACAGAGGGCTCACAAACGATGATGAGGCAACGAGTGCAAAAGTCAACGGCGGCGGTTCGAGCTCCGGTCTCGGCGAGATCCAAAAGCAGCTACGGCTGGCTTTACGCGTAGCTAGGGTTGATGGAAGGCGGTTTTGCACGCGTGGGTAGCCTTTATGGGCTCCAAGACATAGAGAGCACGCCAAAATGGCGCAGAAATCGACTCGGGCGGTGGAATTTCATCCCGGTGGAGTCTGCCTCGTCTCCGAATCAAGGTTGGGGATGACACCGTCGGGCAGGCCCATCTTGTCAGCGAGCGCGGAGGCAGAACCCAGTGGTTAGCAGCAGCAAGACTGCAAGAGAGGAGAGAGGGCGGCGACTTCTGCGTCCTTGGGCTCGGCCTAGCTCTCTTTTTTTTTTTAGGGTGGGTACCAGACTCTGATCAAGCGTTACAGCGGGTGGTACAGACTCCAACGGGGGGAGATAAAAACCAGACATGCCTACCAAATGATTCATATATCGAGCCCGTAGCTAAATAGTGTGCGTCAGTATTCGAAGCCCGTCTTTCATGAATGATCTCCGCCTTCTCGACGCGAGCAAATGCAGCTTTGATCCCTTGAATTATATGGCCATAGGCACCCATGCCGGAGCCTTGCATCCTCCTCACGACGTTCATGCAGTCGGTGGCAATCCGGATACGATGATGAGCAAGATCGGCTACTAATGCCATCCCTTCACGGCATGCCAGTGCCTCGGCAGTTTCAGGGTCGATAACACCTTCCATCACTATCACTGACGCCCCTTGAAATCTGCCCGAGTCGTCTCTTGCCACTGCCGCCATTCCTGCAGTGGACGTGTTCTTCGATAATGCTACATCCACATTTATCTTCAGCATTCCAGCCGGTGGGGGTAGCCATGGACGATCGAGGGCTCGAGTGTCCTTATGTTCCAACTTACTCTTCCCAATTACCACCGGTGACATTGCAGACTTCAAATCTGCTATAAAGCTGTGTATAAAACTATGAGTCGATAAGGGACTCTGAAATATGTTTTCAAGCAAAGCCTTCCTCCTTGGATACCATATCGACCACATCGTGACTACCAACCGAATGAGCTCATCATGCTACAATGTCGCTATAGCTTCCTGAAGCCACGCTCGAGCATCACCATGTCGTGCTCGGCTGATGAACTCCAGAAGTTCTTCCCCTTGTAATGCCCAAACGCATTGCGCCATGCTGCATTCCAATAATGCATGCCTCCAAGAGTCGTGAGTGCCACAGATCGAACATTTAGAGTCCTGAGCCATGTTTCTGTGACATCTAACATCACCTGTCGGAATAGATTGCTTGGCTAACCTCCATATGAAATTCCGTACTTTGGTAGGAACCTTAATTTTCCATAGGTTTACCCAGTCTCGCTGATCTGATGCAAGATCCGACTTTCCAACATTATGTTCTATCCAATCCGACCTGCTTTCCCGGTTTCTGATTATTATCCGGTAAGCCGAACGGACGGTAAATGAACCTGATTTTTCATAGTGCCAGGCCCAAAAATCCCCTGTCTCCGGGTCGCTAGGGGTATACTGAGAATCACTTCCCGATCCATAGGAATAAAATGGTTCTGTAGTGCCTGCATATCCCACGACGCTGTGGTAGGATCGATCAATTCACAAACCCTTGTCGGTGGCTCATTGCTCGAACATACAACCGGCCTCAGCAAGCCATCCCTTGGCAGCCACTTCATACTCCAGATATAGGTATCTTCCCCCGTGCCAATTTGCCGAATCAAGCCTTGCTTCATCACCTCCTTACCATCAACGATGGCCCGCCACACTCTTGACGGCGAGGGTCCCAATTCAGCCTCTAGAAAACCATCCTCAGGGAAATAAACAGCCTTTAGTATTCGCGCACTAAGTGAGGATGGTTCCTGTAGGATGCGCCATGCTTGCCTGGCTAACAAAGAAAGATTGAATAGCTCAAAATCTCTAAAACCCAAACCTCCCATATGTTTAGGCTTGGTCATCTCATCCCAGGCCACCCAACAAGTTTTCCGTTTGCCCTCTTTGCTTCCCCACCAGAAGTTTCGGAGGAGACTCTCTAAGTGATGGCATAAGCCCCGAGGTAACCTGAAACACGACATGGAAAAAGTTGGCACAGCTTGCGCAACTGGTTTAATCAAAACTTCCTTCCCACCGGCTGATAGCATCTGCTCCAACCAGCCCTGCACTCTCTTCCACATTCTGTCTTTCAGGTACTTAAAAGCACCATTTGTTGCTGAACCGACATCAATAGGCATGCCCAAGTCCTTTTCGCTAAGCGCTTCATTATGTACATATAGACGCTTCATTATGTTCATTATGTAACCAATCTCATAGTCAATTGGACCCACATCTGATGGAACCCTAGCTTGGTCATAATCGCTTCCAGATAATCCCATTCTACTCTATCATAAGCTTTCCTCATGTCCAGCTTTAGAGCGCAAAATCTCCTGTCACTAGCCCTTTTCTTTTTCATGTAGTGCATGCACTTGTAAGCTGTAATTATATTGTCCGTAATCAACCGTCCCGGCACAAAAGCTGATTGTTCTTCAGAAACAATATCTGGAAGCACTAGCTTCATTCTGTTTGCCATGACTTTGGACGCAATCTTGTATATAACATTACAAAGACTGCTCGGCCTGAACTGACCCAGCTCCTCCGGTCTTTCAACCTTGGGAATTAGCACCACACAAGTATTATTAATGGTTGCTGGATCATCTTCTCCACTCAGCATCCGAAGCACAACTGTAGTTACTTCTTTTCCACAAAGCTCCCAATGACGCTGGAAAAAATGTGCTGGCAGTCCATCTGGCCCCGGCGCTTTCGTCGGAAACATTTGGAACAACGCCGTCTTAACTTCTTCTTGCCCAAACGGCATCATAAGCTTCTCATTCATCATCAATGTAACTTTTACTGGCACTGTCTCCAGGACACGCTCCATTCCCGTCGTTCCTTCTGATCGATACAGCTCCTTGTAAAAATTTGATGTCAAGCTCTCCAACTCATCCTCGTTCTCAGTAAACTGTCCATCTGGTTTTTTCAATTTTGAGATGAAATTCTTTTTCCTCCTTTGGCTAGCTCTCATATGAAAAAATTTTGTGTTTTTATCACCAGCCGCCAACCACGTGACCCTGGATCGCTGCCTCCACATGATCTCCTCTCTGTGATTTAGCTCCATAATTTTCTCCACCACCTTCCTTTCGGCATGTGATGGTCCTGCCCCCCGCCTCGGATCAGATTTGAGGTGGTCTAGCTCCAAGTTAAGGCGCTTCAGCTCCTGGCGAACATTACCAAATATATTTCTATCCCAAGCACTCAACTCAGTTGATACCGAATTAATCTTGCATTGCAGCTCATGTAGAGTTAGAGCTTCACTAGCATCTTTCCATGAGTTAGCAAGCATTGTGAAGAAATTCTCATGAGATTCCCACATTGTTTCGTACCTGAATGTTTTCTGTCTCCTCTTCCTCCTATTCCGCTCCGTCTCCTGTTCCCAACGAAGCATTATAGGATCATGGTCAGACGCCGCGGCAGTGAGGTGTTGAACTCGCGCTAGTGGAAACCGCGAACACCACTCTGCTGATGCCAGGGCTCGATCAAGCCGTACCCGGTAGAAGGATCCACCAGAAACCCTCTTCTCAAATGTCCAGCTCCGTCCTTCATAGCCAAGATCACACAATCCACACACATCAACCATGTCGCGGAAGCCCGCAATTTGTGCCTGACTGCGGTCTTGCACGCCCATGTGCTCATGTCTATGTAGTACTTCATTAAAATCACCAAGACATACCCAGGGAAGATGCGAGGTTGCCTTGATAAATTTCAACATATCCCATGTTTTATGGCGCTCTGAAATCTGAGCTTCCCCATAAACACACGTCAATCTCCATGGTTCCCTCCCGTGTTCAACAATAATCACATCAATATGGTACTGGGAGTAAGGTAATAATTCCACTCTAGTTTTATTATTCCAGAAAATTGCAAGTCCACCACCACGACCTGAACTACTGACAGCAAAATCATTATCAAAGCCTAGAGTACTCTTCAACGACTCATCACGTGCTCTGTGAATCTGAGTTTCTAGTATACATAGCACCGTCAGGGCAAAATCCTTCACGATTCCGTGAAGTTCCTTCACTGTCGTAGCATTGCCCAAGCCACGACAGTTCCAGCTGATGCAACTCATTGTTCATGGCAGCGCTCCAGCCCGGAGCCTGCCACAATCTTCAATTTGCCTTCCTCCGTCTTCTTTTTACTTTTCTCTTCTTTTTTTTCGCTTCTTTTCTTTTTTCTTTTTTTCTTTTTTTGCTTTTTACTTTTTACTCTTTTTTGCTTCCCTCCTTTTTTTTACTTTTTACTTCTTTTTTATTTTTACTTTTTTCAGGCTAAAATGGAGGAAACCAGAGACTTTGAGGGGCTTCTATGGGCTTCTATCAACCGCCAACTCAGAGGAACTAGCGTGTACTCGACGTCGCTGGAAACCGACGATAGCAGGTCGGCAGTAAGGCAGTTGGAGGCGGCGTGCTGTACAGCTGTGAGGCGGCGGCGAGATGGCGGCGAGAGCGCGGCACGAGGGACGGCGTTACCAGCTCCCCGCTACTGTCGCCACCGCTGGCGACAAGCTACCGCTCCCCCTGCGCGGAGTCGGAAGAGGAGCAGCGCACGCGGACCTCAACGGAGATGTCCCCACACTTGAAGGCCGCTTGCAGGAGCTTCTGCAGTGCAGCACGACCGGGTCCGCCGACCCCGATGAGGAGCTCCTCGGTCGACAGCTACCTTGACTGGCTGAGCCACTTGCTGAGGCAAGGCGGATGGATGGAAACTGAGGTGACGGAGATGGTCGAGGTGGCGGCCTCCAGTGCGGGCTAAGCCGGCGATGTCCGGAGCTGGAAGTGCCGATGCGCGGGGCGAAGCCGGCAACGGCAGCAGTTGACGGATGCGGGCGGCCACCGGCCGGACCTGCAGCACAGGACAGTGGCAAGGCAGCGGCAAGGAGATGGCGAGGCGGCGGCGCTGTGGACGCGTGAGGGCGCAAGGCTTGGAGCTTGGGTGCTTGATGAACCAGGAGAGGAACGGATCGATGGCGACGGATGTCGAGACCGGCGGCGCAAATCAGGCAGATGGCGAAGAATCGCCTTTACTGGCTCGAGTCACCCTCTGGCGCCGAGAAGAAGCAGGACGAAGCCTGACACAAACTTTTGGGCTCGGCCTAGCTGGGCAGTCGGCAGCAGGCAGAGGGAGAAAGGGCCTCGGGCCCAATAGGGAGGAAGACTGAGGGCGACAGCGGACCGTGGCCCCTTGGCTGTTGGGCTGTGGAAAAGAAAGGGGAACGGGGAAGCAGGCCTTCGGGCCAGGGAAGGGAGGAGAAGAAATTTCTCCTTTTCTTTTTCTAAACTGATCTTTCTTTCCAAATAGATTTTCAAAAATACTTTCTGCACTAAAGCTCAAATCAAATAGTACAAAATTAATATGCTTCATAATGAATGCACCAATTCATTTTCCTATGCCTAATGAATGCACAATAATTTTTTAAATAAATCAATTTAATCATGTTTAAAGAAATGCAAATTTTTTGGTGTTACAATTCTACCCCTTTAAAATGAATCTTGTCCTGAGATTCAGAAGAAGTTGATTGAAAAAATAAGAATATACTCTGCACTTGGATCTTCTTCAATTTCTCAAGGAGCTCCTTAGTAATCTTCTCAGTACTCCTTACATGTTTTCATTACCTTGCTCTAATTAACTCACACAATGTTTCCAAAACTATGATGGCTACTTTGTATGGAAAGATCCTTCGTTACTCATAACTCATTCAACTCTAGATACAGAACACATCAGATACTCCATATGCACTATGAGGTAATTGCAATGGTTAGGTAACTTCTCTTTTCCAAAAGTCATTCATGAACTTCTTGTTCCAAGATAGGTTGTGCTATCAACTTCCAAATGCTAGTCTATACTCAATTAAGTTACCATAACTCTTTAGTCCTTAGTGTCGTCTAAAACTCAGTTAGCATAACTCTAAAGATATCGTAACGACTCTTGCTTCCACAGGTGATAACACTTCTCCAAGTCAAAATCCTTATTTACTCCAATCCAACGCTAAGGTTACTAGCTTGATTCTAATTTAGTAAAGACGTCTTTTTGATCTCATGATCCTTGTAGATGTCACTATCATATATAATTTGTTTAAATGCCATGTTTTATTAGGATAATATCTCCAAATGAGTTGATATCTCCGAATGCTTGTGCTTGGTAGATCGATTCACACTTTCCTGGTCAACCCAATGCTAAGCCATCACTTTTCCTTCTTGAAAAAGGAGACATTCTGAATATTTTGACTAGGTGCACTCATAATGCATGTGTGCGTCTGACGTTTAGAGTTTGGAGTGCACAAGTCCATAGCAATTCTTCTCCCTTTTTTGAATCTCCATCTTAATTCTTCCCTAGAATTTGTAAAAGCAAAAAAAAAAATCCTTTTTTGCCTCCCCTCCCCTTTTACAATTCCTTCCAAATCCATTTCAAAACTCTCTCTTCGATTCCTTGAATTAAATTCATAAAAGAAAAAACTTTTTTCCTTTTTCCCTCTACCAAAATCATTCCCTTCTCCTTTTTCCTCTCAAGTGCCTTCCTAACTTCCTGTTTAATTATTTTGAATAAAATCACATTCAAATCTTTCTCAAATTTCTCTAAATAATAAAGGGAAAAACCTTTTTCTTTTCTTGATTTCTGCAGCCCACCTCCCCTTCTCCTCTGGCCTACTCCCGCACGTAGCTGGCCACGTGGCCTGACAGTGAGCCCCCCCCCCCCCCCCCCCAGGCCTACACTTCAAGTCCCCATGGGCACAAGTCACCCTGGAACCCTAGGGCCGGAGCCGCTCCTGTGCGCGACCTTGGGTGCCGCTTCCGCCGCTCTGCATTGCGCCCGCACGTGGAATCGTGGATGGCATTGCTCCCGGCTCCCTGCTCGTCCGTGTGCTGACCGCCGCGTGTCCTGCCCCTTGCACGAACACCGAGGTTGGTCGAAGCCCCCTAGAGCCATAGCCCCCACGCTATAAAAGTCGGCACCTTCTGCACACCCTTCTCCTTCCTCCCCACCTCGCATAGTTGCCGTTGCACTGCCTTCTCCATCCCTCCTCTTCGCGATGCCAAGCCCTAGCTGGCCATGGCCGCCGCCTCGCTGCCGCACCACAGCTGGCCATGGACGGGCTGCTGTTGAGCCCGGCCTACCATCGGACGGTCGCGACCATGTCGCCTCGCCATTGCACCACCACCAAGCCCGACGACGACCAGCTGCACCAGTGCACCTGTGAGCCTAGCTACTACCTGGAGTGCCAACTCTCCCTCACCGAGACCGCGCTAAGTATCACCATGCCGGAGCCGCGTCGTCCATGATCCTGGCACACAATGGAGATCATCTGCACACCATGCTCTACCTTCTTCCTTGCTGCTCTCCGCCGAAATGACCAAGAGCAATACCGACCTCGCCATCATCCTTTGCTATGCCCATGAGCTTCCAACAACCCAAAGCTATTACCTTTCGTTGTTCTGTTGCTGTGACCAGCGGTGGACCCAGCCCAAAATATGAGCTAGGACGGATGGCTACGCACAAATACAAAGCTTCACCGATATACCAGTCTAATTATGTGTTCTTTAATATATAATTCAACAAACAAAGAGCACAGAAGAAGTTTGAACATGATTACCTTTCACATGAAAAATATCCTTTTGTTCCATATTCTAGTCCAAACAATTTACCATACCACAAATCACCAAAATAAAAAAAGCATAAACAACTTGTAATTGTAGCCGCTCGCTGGCCACCGCCGGCCCGAAGCCTAGAGCCGCTCGCTGGCCGCCGGCGGTGGCATAGGTGCGTAGCCTCGACCGCTCGCCGCCCTATAGCTGTTTGCCACTCGCTGGTCGTCACCCGCCCCGCACGGCTTAGGTGCGTGTGGCCGCTTAAGGGAGGCATGGAGGACCAGACCAGAATGCGGCGTCGGCCTGGCCGCCTGGAGATGGAGCAGATGGAGCACCGCCGCCGGACGCTGAACGCTCGAGTGTGCGTGCGTGCGTGAATTGGGAATGCACGTGTGTGCGTGGTGTGTGCCCCTTCCCAGTGCCCGTTTGCCTAGCCCTAAGGCCAAATTGGGCCAAAAAATGGGCCATGACACCTTTTTACACGTTGGCCAGATGGTCCACTAGCCTAGGCGACCAGACATTTCCTGTTCGTCTTCAACCTGCTCACGAACATGGTGACCTGCACAGTGACGTTCTGTTGATGGATGACAGACGCCTTCGAGAAAACTGCAGGGTACTAATGGTGCTTGCTGGCGAGGACCTAGGGCGGCGCCCTAGCTCGCCCTATAGGTCGGTCTGCCTCTGGCTATGCCTACCTCTTTTCTTCTAGTGCTGCATAGATGCTCCTTCTCTGCTCCTCTATGTCAGGATCCGGTGCCTCTGGCCTCCTAAGGATGACGCTAGCAAGCTCCCACCTCACGCAACCACCTCTGGCCACCAGTAGCTGGCTGTTGTGTGTCTCCGGCTGGCTGGCCACAGACCAGCCAGAGCAGCCGTTGTTGGCCACCATAGGCCGAAACAAGCTACTATAGGTCAGGACCATCCCCCAGTGACCCAGCACCTTGCCAATGACATCTGGATGAGCATACAACGCCAAAGTTCCTGTTTTCCTCTTCGTCATTGTTGTCTTTGTCTAAACTGGCATTCATGCCATTATTTCCACCATTGCAGGGAAGCTGACCACCCTGCAGTGCCATCGGCGCCACCCTACTGGTTCCCTTCCTCGCCACCGGTGAGCCACCATGGCCCCAAGCTTCGCCTTTTCCTTCTTGTATTTGATCTCGATGATGTTCTTGTCTAGGACCAGCTTTTGTACCTTTTTTCACTATCGCAGGGAGGCTGTGACCTTGTCGTGTTGTCTACCGGAGCTCTGTCGCCTCCTAGTTGCCTGTCACCATGTTCGGCTAGCCTCTGGCCAACCCTAACCAGCCGCAACATGGCAACAGCAGGCTAGCTAGCAGAATGGGGCCACTGATGGCTGTAGCTTGCCTGGATGCACCATTTTCGACATCGACAAACATCTTTCTTTTTATTTCATTCATACCTATCATCCATACTTGCTCATATCAGGATCTATCTTGATAATTGTGGTATGTCTTTATCTATCTATGTCTATGCTTGTACCAAGCCTTTGTGCCGAGTTATCTATTTTATCGCTATGGATATATGCTACTCCTTCCTGTTGTGTGTGTTGTTCGTTGTGTGTTTGTTTGTCGGTGGATCGTGCCTTCGAGCCGGTTGAGGGAAGGGCACATTCTTTCATTTGGCCGTGGGTTATTCCCTCAGATTGATAGTTGTTTTGTGCAATTTTCATTTTCGTTCCTTTGAGCTGGTCAAGGGATCGTACTTCATTCGATCATTTCAGTCGTAGGTTCATCCCACCATGGCCATAATGCCAAGTATCACTCATTTTCTCAGGTTTTAGTTGTCTCCGTCGGATTACGATCTCTATCTCCAGCCTTCGTTTCTAGGATGTGGTCACTATAGACTCAATGTCAATACCAACACGGTTCTTACACACATAATTTGAGCCCCCTCCATGGCCTAGTCTAGTGGGATATAAAATTGGGGATGCAGAAGCCAACTTGTGTGGGTGGAGCTCATGGTCACGAGTCGCCTCGCTATGACCATCGGGCTTTACCTCTTTTGCTCTGGTTTCCATCCCACCCTTCTTGTATGCTTGCACCACCTAGACCAAACGTTCCTTCGGATCTAATGATGACAACCGCATCGTACGAACCATAGGAATAGCCTTTTGCCGATTTAGTTGCACAGTCGTGGTGCCCTATGAGATGGTGTGGATAGTGGGACCATGTCTCTTCTTTTGACCTTTGTTTGTTCCATGACGAGTTGGCCAAAAGAATGTTGGGTCATTTCTTCTCCCTTCCCCTGTTCTCTCTTTCGATCCTCATCGGTCTACGTAGACGTAGATTGTGCCCTCTTGTTATAACTACTTCATCTCATGTCCTTGCCATGACATGTGGATCGGAGTGATATGAAATCAAAGCAATGACATGTAGGTTGCTATGTAGTAGGACCTAGTCCTCTTTTTTGTGTGTTTGGTGTTTATTGCTCACTTTTGCTTCTTCGTGCTCGAGCCCTTGTATGCTTGTACCTATTCTAGGCCGTGGCATTCTTCAGGTACTCGCTGAGGAGAGAGGTTGCTCGCCGGAGAGGGAGGACATGATTGGAGGAGCTCGTCGCAACCACTAGGAGATTCTGCTCGACGCAGAGGGAGGGACCATACCAACGTCGGAAGGAGAGGGGTAGCCAAAGCTAAGAAAGGAGGAGAAGCTGCCGAGGGTGCACACGCGGGAGCCAAGGCCACTCGCCGCCGGGGTCGATGCCTTGCACTGAGGCCATGGGGCGCCGAGGAGCCGAGGCCGTGTGGCGGCGGCGCCCGCAGTGGTACAGTCACAAGTTCGGGGAAAAGAATAGAGAAAAAAATGAATCGTACCTTTATAACTGATGGTAGGTGGGTACATAATTTTTATGTCCTAAAGCAGTTGAAAGCAGGGGGTGAGCTGCTTTGAGTTTTATACTAGATCAAAAGCAGCTTTTGGCCTGAAGCAGTTGTGGCTTTTTACCCCTTTGGTTGACTTTTGGCTATTGCTAAAGATAAAGTTGGTTAAAAAGCCTAACCAAAGTGGGACCTAAATGTAATTGTCTCCTCAGGTGGGAAATATATGGCCAGAAATTTAAATTTTCAAAAACAATTCACTGGCAGTTATGCTACTAAACCGGTTCTGGAAACCAATTTCCATATCTGGTTATGGAAAAGCATTTACAGTGGAGGTTGGAATAAACCTACCACCACTGTAAACGTGTTTACACTGGCTGGCTTAGGTGAACCACCTCTGTAAATGTTTTTACAGGCAAGCCAGTGAAAATTGATTAACACACTGGCATAACTCAAGACACTACTACAGATTTGAACATCACTGCCGACCCATCACTGCCGGATTTTTAGAAACCGGTAGTGATAACACTTCTCGACACATCACTGCCGGTTCTAGCCACGAACCGGCAGTGATAAGATGAACCGGCAGTGATATTCTGATCTTCACTGCCGGTTCACATCACTACCGGTTCTAACCACGAACCGTCACTAAAAATAGATATCACTGCCGGTTTTAGCCACGAACCGCATGTGATACTATCACTGCCAGTTCGTGGCTGAAACTGACACTGATAGGCTGCACGAAAAAATTCATAACTTTCTCATATGGTGTCAGATGAAGACGAACTTTATATAAAAGTTATAGTACTTTTTGAGATCTACAACTTTTTTAGTTGACAACGTTTTCATTTGAAATCATCTATCCAACAAAAATTATGTTTTTTAATTTTTTTTGAAAATTCGAAGATTTCAAATGACCTCAGATGGAGAAACTATCAAAATAAAAGTTGTAGATCTCGAAAAGTTATGAAACTTTGTAGTTGATAACTTTTTCATTTGAAATCATCTGGCCAGCGAAAAATACGTTTGAATTTATCAAATTTGAAATTCAAATTTTGTAAACGACCTCGGATGGAGAAACTTCCAACATAAGAGTTGCAGATGTCAAAAAGTTATCCAACTTTGTAGTTGATAACTTTTTCATTTGAATTCGTTTAGGGTTCCAAATACCGAATTTAAAATTCGGATCAAAATAGAATGAGGCGAATCAATATCTCTATTGAAGACAAGTGTCATACAGGTACAGTGGTTAGGGGAGGAACGCGCGGAGCAGGAGGTCATGGGTTCGAGCGCCGCTGGACGCGCAGCGTGCCCTTTTCGCGTGTTCGCGTGAAAAATCGCGTGAATTGTGCCTTCTGACTTGCGACCGTGCGGCAGGCTAGTGGGGCCTCTCCTGATGTTTAAAAAATATTTTTGCTATTTTTTGAGCCATTTTATGTGTTTTCTGCCCCCCTCATCACTGCTGGTTCTAGAACCGGCAGTGATGAGGGGTGCATATCACTGCCGAGTTGGTACTTTTCTGCCCCCCTATCACTGCCGGTTGAGTGATGAGGGGTGCACATCACTGTCGAGTTGTTACTGTCGGTTCAAAAATCAGCAGTAAAGGGTGGTTCTCAACCGGCAGTGATGTGCAAAAATGGTGTAGTGAGAAGACACTTCTAGAATTCGTGATAGGCTTTTCACACTAGCGGAAGCCTGGTTTGGGACCGCCGGTAGTTTCACCGTACTATTTAGTGGGTGCATCCCATTTGTGGCGATGACACTAAAAATAAGTAGTTAAAGTGGAGTATGTCATAAGCTATATAGGCAGTTGGTCAAGTGTTGAAATTCAGACCTATGTATATATATAAAAAAGAAAACTTCTAGAAATTATCGAGTCCACTCGATAGAAATGTAAAATAGGAGGACTGAGGCTAGTTAGTCATAAAGTAATGGTAAGGGTGTAGAGACGTTGTTTTAGCCATTTAATTTGTAATCAGTATTTATCTCCAACATGCTTGTTATCACTCTCATTGAAACAATCTGAGGTTCTCTCCTGGTCGAGCACTGATTATTAGATCATATCAACCATAAAACAACGCAGTCTTATTTGGATGATGTCGGATTTATATCAATCCACATGTTTTGAGGTGGATTGAGATGAAATTTAATTCAAGTGCTACTCTAATCTACCTTAACACATGTGAATCGATGGGAGTCCATCTACATCCAGGCAAGGCCAAAGTGTTTTATATAGAAAACAAAATGACATGTGTTAGTAATGTGATAATAAGACTGGACGACGGTGCATTGACCTTGGGAACATTGTATATATGCCCAACATGCGAGGATGGATGGAGCGTGTAGCACATGCAGGTAGTCTATTTGCCGGTAGCGATCTAGAGAAGATTGATAGTCTCTATTTCCCGGTGGCGAACTAGGGAAGCTTCGGTGTAGGTTATTTCGAGTGTTTTTGGCCGGAGTCAACTATTGGTCACATAGCAGGCATGTTAGCTGGCCCAATCTAGAAACAATAATAATATTTAGTGAAGAACCACGATGGAAAGGACCACGGGATAAGAAGACGAAAGACGACCGAAGTTAGTCATACACAAATAATGCAACAAGAACTACAATAATCAGTACCGTAACAATGTTAATTCAAGAAGTATTATTTTCAGTACGCTTAAGTCTCAACACATGTGTATGACTTGAAAATACTAATGCCACATAACAGGATGGCATGCGGGCCACATAACAAGAAGTATTATTTTCAGTACGCTCAACGCATATGTCAGGGTTTTAACTTATTTTAAGTCGTCCAGCCGTATTTATTCTCTCATAACAATTCAATCGTAGGATTGAGCCGCAGCCAAAATTAGCCCTGTTGAACAGGGTGGCATGCGGCCCAGGGTTGGCATGCAGCCCAATGTTGGCATATGGAACCCACAAATAGTTGTGCTGTAAACAGGGTAACAATAGCACCGTAGCCATTCCATTATTTTCTATCCCTCCAACCAAATAAAAAACACAGCCAACAACTCCATTCCTTAACAGCAAAATGGAACCTCCCTAAACTCCAAAATAGGACGGGTGCATCCCATAATTTGCGGTAATGACACATAAAATATGTACTTAAAGGTGAGCATGTCAGAAGCTATATAGACAGTTGGTCAAGTGTTGAAATTTCTGTACTATAGTGAGGAATCAACTGTTGGCCACATGGCAGGCATGTGAGCTGGCGCAACCGAGAAACGATAACAACATTTAATTAACCACAAGATTCGATCGAAAGGACCAAGACAAAAGACGACCGAAGTTAGTCATATACAAATAATGCCACAAGAACTACAATAATCAGTGTCGTAACGTAGTATGTATGCATGCATGTATGTATATAGCAGAGTTGCGAACAAACAGGTTAGAGTTTAATGGAAGCGAGCAAAATATATTAATGAAGACGAACTTATAACCGCCTCTAAAAATAGGCCTCCATTAATCGGAGGCGGTTTACTTGCCCGCGCCTCAGTTAAAACCTTAATGATTACAATTATTGTAACTGGACCGTCTTGGTTAATGCACATTAACAGTGGCAGTTTGTCTATAGCCTCCGTCTTCGTTCAAGATTTAATCGAGGTAGGCCTGTTGCATCGTTCGTCTTTAACAAAACCTTTAACGGAGGCAGCTAACCCTTACTTGCCAGCGCCCGTTAATATACTTTTATTAAAATAAATATTCCTGCTACTTGAATCTAATTTTTATTTGAATCCTGTTTTGGCAAAGTAAACTGTCATTTGATTCAAGTTTGAATTTGAATTTGAGTTCTATTCATGCAAATTAAATACCAACGAAAGGGAGAAAATACAAATACAAAGCACAAATAGATGATACTCCCTTCGTATAGGATTTAGATATCGTTTAGAACAACGACACGGTCTGCAAAGCATGACTTTGACTTCATATTTCTATAAAAATATTTATTGAAAAGTGATATATGCATACTTTCACTACTGGAATCCGGCTCTTTGCCGAGTGTCAAATGGTTTGCCGAGTGTTATTTTTCGGGCACTCGGCAAAGAGCCTATTTGCGGAGTGCCAAATAAAAACACACGGCAAAAAAAAAAACACTCGGCAAAGAGGGCTCTTGCCGAGTGTCGAAAAAAACACTCAGCAAAGTCGGCTCTTTGCCGAGTGTAAAAAAAAACACTCGGCAAAGAGGTCTTTGCCGAGTGTTTTTTTTACACTCGGCAAAGAGCCGACTTTGCTGAGTGTTTTTTTTTACACTCGGCAAAGACAGTTTTCAAAACACATTTTAAAGCAATAAATTAATTCAAATGAAAAAGTTTTCAACTATAAAGTTATTTAACCCATCAAGATGTACAATGTTTATCTTGGTCATTTCTTCATATGACAAAGTGGAAGTAAATTTGTTCATAAATCTTAGATGTCTCTCTCGTAGTTTATGAAACTACGAGAGAGATATAAAACTTGTGAATAATATTAGAACCACCGTCTCGAGTGAACAAATGACCATACAACTAAAATAAACTTTGTATATCTTAAGAAGTTATGAAACTTTGTAGTTGACAACTTTTTTATTTGAAATCATTTTGTCATCGAAAAAACCATTTGAATTTATCAAATTTAAAATTCAAATTTTGTAAACGACCTCATATGAAGAAATGGCCAAAATAAAAGTTGTAGATATCTAAAAGTTATAAAACTTTGTAGTTGACAACATTTTTATTTGAAATCATCTTTCTATCGAAAAGTCCATTTGAATTTTAAAAAATTTAAAATTTGAATTTTTCAAATGACCTCGGATGGAGAAACTGTAAAAACAAAAGTTGTAGATTTCAAAAAGTTATGAAACTTTGTAGTTGACAACTTTTTTATTTGAAATCATCTTGTTATCGAAAAGTATGTTCGAATTTGTCAAATTTGAAATTCAAATTTTGTAAACGACCTCGGATGGAGAAACTATCAAAATAAAAGTTGTAGATCTCGAAAAGTGATTCCACTTTGTAGTTGATAACTTTTTGAT
Source organism: Eremochloa ophiuroides (assembly GCA_038502445.1). Lineage (NCBI taxonomy): Eukaryota > Viridiplantae > Streptophyta > Magnoliopsida > Poales > Poaceae > Eremochloa > Eremochloa ophiuroides. The sequence continues at coordinate 59,257,791 of JAHLJS010000007.1, forward strand.
TTGGAATCGTTTAGGGCCTCAAACAAGCAATATTCACTCAGTTTGGTATAATATGTATAGAACCGAAACGGAATATAGACACAAGTGATAGTGTAGTATAGTGGTAGAGCGCGTTGGGTGCGAACGGGAGGTCTCCAGTTCGAATCGCAGCGGCTGCAGGTGTTGATTTTGTGTGAAAAATGCCGCTAAAAATATCACGAGCATGTGCGCGGCCCAGTGGGCCCCTTCCCTGGTAAAATTTTTTTCTATTTTTTCTGACGTTTTTTTGATTTATTCTTTGCCGAGTGTTTTTTAGCACTCACCCTTTGCCGACTTTTTTTTACCGAGCGTCCTTTGCCGAGTGCGACACTCGGCAAAGCCTTTGCCGAGTGCAAAAGGGGCTTTGCCGAGTGCCTGGGGCACTCGGCAAAGCACTGGAGTCCGGTAGTGTTTATGAAAATATATTTGAAGATAAATCTATTTATATAGTTTTCATATTTCAAATTTCAATAATTTAAAAGTTTTTTGTGATTTATATGTCTAATGTTTGACAAAAACCTTATTCAAATGACATCTTTTTTATACGGATGGAGTATATACACATATGCATGTGTATCATGACACATTCGTGTCTCATCCTTAGCCAAGAACCAATATTCAAGTCGAGTCATACAGGCTATATACGTGAATTAAAGTAAGATATCACTGCTAACTTAAATTCCTACTCCGATGTCAGGTAACTTGTAATCCAGAGCATGTAGCATGGTGCTCCAGTTTATGATCTTCTCGAACTTCTCTAACTGGGCTAACTCGTCGTCTCATTGCTGAAAAACTTTCGCCCTTCATGCATGCAGGAGACCGTGAAAAATTTACATATATTCACATTGTTCTAGTGATGTTCTTATGGGTTACCGCCCCTCGATCTCATCGGCCTCCTTGCCTGTCTGCCTCGCCAAAATTCCCACCAGCCCGGGCGTGAGCTCTACCCCAACCCTAAGGCCTAGTGTCGTCACGGGCGGCCACCAGTCCCCACACGCCTCCACGCCATCTTGTCGTCCCTGTCCCCACCCACCTTGGCGTCTCTTGTGGAGTTCTTCGGCTTCAACGCGCTTAAGCAGATCTTCTCCGTGGACTTAGCAGCGGTCGATGCGTGGCTGCTCTACGTCTCACTTGCCGTGTCCTTCACCATCGTGTCCCCCTACCTCGTCTTAGTCTCCAAGTCGTTGTGCGCGTCGAGGTACGCAGACAAAACGTCAGGTGGGGGAGGCGCCATGCTGCCCTCCATCACCAGCGAAGACCAGCCGGCGACGCTAGACACCCATGGGAAGAGTGTTCGCCACACTCGCCAGTGCCCCTCGCCGATGTCTCTTCTAATTGGAAGGGTGGTAAGGTCACCAAATCCATATATAGGTGCTTGCAACTTCACCCATTCTATCTTTCAAACACAACTCGAACACTGATTTCATTTCTGCGATTGGTCCAGATGGGCAACCAAACAAACTTGCTATCATCTGGTATAAGTAACAAAGTGGCAACCAAACATACCTCATTGAATGGTTTCGGCATGGCTAACATCATCCAGGATAGGTCTTCCGTCTTGGCTCACCATCCGAGGAGCAACCAATCACGCCCTGTATGTATTGTGCACGCAACATACTAAGGGTGAGAGCGTGGACCACAAGATATAAACTATATATAAATTTGATGAAACTTAGAGGTCGTTTGGATTCCTTTCATTTGGAGGAATTAGAATCTAGTTAATGACTTATAGGCTATTTCACTTTTACGTGACATTGCACCACTTTTCAAAGTTCATATATTAGCCTACCTCAAATTCATAAGGTGAGAGGTGGGATCACCATGCTATATTTTTACTTTGCAATTTATAGTATGATCTTCAATTCACTCCCACGCGGTAAAAATACAACACAGAAGTATCTATCTCGTATAGCCAACAATAATATATAAATACAATCTACATACAACCATATTACGATTCTTAAAATAAAATCAATTTCAAGCATCCAAACAGGGCCTTAAAATAATTTGACTCCGTATAAAACTAGATATCATTATTTTTTAGGTACAAGATATCTCATGCTTCAAACATGAAAATAGGAATTGACTGACTCACTGTCACTACCAAAACAGTAAAGTTCTCCTAGTTTTTTTAAGAAATAGTAAAATACTATCACTAGTCATAATACAGGGGAATATTCCTCACTAAAAGGCATTTGGTAGGGAAAGTTTGAGTAAATGTTGAATGGTAAAGCATTAGGAAAACCGGCCAACATCACTAAGAGAAGTTACGAATTCTGGTTGTGTATGACAGCCAAAACTTAAAATCGAATCCTGGGCCACTAAATATATTGACTTGTATGCATCGACCAATTAAACCCAATAGCATTAGACGGCAGGGAAAGGAGACCAATTCACTGATAATTCTACAAGATCGAGAGCCAAAAGAGGAACTGCCAGGACTTATTTTAGTTGCGGCTGGTTTCTACGTCTGATTTGTAGCCAGAAAAAATAAGCTGAAGCAGTTGAAGCGAACATGCATGAGATTAAATAGTAGCAGTTGAGGCTTGATGGTTTAGAAAACTAGTATGTCCATCTATGGTCTTGTACAGTTGCTCGATTGATCACACTCTCGTGCTCCCGCCTGTCCATCCATGTGACCTTTGCATCAGAATTCTTGCTCCAAAAAGTCTCTTTCTACAATGATATGCATATGGATGAATATATAAATCATTGTCCACTAGACACTTCTAGATAGCAGCGTCAATGCCTTGCAAGGTCACCTCAGTTTGTCATTTCTTTTTGTAATGTGAATCTAGTATACAACTGTGCTTATTATAGTCTATGGTTAGTACACAATTCCCCCTAGACAGCGTATTCCACATTCCGTTTAAAATTAGTGCTATCCATTGAGCTTGTTGTCATCGTATACTTTATTTAATGACGTTGCAGCGACCAGACGATGGGACGGACATCATCATCGCGTTGCCATCGCAGATATATACAGGGCACGCGAGTAATTAAGCATACCAAACATAGGAGATTGGATCGAGCATTCGAGCAAGATATACTACACAGGCCAGCTACAGCGGCAGAGCCAGCATGGGCAGTGTTGCCGTAGATCAGCAAAGCCCTCAGAATCACACGTCGGCTGCCAGTAGCTTCGCTGATGCCGGCGCCGGGAGCAACAAACCTGCAGCTGACATGGCGGCGGCGGCAGCTCATGTTAGCAGTTCTGGGGAGCCGGAGCCGCGCAGCGACAACGACAGCGAGCTGGTGGATCTGCGCAAGTACCTCCTCCTCCTCGCCATCCTGGCGGCGACGGTGACGTACGTGGCGGGGCTGAACCCGCCGGGCGGCGTGTGGCTGGACACGAAGGACGGGCACCTCACTGGCAACCAGATCCTCGTCGTCACCTACCACGCGCGCTACAACGCCTTCAGCTACAGCAACGCGACGGCGTTCATGGCGTCCGCCGTCGTCATCCTCCTCCTCGTCTTCGCGGTCAAAGACGACGACAAAGACAAGGACAAGGACAAGGACAACAACAACAACAATAACATCAACACCAACACCAGCTGGTTCTTCACGCTGCGGGTAGTCATGGTGCTGGACCTGCTGGCCCTCGTCGTCGCCTACGCCGCCGGTGCCAGCCGGGACACGCTCACCACCGTCTTGGCCTGCCTGCTGGTGTCTCCCATCTTCATCTACGTCCTGCTTCACACGCTGATGGACTCCAAGATTTCCAGGTGCCTCCAAGCAATTCCAGGGGTGGACTGTCTAAGTGGTGCTGATCAGAATCAGCCTGCTCCGAACCGCGGGCTCGACAAGAAGGAGCGCGGCATCCTGATGCTGCTGTCCATCTTCGTGGCCACCATCACGTACACGGCGGGGCTGAACCCGCCCGGCGGCTTCTGGCCGGACACCGAGGACGGGCGGCACGGGCACCGCGCCGGCGACCCGGTGCTCAATGACCACCACCGCCGCCGCTTCACCGCGTTCTTCGTCTGCAACACCGTCTCGTTCGTCGCGTCGCTGGGCGCCATCATGCTGCTCCTCACCTACAACTTCACCTACAACTTGATCAAGAAATTGAACTTGAGGTTCTTCAAAGAGGATGCCACCAAGTTTCTGCCACAGGTTTTTATCTGGATATCATTGCTCGCCCTCGTTGTGGCATTTGCCACCGGCAGCTGCCGGACGAAGGACTCTACCACCGGCGTTCTTGCCACCTATCTGTTCGCCCTCATCATACTCGTGCTCATCTACTTTGCTTATTGGAAACGGACTAATAAAGGGTAACTACCACCTCTCTAGCTATACAATTCTGTACTCATATAGTTTTAGTTGCTTCAAACTAGTTGTACATAATTACGCTTCGAGAGTTCGTTATATAATTTATCGATTCGATCTACCTTCTATATATGATTAGAAATCGGTAAAGGGACCTTTTGGATCCCTTCATTTTGAATGAATTAGAATCTACATAATGAACTAGACTATTTTGTTTGGAATTTAGCATTCCATAACTTTCTAAAGATCACATATAAGCCCATCTTAAATTCATGGGTTGGAACATGCTACGTTTTTACCGTGCATCTTATAGGACGCTCTTTGATTGGCTTCCCTTTAGCAGAAATGCAGCATATAAGTATCTTTCTTTATGAATGGCTAGCAATACTATAGGAATGTATTCCACGTACAAATATAGTTGCTCATTCCATTTGTGTCTAAGTTATGATCTTTAGAATGGAATTCAATTCCCATGATCCAAAACAAGGCCTAATAATAAGATAAGTATGAACATCAGTATTTTTGTCATTTAGGCCCTTGTGCACCACTGTACCCAGCCACGCCATGTTGGATGATTGATGTCTTTTTTTTGGACTATTAAACCTACAGAACTTTGCTAAATTGTGATGTTGATGTATCCTTATCATGAAGCTGCTGGGTAATTAAGTTATTAGCCCATGTCTCTTCAAACATGTTTGTTGTGATGACTCAATCCTATATATAATATACTTAATTGTTCTTTATTACGTTTATATATTTTTATTCTATTTTGAATATGCATGATTATGGCCAAAAAACGATTTGTGATCTTCATCATTGATCACTAACCCAGCTAAACAATTTGCTATCTAGGGACGACCCCAAAGGGGAGGGGGAAGTTAAGGTGGTTACTCAGACAGAAATGGAGCCCCCTAATAAACCTCATGGGCTCCATCTTGCGATGAAGAAAGGTCGTTCTCTCCTCCTGCTGCTTAGCACACTTGTGGCTACCGTGACATATCAAGCTGGCCTGAACCCACCAGGGGGCTTCTGGCCGGATGACCGTGATGGCCATCAGGGCGGCGACCCAATCCTGTTAACCAAGCACGCGAAGCGGTACAGGTTGTTCTTCTACTGCAACTCAATGGCCTTTGTGACATCCTTGGTCATCATCTTCATGGTTCAGAGAAACTACCTGAATCCGAGCTCCAGAAACCTCAGACTACCACGAGCTTGCGAGTTCCACTCGCTGGCGCAGCTGGTGATCGTGATGGTGCTGGACCTGATCGGCCTCATCGGCGCGTTCGCCGCGGGAAGCTGCCGGGATGTGAACACCTCCATCCATGTCGTCGCCCTGGCCGGTGGCACCATGGTCTACGTGGTGTTCCACATGGTCTTCTTCACCATGCACCGGCGCCATGACGAGCTGCACAAGGTAGGTGACACCGTGGAGAAGAAGCGCAAGCTGCTGCTGCTGATCATAATCCTGGCGGTGACGCTCACCTACCAAGCCGGGCTGACCCCGCCGGGGGCATTCTGGCTCGAGGACGACGACGGTGGCCACCAGGCCGGCGACCCGGTTCTCCGGAGCAACTACCCTCGCCGCTACACGGCCTTCTTCTACCTCAACGCGACGGGATTCATGGCTTCCGTTGCGCTCACCATCCTCCTCGTGAACCCGAACCTGTACACGGCGGGCATAAATTGCCACGCGCTGTTCGTGTGCATGGTCGCCGGCCTGTTTGGTCTCATGGGCGCCTATGCTGCCGGAAGCTCCAGGCATGTGCGCACATCCATCTACATGATTGTGCTGATCAGCGTGGTGTTCATCTTCGTGATCTTGGCACGCGTGATATTCTCCAAGAAATTCAAGGCCAACAAGGATGGATCATCCCAGTCGGTTTCAAATGAAGCCAACAACAAGGAGGTATCCCTGTCGTCGGCGTCTAATGAAGCCAGCGACACAACAAGCAGCACAGCATCCGCTGATGCTGGCAACATTGGACTGGCTGCACAGCGGAAGTACCTGACGCTTCTTGGGATCCTTGCAGCGAGCGTCACCTACCAGGCCGGCCTTGCGCCGCCGGGCGGCGTATGGCCGGACAACAATGACGGGCACGCCGTGGGAAACCCAATCCTGCGTGACAGCAACCACCTCCGGTACCGCGTCTTCTTCTACTTCAACTCCGTTTCCTTCGTGGCATCCGTGGTCGTCATTACGCTGCAGCTGCTGGTGGTGCTTCTCACCTCGTCATCAACGACAGAAAAAAATAAATGGAATAGTAAGGCCAGATTCCTGATTCAGGCAGCACACGGCATAACAGTAGTGGACTTGCTCGGCCTCCTGGGTGCATACGCGGCTGGTTCTAGCAGGGAGTGGGAGACTTCCGGCTATATTGTCGCACTGGTGGCTGCGGTTGCGTCCTACATTGGAATCCACCTCATTGTCTCTTTTCTGATCTATCTGCTGGCGACGAAGACGGATAACAAGAATGATGTTAACCATACCAGTGGTGCATTGAGGTGCTGAGGTTTTACTTCAATCAGAATTTGTCACGGTTGGCTGCCTGCTAATGTATTTAATTAGTCACTGTTATTTGTTAAGCAACTAGCACGGTTGCCCATGCAATTGCATGGATATATCTAGCAATGCGAAAGAATTTTCCTGTACAACTTGAAACAGTGTATTCAACTTGAAATTTTCCTCTGTTCATCGTCAGCTTTATTAAAACTGTTCATAATAATATATCACCTCAGTTTCTCTAGTCTAGTTGGTTAGAGGATCCCAGCGGTACTCCTCAGGTCCTGGGTTTGACACCCCGTGGGAGCGAATTTTAGGCTGAGGTTAAAAAATCCCCTCGTCTGCCCCATGTCCAAAGCCAGGTCAGAAGTCCGGCCCAGTCTCACAGGGGCTACAGACCGCTGGTATGGGTGGGTGGAGGTTCAGGGGGTTTTCTTGACTTGCGTGAGAAGTCTTCTCTATCGCATATTGCCCGGAGGGCGTCTTACCCCCCGCAGGTCAATTTTTTTTATAAAAAAACAATCCAACATTTCAGCATCGGTTAGAGAGAGGAGCCTAAGGTAAACACAGTTCGCCGTGAGAAGTCTTCTCTATCGCATATTGCTCGGAGGCCGTCTTACCCCCCGTAGGTTAAGTTTTTTTTATAATAAAAAACAATCCAACATTTCAGCATCGGTAGAGAGAGGAGCCTAAGGTAAACACAGTTCGCTGAACAGGGCATTGTTCGTGTGTGGACTAGGACAGAACCCCCAATCACTTCCACTACTGGAATTGCTTCTGGTAGAGGATAATCGACAGTGATAATATGGCCTATCACTGCAGGTTTATTTGATGACATGACAATAATAATGGGCTACCATTGCCAGGTCAAATCGTTGACCAGCAGTGATATCCATGAGTATTATCTGAATTTGACTGGAAACAAAGGACAAGAGCTTAAACAAATGGAGTAATCCATGCTTATTCTTTCTCAAGCCCGACCTGCTCTCTGCTACCTCAGCCTTCAAAGTGTTCGTTTTTCTGCGCCTCAGATTCATTTTTCTGCTTCTTTTATGGTGTCAAAGTGATACGGATTTGAGAGAGGAAGTATGCCGCACATTTGAGAAAATGAGTTTACCATAGGTGATGATTTAATTACTTCCTGATGGTGTATCTCACGTCTTTGATTAGTCCGATCTAATTCGCAATTCAGAACCTAGCTGTATATATAGTGCTTTTACCTTGCTAATTCGGTTCCCAAGGTAGTAGTAGAATTGAGGATCAATGGGTGTATTATTATGTATGCCCATTTTGTGTTAATGTCACGAACCTGGACTATCAATTGACAATTACAGCAGCACTGATACAATTTGGGGAAGAATCAGAGGGAGTTTAGACTGGGAAGAGCAGGAATCAGGGGGTAGTAGCAAGAACATATCTATGTTGAGTAGCATCTAAACCATAGAATATTCAATTCAATAGAGATATATGGTTGGCGGTTGAGCCATGGTAGGAGCACATTAGAAGTATGAGGCCGCGCCATCCAGGCGGCCTCCTAATGTGTCCACGTAGTCTTTATTTTTATGACCGTCTGATGGAGATGTATCAAATAGTATATTCATTAATTGTCTGTCAGACCAAACTCCGAACAGACATCTTAGCCTGTCATATGTTCCATCCTGCTTTTGCTGATCATGTGCTAGGCATCCATGCACTCATGCAGGTTGCTCAGTTCATCCGTGCCAATCATGTGTATCGTCTATTAATTCATGGTGAACTTATTGATGTGTCCACGTAGTCTTTATTTTTATGACCGTCCGATGGAGATGTATCAAACAATGTATTCATTAATTGTCTGTCAGAGCAAACTCCGAACAGACATCTTAGCCTATCATATGTTCCATCCTACTTTTGCTGATCCATGTGCTAGGCATCCATGTACTCATGCAGGCTGCTCAGTTCATCCATGCCAATCATGTGTATCGTCTATTAATTTATGGTGAACTTATTGACCCATCCGCTAGGCATCCATGCACTTATGCAGATTGCAACTTGCTCAGCTCATGCATGCCAATGATCGTGTCGTCTATGAATTCATAGTGTACTTATCAGCATTTAATCTCAGGCTCAAACGTTAACAAGCTTTTTACTTTTAAACTCGTTATTTACTCTCATGCACTAATATATCTAAGCCTCATGCATGGATTTCATGCATGCGCTATATTAATTCATGGTGTACTTATCAGCATTTGATCTCATGCAAAAAATTTAACAAGCTTTTTAGTTTTAAACCCGGGATTTACCCTCACACACAAAACATATCTCACCCTCAGAATATAGGCTTTTCACTTTCAGACCTCTTATGCTCTCAGATGTGTCATCTTTTTTACTTATATACTTTTTTCTTATAAATTATTTAATAATTAGAGATGCCTTACTGATAGCCTGTATATCTATCCGGGTGGCTAAATATCCGAAATGATTGGTGTGCATGCCAATCATGCATGTCGTCTATTAATGTATGGTGTACTTATCAGTCTTTAATTTCAGGCTCAAAATTTAACAAGGTTTTTACTTTTGAACCCGCATTTACGCTCACGCATAAAAAATATCTCAGCCTCAAAATATATCAAGCTCTTCACTTTCAGATGTGCCATCTTTTTTACTTACAAACTTTTTATTGTAAATTATTTAAAAATTAGATACTCCCCCTTTCCCAAATTAGATATCGTTTTGTGTTTTTGTGTCACGAGTTTGACTCGATTTATAGTAAATACGTGCAATCTTTATATGTCCAAATAAATTTGTTAAAAAACTAGGTTCAAAGATCTTTTCAATGATACTAATTAAGTACTATAAATGTTAATATTTTTTAAAACATATTTAGTCCAAGAGTTTTCTCGAGAAGCAAAAATACCATCTATTTTGGGACGGGGGAGTATACCTTACTACCTATCTATCCATCCGTGTGTTTAAATATCAGATATGATAGGTCTATTTTTTGCCGTGGGACAGGCCACTTGCATCCACATGTGATCAGTTGTTATTCACTGCATTAATGCGTTGCATGCATGTCTCATGGTGATAGTGAAAACTCACAGCTTGCAACCACACAGACTCACCAATGTTTGATAGCCCATATAATGCATCAGAAGCTCATGCTTCACCTCTACAGGTAAATGTTGGCATTGAAGACAAGTCCCTTAGCAAATAAATATTGATATGGACTCTTCACAATCCATGATCATGGAATCACCCTTAGCAAATAAATGATATGGACCCTTCACAATCCATGATCATGGAATCACCCTTAGCAAATAAATATTGATATGGACCCTTCACATTGATATGGCCCTTCACAAGCTGTGATCATCGAATCAGGGGATTTACAAGTAATCTATTTATTTTATATATTTATTACAGACTATCTAGCCAGTATATAAATCATAAATCAAGAACCTAGGGAGGCTGCGAATGTTGGTAATAGGTGGATGCTCCCTATTCCGAGAAAATACTTAGTGTGTGTGTTATTTAAAATTGATATAAATATTAGTTTCTCTTATATAATTTATTTGGAGATAAAACCTCAATAAAAAAAACATGAGACATGGTATTCCAAAGTTCATAAGCGTTGTCTCTTTTGGGACTCAGCTACCACGTGTGTTTTGATGGACCATTTGATGCAGTACAAGCTCATGCTTCACCTACTGGAGTGCAGAAAGGGAGACAAGGTTGGTCCAGCAAATAAATGTTGATATAGGCCCTTCAGAAGCCATAGTCACAGAATCAGGGCATTCATACATCTCTATCAGAGCAAGGTCAATAATAGAGCCAAGTTGCTTGGCTATAAGCCAGGTTGTAATAGCCAAGTCATACAATAGTTGGCTCCAAATTACCTTGAAAAAGTTTATCTCTCCTATTTCTCTTGCTATTTGGGCCCACTTATGCCTATCCTTTCGTACCTAGCTTGGTGGTTGCATGGGAGCCAAGCTCTCCTCTCTCTCCTCCACGTCAGCATTTGCTTGGCTATAAGCCAATTATTGTACCTGCGCTCAAACAAGTGTGCTACGGTGCATGTGCCTCCTATTTATAGAGGGCTGCTAGGCCATCGTTCATCACCACCTCGGTCGACCAAATCGCCATTGAATACCGACCAGCGCTAGGCTGTTCTCCAAGCTACAATAATACATATGGTTGTTGTGAGTACCCTTGTTGCCTTTGCCTGTGCTCTCTGATATATTACGGTGCGCAGTTTGCATGTGTAAATGATAAGATCATAATTTTATCTGAACTGGGTAGGTATTTTTTTTTTTTGTTGAGAATGTATTTTAGATCATATCTTTTAACTTTTAGCTCGTGAAGCGAAGAGTAGATGTGAAGAGAAAAATTACCCCTAAAGATAACCTTTGATTTAGCAAATATGAAATAATGTTAACCGAAGTGTTTATTTCTTTACATACCTGTTACGATCTTATATGCGCAGGTATAAACAATTAGGCATGGCCCATGGAAAACTTGCCTTCTTCTAGCCGGTCTCGAAAGAGGCAACGTGGCAAGGGAGCCGCTGCAGCCTGACTTGATGTTGTTCCTGTGCCCAATTTGACTCCTCTGTGCACGCTGAGCTCCGGTCTTGTGTGCCCAGTGAACGCCATCTGTGCCAGGCCTCTGTGCCCACTCTCGCGTGCCACAGCGATGTGTCGCACTCACCTTGTCCTTTGGCATCGTGTGCCCCTCCTTTTCCTCTCGTGCTATGTCGGCTCTTGTTTCTCGTCCCACAACAGGTAGATGGAGTAGTGCTTTTTCAAAAGTGACCGACCAGCATGCTTTTTGAAGGAAGAGAGATGACACGGAACAAATTAGTCCTCGAAGTCCACAGGAGTGCACGTTTGACTTACTTTCCGCCGCATGCTGAGTCCCGGTCACTGTGTGCCTAGTGACCATTGTCTGTGCTGGGCCCCTATGCCCGCCCTCGCATGACACGGTGGTGTGCCGCACACTCCTTGTCATTAGGTATCGTGCACCCCTCCCTTTCCTCATGCCGTGTCGGGTCTCGATTCTCGTCCCAGTAATACGTCCCTTTTTTTTCTTTTGAGCGTGGCTCTACGCACGCCTCCTCACTAAGTGAATCCTATTTCCTTTTTTTTTGCTTCTTCTCTTCTAAGCTTGCACAAGAAGCGTGCTATGGCCATGCCTCCTATGTCGTACCGGTCAATGATGTTCTTCTCCTCCATCCCCACTTCCCGGTGTGCTACATCACCCCCGCCCACCTAGCTATAAGATGTCGCTCTACCACCTCTTCTCCATCCCATCCCTAACTCTGAGGAGCCCGAAGAGCAATCAAGGCAGAGGCAAGTAGCAGTTAGAGTCAGAGCTAGATATCTCCCTGTTGCATGTAGACCTGGTTGCCATCAGGGAAGTTCCAAATCTCCTTGGCCAGATTCTGCCATGGAACCCCCATTGTTCGAGTTTGACCCCACTTGTTTCTGGGTCTTTTGGTCATTCGCCATGTTTTGGATAATCATTTTCTTGTTGCTCCTCCATTGTCCTCGTCTTAACCGGTATCTGGCATAGGATGTTTCATGTTCTGGGGATGCTCTTAGGTGTGTTATCTCTATGTCCCAAGTGTTTGGTATTCAACATCATGTGATATTCCATGTGACTTCAGATGTGTGAAATGTGATCACGTTTTTTAACTTTGACTAAGTTTGTAGAAAATGTGTGTACTATTTATACCTCCAAGTAAATTTATTAGAAAGTATATTTAACGATCTACTTGATGATACTAATTATATACTATAGACATTAATATTTTTGTATATATATTTAGTTAGAAACCAGGAGACTTTGACTTCTCGAAAAATAATAATGACATCTATTTTGTGACGGAGGGAGTACATTTCCATAGCAATTTATTCAATGCATGGATATGTCGGCGCTGTCGCTTCTCTCACAGGAAATCAGCAAAAATCAACGTAAGTGAAAATCAGCTTTCAGTTTACTGAACAGAGCCGTTGTTATTGCTAATATGATTTGTAAACATAGTTCGACCCAGGTAGGCTTGATATGCACATAACCTTGTTTTCTGTTTTTTGTGCGGGTGGAATATGATGGAACACATGAGATATAGGTAATGTAAAAAAAAACAGATGAACTCGCGTTGCTCTCAACAATTCTAGCACCATCTCACATGCGCTCACAAATCAGTTAGGACAATATATACAGAGGCAGGTAGACAGCAACATATCGTTCACAATCAGATGTCGCTTTTATTATTGGGTCGACCCAATTTAGTATACAAGATGTACGCACAATCAATAACGCTGTGCTGAGCATTTACTCTCGTCATGAACTTGCAAAGTGTGGTCTGTGAACGTGGATTTTTGCAAACACCTGCTCCCTGAGTCGCCGTCACAATGCCCGGCTCACGTCGTCGCCGGTCCGCCCTACAGGAACCGCCGCCGGCCGGGACACCCTATGTGAGACACTTCATGTACGCCGTGCCGATCCGCCACTCGCGAGCTGATGTGTGAGGATGCCGTGCGCGAGTCGTGCTGATCCTGCATGGCTGGCCTAGCGTGGTTCGTTTTACTGCTAAGGCTAACCCAATGGTGCTCTCTGTTTTTGGGCAATTATAAGAGAAAAGAGAGAAACTTGCCCAATTGCCCTTGTGGTTTGTTGATTTGAGCCTGACATTTGGACGTTTGTGTCATTTTTTTTGGTCACGTGTGGCTCCCATGGTTCTGTTATTTCAATCTGGCATATGATCTGTTGGTTTTTGTTTGTTTGTTGGTCGAAATAATACTACCGTGGTCCCGCAGATGAGAAAAAAGCCTTCACGATCGAAGGTGATAATGGGTATTTCTTTATTAAATAGCAACACACCGATACAGAACATAATTCATGATTCGTCGTGACTAGATACAAAACATTAAACAACTTAGAGACACTACATTGTATGAGCTGTCTCTATTCAAAATTCAGTAACTAAATAGATGGTCCTACATGGTCTGTCCATCTTTTGATGCCCTGATTAATCTTCCATGTCTCCTACTCCATCATTATTGAGTTTAGCTGCTTCTCCTCCACTGGACACATCCATGCTAGGCTATTTGCCTTCCTCGTAGCGGCCCATCTTCCTCTCAAGCTTTGATATTTTAGCTTTTAGCCTAGCATTCTCTGCGAGTAACTTGCCTTGTTTACTTTGTAGTAGCGAGCAGGCCCTTTCAAGGTCGTCCCTTTCTTCGACAACTTCCTTACATATTTTTGCAACGACCATCACCCCCTTCTTCCAGACATCTAGCTTCCTCCTGCTAAAATCTTTTATTCTTACGAGGCCACATTTCTCTACCATGGTGATGACACTATGAGCAGCCTTTCTAATGGCTCTCCTTGCAGAAATCGATGAAGTGGCTGCAAACTCTCGTGGACCCCGGTATCCCATGGAGACCCAATTAAGAAGGTCGACTTCTATGATAGCATAGAACTTCATATCCTCCCTCTGCTTGCATGCTATTCTTGGTTCTTCCAGCCCAAGCTGATGCACAATCCATGCGAGGCTCCTCAAGTAGTTGACGGTTAATTTTGCCATGTAGCTCACCTGGAAGGTGACTAGAAGAAATTTAAACAGGTTATGCATGCCAGAATCCTACGAATAATTCGCTCAGGTCATACAAGAAGTGAATACTAATAGGTGTTCTATGTAGATATCATATCAAATACAAATTATAGATCCTTCCCTAGACTGACCCAGAGATACCCTATTATCGTTGGCTTAGTGCATGCCAAGTAGGAACTGAGACAGACATATTTTTTCATCAGCCATACCTCATCCCCCCTATGGCTTCCTTCTTGCGCGTAGGATGCCTATGATAGCACCAGCTTTGTGTCCTCTTATAGAGAACTTTCCATGAACTGTGGGTCCCACGGGTACAGATGAACGGCGGGGGGTTGGGGGAGGGGGGCAGTCGGGTTCATTACTGCTTTTTAAGTGTACATTGCTGTATTGCCGCCCTGTTTGGTGTTTTATGCGAGACCTATTTTGAAGTTACTTGTTAGAGCCGACAGAGGATATCATTAGTTGACGCATTTAAAATAATATATAAGATAATTGTTAATGGAGTTTGTACCCAAATAGAGATTATTAGAGTTAATGGAGGCACAAATGCTTACAGTACTTGTATAATCTCTTTCTGATTACTATTTCTAAAAAAGCTTGCATGTGGCAAACATAGAACTGAACTTTTCGTTTGGATTTTCCGTCTGTATTACTTATTAATTATCTCTATCTGCATGTTCCATCGTATAAAGTGCCTTGATTTGACCCATGAGACAGTGAGCCAGACGTAATGTGACGAAACAACATGTTTCACATACACTTTCTCAACCTTAACATTATACCTACAAATAAATATAATCTATTATGAAAATATTTTTAGCCACCTATCTAATGAATTAATTATATGTTATAGATACCAATATTTTCATATATATTTGGTCAAAACCTAAACGTTTTCACTTGAATACCATCTTTTTTGGCACGGAGGGACTATTAAATGCTTAGGCTGCTTAGTCACAGCGTCTCACAGCAAGGACCTCATAGTGAACAATGACGATTTCCTGATGTTTCTTCTAAAATAAAATAAATGCTTGTTGCAAACATATACCGGCACCGTCCCAAAATAGATGTCATTCTCACTTCCTAAGAAGTCAATTTTTTTACCTTCTACCAAATATATATACAAAAATACTAATATTTACAATACATAATTAATGTCATTAGATAGATGTTTAAATATACTTTATAATATATTTATTTGGAGATATAAATATTATATGCATTTTCTATAAATTCAGTCAAAGTTAGAAAGTTTGACCAGCGACATCTATTTTAGAACGGAGGGAGTACATAATTGAATATTTGGCATTTGGATTTTTCATCTCTATCGATCATCCCTGTCTTTCTGTTTCATCATATGAAGTGGCTTGATTTGACTCATTGGACAGTCAGCCACATGTGACAAACATGTCCTACAGTACTAAAAGAAAATATTAAATGCATAGGCTGAGTCATATCATATCACAACCACCCATGCACGGCGACAGTTTCCCTGCCATGGCGTCGCTTGGATATGTGCACTGATTGTATAAAATAAAATAAAGTCCTAGCAGTGCGCGTCGCCAGAAACGTGTGCTTCCACCATGCATGTTGTTGATAGCTTGATTTATTCTGGTTATAAATATTCCCCTCGTTTGCAAAAAAAGCAAAATTCTTGGTTTCTTGAGTAGTTAAACATCTATCTTTTAATATAATTAAAATACAAACAATAATTTATGTGACACGTAATAAATCTAGAGTAGTTATATAATGTTTGGATTTAATTTATTTGTCACCATAAATGTTGTTGTTATTTGCTATAGCGTTGGTTTGGCTTGGACTGATTTGATCAAACAGTTCCTGCATTTGTTTTCCTTTGTTGATGGAACGAGAGGTTTGATTTTACCCAGCATTGTGGCAGGTGACGGCACAATTAATATTTCTGCAGCGGCCTTTGCTGCAGTTGTCATCTTCGCCATTACTTGGGTTCCCAGTCGTGGTCACCTACTGCATGCCTCCATCCACATGCGGTTATATGTGTGTGTCTATTTATACCCCCAGCAGACCAATGTAAGGCCACGCATCCAGGAGCTGCTCGCAGGCATGCAAAGACCAACACATAGGTAAAGCAGCCTTCCAACAATTTCACATTGGTTCCCACCAACGGAAGTGCACTGCTTGGTCCTCGTGCCCACATGTATAGGCCAAGCTAGGCATGGGTTCCTCTAACGGCATCTTTATGCATTTTTTATGCTTCGGTTTCCCTCCATGCTACATATGTCGTCCATATGAACACGTGAACTGGTTATTTAATTTAATTTAATTTAATAAATAAGTGATTCTAGTGAGATGTGGTCATGTGGGTTCCTTTTGGATGATAGTGAGTTGAACATATGCAACTAATCGCGTACACCTTTTCTCAGGAAATATTGCGATCAGAATAATTTATTATTACGTATATCTAAATTGTAACAAATGACAGAATGAGTTGCAGTAACATGGACAAGGGGAAGAGCACCAACGCGGAGCTAATGGCGCGAGTCTTCCAAGGAGTGCAACCTAGTGACTCCGTAACCCAGGTATACTTTAACTTTGTTAGGCACACCCCGCAACGTTTTGTATGCCCACATTGGTGGCTACTATTTCATGCACGGAGTATGTCTTGTTACTGGTTACCTAGCGCGTGTTTATGGCTATCTGTAAATGTAGTAGATGGTAGTTGGTCCATGCATGATTGAACAACCACCCATTCTCGTGTATGTTGCTCATTTTTATACTTTTTTATTCTTTTTTTTAGGAACCACTCAAAGTTGTTGTTTCGCACAATGACATCCTACTCCAGATGATTACCAGCATAGGCGCAACTATTCGTACTACAGGGGTGGTAGTGATGGAGAACTCCAAACGAGTAGCGTGGCTTAGCGTTGAAATCCCTTCTAAAAATGGCACAAAAGGCGTAGGCCTTGAGAACTTCCGAGGGCTTCCTTGCACGACAAATTATGAGGCAGAAGAAAATGTTTCTGAATTAGCAATTTACCACATCATGTCACGTTTGAACATATGTGTCAAGGATATAAGTTACGATGCACTTATAGAAACAAGCAGGCAATTGCACCATTATATGTGTTGGTCCCAGTTCCTTCAGGCCTCATATCTAGAGTTGAGTGTAGAGAGAGATATAATATTTAATGCCCACAGGGCTCTTTTGGAGCGTCTGAGCTCTATCTATGGAAGATACAGTGATATCCTTCCACTGGCATCATGTGCTGCAGCCATAGATGAGAGGAGTCAACCGGTTGCATGCCCAAGTACACAGGCACCAGGGACACGATATGAAGAGCTTGCTCGCGAGCTTAGTAACGTCGTGCATGAGACCACCCTTGGTGCTAATCTGGACAACGTTAATTGAATGGTACGCATGCTGCCTATTTACCATTGAATTATAGTTTATTGTCAAATAGAGCTCTCCTTATTTGGCAACTGTAGGGTCGAGATGGCGGACTAGAGGGGGGGTGAATAGTCCTTTATAACAACTAATCGCAGCGGAATAAAACCTAATCGGTCCTAGCGACAATTCACCCCTCTAACTAAGACTCTAAACACCTTGCCAAAGATCCTAGCGAGAAGCAAAGGTGCAAGTCTAGCTTGAGCTTCCCTAAACCGTTCTAGCGCAAGATCACACAAACCTAAGCGCTAGTACTTTAAGCACCGGGGAAACTCCTATTAACTAGCAAGCAAAAAGCACTAAGCACCTAAGCTCACTACTTGCTCAATGACAAGGATACACAATCCAAATCAAAGGGCGCAACTCACTTTAGCTACACAAACTAAGTGAGAACTACTTCTAAGCTACACAAGCTAAGAAGGCGAGTGGCAAGCTACACAAGCTAACCGGTCTCACAAGAGCAACTACAACTATACAAATAAAGTAATGCACAATATAAATAACTTGTGTAGAAGGGAGCAAACCACCGCGAAGGATGGGAAGATGTTGACGCGGTGATTTATTTCCCGAAGGTTCACTTGTCGCCACAAGCTACGTCCTCCGTTGAGACAAGCTCCAAGGTTGCCGCCGGTCCTCTTGCTAGTGGTGACCCGCAAGTCACACTCTCCCACGTGGAGTGCTTACCACAAGCTCTAGCACTTGACTCGGCCGGACCACTTGTCGCTCTTCACGTCTCGCTCTACTAGCGATGCTCTTTGCGATCTCCCGCGGGGTGAGCTCCAACCCCTCACAAAGCTTCTCCGGAGCTAAGCACAATCTTCTTGCTTGCTTCCACGGAGCCTCTCGCCACCAAGCCGTCTAGGAGGTGGCGACCTCCAAGAGTAACAAGCACCACCGGCTTGCAACTCGATCACCTAGTGCCACACGATGCAATCTCTCAATGCAACGCACTATCGATCGATCACTCACTCCTCGATTGTGAATTCTATGAGCACAAGTGAGTTGGAGAGCACTAAGCCATGCACAAACAAGGGAGACACATTCCCAAGGTGCAAGACCCCTCCAACAGCCGGCCACAACCCTCTATTTATAGCCCTCAGCTCAAAAGAGCCGTTGCCAACTGAAAACAGCCGTCGGACCGACCGTCGGACCGAACCAGCGCGCCACCGTCGGACCAATGTCCACGGTCCGACGCTCCCGATGGCCGCCACGTGTCACTAGCCGTTTGAAGTCGAACGTTGGATCACAACGGCTATTTCTCGCGCCGTTTTTCCAACCGTCGGACGCTCAAGCCGATGGTCCGACGCGCGCACAGCTCCAGGCGTCGGACCGTCCGACTCTCACAGACGGGCCACAGCTCGGCCACCGTCGGACTCTCGCGTGGTTAGCCGTCGGACCAATGATCACCACGGTCCGACGCTTCCAGAGAGCTCCCCGAGCGCTCAAAACCGTCGGACTCCAGTCCGACGCTCACCGTCGGACTAAACTCTAGCGTCCGACGCTTTCCCGAACGCCACGCGTCACGCCGACACCGCTCGCCACCGTCGGACCGAAGCGGGCAATGGTCCGACGCTCGTTAACCGAGCGTCCGACGCTCGCTATTGGCCAGAACTAGGGTTAGGCGTCGGACTCTACTCAATGGTCCGACGCTATCCCTCCACACAGTCCGACGCTCCTTTTGAGCTCCTTTCAACTCCAAACTTCACCACCTTTGCAAATGTGCTAACACCAACAAGTGTACACCTCATGTGCATGTGTGTTAGCTTTTCACAAACATTTTCCAAAAGGATTTTTCACTCTTTTCACCACGCCACTCGATCCTAGCAACGTATGCAAGTTAGATCGCTCAAGTGGCACTAGATGACCAATATGCAAACAAGTTTGCCCCTCTTGATAGTACGGCCATCTATCCTAAATCCGGTCAAGCACTTCTCTACTCAACCTTAGACCGGTGAAATGGAAATGCCCTAGGTTATACCTTTGCCTTGCGCTTTCCATTTCGATCACCGTCTTCATCACCGTCTCCGACACCATCGATGCCAATGCAACACATGCACCAACATCTCATGAATGATATGATCCACTTCATATCATCACGTGGCTTTTGGTTCATCGATCCTTGACTTGCTTGCTCTTCACCGTTGCGTTGGTCCATCGGCGCCAAGCCATCACCCGACTTGCCCTTCACACTTGCAACCGGTCCGTCGACGCGAAGCCTCGTCTTGATCTTCTCCACCTAGCCACATGACTCCATGTCATGTATCATGCGTTTAGCTCCTTCATCTCCATGTGTGTGAGCTAAGCAACACTCAACACGCCATATCCACCTCCATGGCATAGTTGCTCATACACATATACCTGTGGACTAATCACCTGTGTAATCAACACTTAGACACATATTAGTCCACCTAAGTTGTCACTCAATTACCAAAACCAAACAAGGACCTTTCAATCTCCCCCTTTTTGGTAATTGATGACAACTTTACAAAGATATGAAAATTAAGCGCATTAACCAAGTTAGCTCTTCACACAAGTGTAAATTACTAACTTGGGTTGGATTTTATGTTACTTATCCATCTTTAAGCTCAAATCTTTGGACTTGGATAAGCTTCATAAAACCCGACTTGGTAGTGTTAACTCCCCTTACATGTGTGCTCAAATGGTTTGGTTTCAAATTTTCACACATGCATAAATATGGAATTTGTGGGAGTGCCAACACTACTAAGTGATGCTAAGGTGTTTAGAATAAACCTTTAAAGCTCGATACCACATGTAGATTGGCAATGATCGTGCTTGATACCAATTGCTTCATGTCAATTGAAGTTGCACCATTAAGTTCACCCTTAGCATCAAGATTAACTAGACAAGCAAGAATACTAGATACCCCGTGAGATCAACATTAAAGGGCAAGGTTCTAGTAAATACTTGATAAACACAAGTCTAGCTAACAACCTATGCATGCTAGTTATCAAATCATCATTCAAACCTATACTAGCATACACCACACAAGTAAGATACCATATGTAAATAAACTAAATGCAAATGCAAGCAAGCATATGAATATGCACATTTCAAATGCAATCAACCATGTCCATGAGCTTGCTCCCCCTACTTGTGTGCTTCTCTTGTCCAAGAATTTTGATCCCCTTGCAATCTTCAATCTTGTGGATCATCCTTCTTGTTGGCCTATTGCTCTCCCATCATCGGCCTTCATGATGGTTCATTGCGTACTTCCATCCATCTTGATTATCTCTCCCCCATGATCATGTAATCCAATATCTCTTCCTTATCACACAATTTCATATCTTTGTCCAAATCTCTCCCCCTTTGTCATCAATTTCCATAAAAGTCAATGCTCTATTGTGACAAAGGTGTGTGGTAGGGATGTTGAGGGTAGATTCTTGCACATTTGATGGATACCACCATTTAGATTTGGAATGACACCACTTGAAAACCATCCAAAGAATGAGATACCACATGTTGGACCTTGCATCTCTTGATACCAAATGAATAAGTATCTCCCCTATGTCATATGATTGGTCATCCACTTGAACTTGAGCTCTTTTGGTGTGGGAAGTCTTCATCTTGATGATCACTAAAAGTTGAGGATCAATTGCACATCTTGTCGGATACCACTTGAAAATACCACGTGTAGATGAATATCACGTGAAGAAATAACTTGATATCCATTTTTATTGTTGTCTTGTGCTTCTTGAACTTAGATTGTTTCCAAGAGCTTCTTTCTTGATTAGTTCAAACTAGCAAACTTGCACAAGTAATCTAACTCGGTTTGAACCAAAGACAAGCTTCTTCACTCCACTAGGGGTTATCTTGCCTATGTTGAATTAGATTCTTTTTGCCTATTTAACTAGATCAAACACTAGGTTCACATGCTCATGAACAAGTCATATTTAGCCACTAGATCAAACAAAACATACAAGCAATAGTGGCATCATATGAACTTAAAATCATTTGATTTCTTTATGAATGCTCATCTATGTATGACTATATGCTCTAATCAAGTCCTTATCAAAATATGGATGCATATGCCATACAATGATACCTTTGCTATCTCGGAGTAGAGGATAGTCATTTTCAATCAATCTCAAAAATAGCAATAGTGAAGTTCATTTGAATAGCTTGGTGAAGACCAATCATCATCATGAATTCTATTCTTCACCCATATGATCAAGTGCTAGCTTCAATGTTGTGGTTGACTTGCTTCTTTTCTTGATCAAGCTTAAATGAGAGAATACCACTTGAATAATTATTAATACCATGTGTATGTATATGAATTTTCTTATTTGGTTTGTTGCTTGCTCTCTAGATCAACCCTTTTGATTTGCTTCAACTAAGCATCTCCAATGATTCTCCGGATTACCACTTCCATGTTAGCCATCCAAGCATCACCCACTTGGTTTACCTACAAAAGGCGGCACACCCCGACGATCGGGAGAAGTGACCTCTCTCCAAAGAAACATCTTCAATACTTACTTGAATTGCCTCTGCTTGATTAATCTAAGGACTTAACATGATGATCAACTTGAATTCCTTCTTTAAGTCCTTTTCTTTCTACTTCTTTAAGTCCTTTTCTTTCTACTTCTTTAAGTCCTTTTCTTTCTATCCAATTGTTTTCCAATCATTACTAGGACTTAAGTTTCATCTTTTCTTTGCTTGTTCTTGACCTTCCCTTGAGAACCAATCTTCATGATCCAAAACCAAACAATTGAAACTCTCAACCATTTGTAATTATATTTCCAACTTGAGAGCCTTTCAATGCAAGAGATACCAAAGATTTGCAATAATTCTCTCTTGTGGACAGATTTTGATCAATTGAGCTAATCTTCATCAAATTGAACCAAACTTGAACTAAACTTGCTTGAATACTTTCACAGGACATAAATCCATTCAATCCACTTACTAAATGTCATCTTGTGATTATATCCAACCAAATCTACTCAAATTTGATCACTAAGCAATTATTTCATTTAAACTTCTTATTGCAAGCAACATATGCATATTCATCCAATTCAATCAACTCATATGCATCCAAATAAGTTTGATCAACAAATGATATACCTTGATAGTTCATGATCATCCATTTGCAAGCTTTAACTCAATTGTTTGCAAGTCATCAAATAATTATCCAAAGAACCACCCACAACTTGAACTTTTGCACTTATATGTTATAGCACTTGGACTTCACTTTATTTGACTTGGCATTGGTTTGGATTTACACTAGTAATCATGACTTGACTCATTATATGATGATTAATATGAATGCCAATTGAATCAAGCCTCCAATGCCATGGTACCTACACGCAATCATCCACTTTTTGATGGTACCCAAACTAGTTTGGGTCCTCTCAAGTTAGGAGCAACATACTTAGGCATTGCCTTAGTATGGATAGCGGGATGTTTTGCAATAGCAACCGATGAGGTACCATTGTCATCCTTCCTAAGCAAATTATTTGCATGAATTGAAATAGGCTTAGGAGTGTTACCTAGGGGACATGAATTAGCCATGTGTCCCCTTTCCCGGCATGAGTAGCACTTTTGCTTTGCTTGAGCCTTCTCTTTCTCGCTCATGTTGTGCTTCTCATTGCCTCGCCTCTCTTGAGTTGCTTGAGCCTTCTTCTCAAGCTTGTTAGGACACTTCGAGGCAAAGTGACCCATGTCTTCACATTTGAAATACTTGATGTGAGCCATCTTGTTCTTTTCTTGAGTCTTGCTCATCATCAACTTGGCATCATGAATATGAGTTTGACGCCTTCCTCTTCCATTACCCCTTCTTGTTTTCTTCTTCTTCAAGTCACCATAGCATACTTCATGGTTGGTCTTGACTTGATCTTGGGGTGTCTTGTCTTGTGGCTTTTGTTGAGGCCTCACAAATCTCTTGTATAGGCACGTAGAAGGGATATCACTTCTAGTGCTACACTTGGGACATTGTGGATGTGTGAGCTTCACTTCTTCTTTCTTCTTGGGCTTCTCTTTGGTAGGGCATGACAAGGCTAGATGACCCATTTCATGGCATATAAAACACATGAAATGAGCAAGTCTTTCTCGCTCTTGCTTCTTCTCATTTCTAGTTCTCTTTCTTTCACCTTTGGTCATGTCCCATTTCTTTTTGATGTACCCAAGGCCACTCTTGTCACCGACAATTTTTGTATTCTTTAACATGTTATTGAGGGTGACACTTGAGCTGTTCCACCTTTCTATTTTGTCACTCATGTTCTTCACTTGACTTTTGAGCTCATTGTTCTCCTTCAAAAGGTTAGTCTCACAAGACATTGAAGTAGAACAAGTATGTAAAATTGAAGAGCAAGGCATAGAAAGTAAATCATCACATGTGGTGGATACACTCTTCATACCTACATCACAAGGGTTAGCAATATATGATTGATCATTTGACCCAAGTGATGAGCTCTCACTAGTTTTAAGTTTTTCATTTGAAAGCTCCTTAGTGAGAAAAGCATGGTCTTTTACCAAATTCTCATGAGCAACACTAAGCTCCTCATGAGTCAATTTTAGCTCCTCATGTGAACAACTCATGACATAAAGTAAATGATTTTGTTGTTCACATGTGTCCTTTAGAAAAGAGTTTTCATTAGTCAAATTCTTTGTTTTATTCATCTCATTTTCTAAAGCATTAAAGAGTTTGCGCACAAGCTCGAAATTTGGATCATCACAATCAATAACCACATTGCCAATTGATACCTTGACATCACCAAGTGATGTGTAGCAATGCGATGAGGATGAAGAGCTTGTGGATGCATCACTCTCATAGCCATCATCAAGTGAGCTTGAAGTAGAATCATCATGTACATCACTTGTGGCTTTATCAACTCCCTTGTCAAGTGCTCTTGTGGTAGTATCAGCATCATCACTTGACGAAGAGGAGGAACAACTCTTCACAATCATGGAGTTGTGAAGGTGCTCTTGATCACCAAGCTTTATGTCTTTGATATCATCTTCACCTTCGGGGAGCTTACCATAGTTCTCATTGAGATATGCCCAAATCTCATGAGCGGTCTTGAAATGCACGATCTCTCCGAAGATGCTATAATCCAAAGCTCTATAAAACATGTCAATAGCATTGTAATCGAGTTGTAAGCATTTTCCTTGCGCTTCGGTAGGATTGTCCTCATCAATCGCATGGGAAAAGCCTACATCTACGATCCACCACATTTGAGGAGAAATGAATTTAATATTACATTCCATCCAATTTCTCCAACGTGCAAAGTGTGTGCCATCAAATGTGTATGGACAATCAACTTCTAGCCCATAAGTCGCCATCCTCTCGGGTCGGTTAAGACCGCAATTGAGAGACCAAGCTCCGATACCACGTGTAGGGTCGAGATGGCGGACTAGAGGGGGGGGTGAATAGTCCTTTATAACAACTAATCGCAGCGGAATAAAACCTAATCGGTCCTAGCGACAATTCACCCCTCTAACTAAGACTCTAAACACCTTGCCAAAGATCCTAGCGAGAAGCAAAGGTGCAAGTCTAGCTTGAGCTTCCCTAAACCGTTCTAGCGCAAGATCACACAAACCTAAGCGCTAGTACTTTAAGCACCGGGGAAACTCCTATTAACTAGCAAGCAAAAAGCACTAAGCACCTAAGCTCACTACTTGCTCAATGACAAGGATACACAATCCAAATCAAAGGGCGCAACTCACTTTAGCTACACAAACTAAGTGAGAACTACTTCTAAGCTACACAAGCTAAGAAGGCGAGTGGCAAGCTACACAAGCTAACCGGTCTCACAAGAGCAACTACAACTATACAAATAAAGTAATGCACAATATAAATAACTTGTGTAGAAGGGAGCAAACCACCGCGAAGGATGGGAAGATGTTGACGCGGTGATTTATTTCCCGAAGGTTCACTTGTCGCCACAAGCTACGTCCTCCGTTGAGACAAGCTCCAAGGTTGCCGCCGGTCCTCTTGCTAGTGGTGACCCGCAAGTCACACTCTCCCACGTGGAGTGCTTACCACAAGCTCTAGCACTTGACTCGGCCGGACCACTTGTCGCTCTTCACGTCTCGCTCTACTAGCGATGCTCTTTGCGATCTCCCGCGGGGTGAGCTCCAACCCCTCACAAAGCTTCTCCGGAGCTAAGCACAATCTTCTTGCTTGCTTCCACGGAGCCTCTCGCCACCAAGCCGTCTAGGAGGTGGCGACCTCCAAGAGTAACAAGCACCACCGGCTTGCAACTCGATCACCTAGTGCCACACGATGCAATCTCTCAATGCAACGCACTATCGATCGATCACTCACTCCTCGATTGTGAATTCTATGAGCACAAGTGAGTTGGAGAGCACTAAGCCATGCACAAACAAGGGAGACACATTCCCAAGGTGCAAGACCCCTCCAACAGCCGGCCACAACCCTCTATTTATAGCCCTCAGCTCAAAAGAGCCGTTGCCAACTGAAAACAGCCGTCGGACCGACCGTCGGACCGAACCAGCGCGCCACCGTCGGACCAATGTCCACGGTCCGACGCTCCCGATGGCCGCCACGTGTCACTAGCCGTTTGAAGTCGAACGTTGGATCACAACGGCTATTTCTCGCGCCGTTTTTCCAACCGTCGGACGCTCAAGCCGATGGTCCGACGCGCGCACAGCTCCAGGCGTCGGACCGTCCGACTCTCACAGACGGGCCACAGCTCGGCCACCGTCGGACTCTCGCGTGGTTAGCCGTCGGACCAATGATCACCACGGTCCGACGCTTCCAGAGAGCTCCCCGAGCGCTCAAAACCGTCGGACTCCAGTCCGACGCTCACCGTCGGACTAAACTCTAGCGTCCGACGCTTTCCCGAACGCCACGCGTCACGCCGACACCGCTCGCCACCGTCGGACCGAAGCGGGCAATGGTCCGACGCTCGTTAACCGAGCGTCCGACGCTCGCTATTGGCCAGAACTAGGGTTAGGCGTCGGACTCTACTCAATGGTCCGACGCTATCCCTCCACACAGTCCGACGCTCCTTTTGAGCTCCTTTCAACTCCAAACTTCACCACCTTTGCAAATGTGCTAACACCAACAAGTGTACACCTCATGTGCATGTGTGTTAGCTTTTCACAAACATTTTCCAAAAGGATTTTTCACTCTTTTCACCACGCCACTCGATCCTAGCAACGTATGCAAGTTAGATCGCTCAAGTGGCACTAGATGACCAATATGCAAACAAGTTTGCCCCTCTTGATAGTACGGCCATCTATCCTAAATCCGGTCAAGCACTTCTCTACTCAACCTTAGACCGGTGAAATGGAAATGCCCTAGGTTATACCTTTGCCTTGCGCTTTCCATTTCGATCACCGTCTTCATCACCGTCTCCGACACCATCGATGCCAATGCAACACATGCACCAACATCTCATGAATGATATGATCCACTTCATATCATCACGTGGCTTTTGGTTCATCGATCCTTGACTTGCTTGCTCTTCACCGTTGCGTTGGTCCATCGGCGCCAAGCCATCACCCGACTTGCCCTTCACACTTGCAACCGGTCCGTCGACGCGAAGCCTCGTCTTGATCTTCTCCACCTAGCCACATGACTCCATGTCATGTCTCATGCGTTTAGCTCCTTCATCTCCATGTGTGTGAGCTAAGCAACACTCAACACGCCATATCCACCTCCATGGCATAGTTGCTCATACACATATACCTGTGGACTAATCACCTGTGTAATCAACACTTAGACACATATTAGTCCACCTAAGTTGTCACTCAATTACCAAAACCAAACAAGGACCTTTCAGCAACCCATTTACATATGTTTGTGTACTCTCTTTCAGGGAATTCAAACAAATGAGGTTGCTACCAGTTTGGTTCAGTGCTTATGACGCCTTATGCTATTCTATTAATCTCCTTCGATTTTGCTTGTAGCATCTACCATGCCCCGTGTACCGCCTAGTGAGCCGACTGTGCATATGGCTCCCCTTACAAGGGGACATTTTTAGTCCTACTAAGATGTTGAGTTTGGCAACTGGTACTATATATTATGGCATTCAAGATTATCCATGTCCTGTAATGTACCTTTAATGTGTGCCCGACGTGCACCTATCCACTAAGGAGGTTGCATATAATATATATACTGTTATGTGCCCTTCTGTCCTACTATTAACTGCAAATACATGTTTACGGATGAGATTATATACACATGTATGGAGCACACACAATAGCATATATGTATGTGTGTCTCTATATTTCACATAGATCTTGTGCTAATGCATCCGGCCTCCTAGCATATGCACGTAAGTTTCATTTGAGTGGTAGGTTGGATAGAAATTGTGTGGCCTAGATAAATTACCATCCAATAGCCTCGGTAGATGAACCAACTCAATCAAGAGCATTGAGTGGAGCAGGTGGATAGATAAGAGCAAAGCTAATAATACAGCCAGCAAGCCGACTGTAAGGTTTCTTGCAGACTTCTCTCGGCCTACTTGTATAGTAGTCAGTGTTTTATAGTCAATGCATGGCCCACTTGTCTCTCTCACAGAGTTTCTTGGTTCTTGTGTCCAGGCCGGCTGTAAGCTTACAGCCCGCTTCTCCTCTCTCCCCTCCCTTCTCTCCTTCACGTCAGCATTTAGCCGGCTTACAGCCTCTTATTATACTTGCTCTAAATGGGTAGCATGTAAGCACATCAGCAGTGTGTAGTACAAGCCACCTAGACTGCGAACAGTCATGTCACTAATTTCTAAGCCACCGTTCACCACTTTGTTGTAAGGAGGTGATCATAGTAGAAATACACATTTACTATCAATAAGTCAAATTAATAAAAATATATTAGTAGTAAATCCAAGACAAATCATTACTTTCAAGGTCATCGTGCTAATACTCATCCCTCTAGATAAATTTACCAGGCATGTATTCCACGACTAATCAAACAACAGTTTTATTTTAGATTCCGCATGATACTACATATTTTAAAAAAAATTAATTGTTGGTACGCACAAGTCTGTCGAAATTAGGTGTAGGAGCACACACATAATGTCCTATTCCTTTCCATGCACACCTTTACATGTAGTCATTCGTGCATGCATAAGCGCACATGTTGTTTAGGGTCACTCGCCATTAATGTGTTTGGCATACTTGGATATCTCTAACTATACATGCATAAACAGTTGAATCCAATGCCGTGGAATTGTCATAATGTGGAAATGTGCATCACATTCCCTGTGATTTACCCATGTCGTGCCTCGCACCTATGTTTTTGTCGGGTGTATGCCCTACAGCCATACTAGTATTTATGGCCTCGGATGTCGTTCACCTCGTGCACCTGAAGAATATTGTTGTATTCTTTTATTGTTTCCCCAAGCAAGTTGCATTGCTGGTAGACTGCGCCAGAAGCATTGACCATTCTGCCATTAAAAGGGGCAAACGTAGCCACTTCATACCACAACTCAATGCATTCTGGCTCACATAGCATTCGCTCTTGAGCAAATTTCCCGCTCGCTTTGCCTTGTATCCACTATCCATCAAAGATGGTAGGAGCCTGGGTTAGCAGCTACTGCCTGAATATCGAGGGCTTTCCCAAGGTTTTGTATGCCACCTTGCTAAAGCTTGGAGTTAAAGAGCGTCCCGAGTATGAGGGTCGTGAGTATATGAAGCATGGTACTGAGCGATGTGAGGTCACCGTCTACATTGGGAAGAGTGAGGAGTTCTCGGACGCCACTGAAGCCTAGAGTGTGACTGCAACTGGGTTTCGCTTCATTGATACCTACCAAGTTGTGGCTCGCAAAGCCCTGCAGCACCTTTGCCGGATCTATGAAGAGCCCATTGCTCGCACTCCCATGCGGTTCTTTCCACCTTTGGACAAGAATCGACAAGTATGGAGGGCTCGCATGGAGGCTTTGCATGGGGAAGGTCTACAGGAGGACAGCCCGACTGTGGTGTATTTAACTACATATTTGCTTGCTCTGGACAAGCAATATGATCGGCAAGCCATAGAGCTACGAGCGTGCCTCCATAGGGCCGAGGAGGCTGAAATCTTCGCTAGGATGCTCCAGGTGCAGCTTGGTGAAGCGAAAGTTGCTGTTGCAGCTGCAGAAAGTCGTGAGACTACCATGGCGGAAGCCCTAAAGAGGGCTGAAGATAGGCATACTGAAGAGCTGGAGGATGCCTATCTTATCACAAGGGCTAAGCGTAGGACTTCTGCCGTGGGAAGGCAGAAACCCCGGGTCTCGGAGGGAGTTCCTGCCCACCCGTCTGAAAAGAGGAGAATCTGTGTGGTAGTGCCACCAGCACCTCCACCTTCGGAGGTATCAGAAGAAGATCCCTTACTTCCTCTTACATAGCCACCACCAAATAAAGAAGCAGATCCATGGCCCAGTGTAGCAGATGAACCACAACAGTCTAGGAATGAAACTGTCTGGTGCAACGAGGTGGATTAGTTGCTCCAGGGGAGCTATATTCGTGGCCTAGTAGTGCCTTTCTTTGTTTTTTCCAATGTTGTAATCCTTCCATTTTATTCTGTCTGTAGTTGAGATCACATAGCTGTAGTGGGTATCAGAAGAAGAGCCCTTGCTTCCTCTTACCCAGCCACCGCCAAATGAAGAAGCAGATCCACAGTCCAGTGTAGCAGAAGAACCACAAGAATCTAGGAATGAAGCCGTCTGGTCCAATGAGGTGGATTAGTTGCTCCATGGGAGAAGCATTCGTTGCCTAGTAGTGCTTTTCTTTGTTTTTCTCCAATGTTGTAATCCTTCCATTTTATTCTGTCTGTAGTTGAGATCACATAGTTGTAGTAGCTAAGTGATGTGGCGAGAAGTGTGAGGAGCGAGTGCCTGCATGTTGGTACCCGTAGATGGGTATTTGGAATGTGTATTTTGTATCCCTTGTGTTGGCTATGTGGAAAAGTTTCATCGTCGTACTACTTTAGTGCTCTTTCAAAAGTGACTGAGTATATGGTTTTCGAAGCAAGAGAAAGATGAAAAGAAAATGTTAACCCTCGAAGTCTGGATTGATTGAACGCCTGGCTTGATGTTGTGATCGGGTTGACCCTTCTATGCACGCCACGTCTGTGTCAATGTGTCCTTAGTGAATGCCATCAATGCCAGGGCCTACTTGCAATCGCGTTCGCGTGCCCGTGGCAGTGTGCCTCTCCTTTCGGTGCCGTGCGCCTCTCCTTTTATATGTTGGCCCTTCAACTTCATATTTCTAAGGTTTACCTTGCCTATTTAGCTGTGCATGAGGTAAAATTAATAAGGCCATATACCTAAACCACCGTACGCTTATCTCTTAACAAATACACCACATATAAAAGCCATTAGCCAAAGCATAACAAATAAATGTGAGTGATTCGACAGGTAGGGACTAGCAACAGGGTTTACTTGAACCGAGAAAAGGAGAGCGATGGGAGGGAACAACATAGACCGCATAGTGGGTGAGAGAGAAAAGCACAAGATACACGGTGTTACATCACTCTACATAGGGATTCCTCGAGCTCGGAAGCACGGGAGGCAATGATACCTTATGTGGTCCTTGGTCACGTACTCGTGCTTCTCTCGTACCTCGATGCTGTCCTCTCCACTGCGCCGTTGTCCCATCAGCGCACCACCATCGCATGCCCGACACCACTCACCACCACTGCTTGTGCTGTCATCTCCACCGCCGAAAGCTGGTGCTGTTGTTCCTCCACAGCGCCGCACAGTGCCTGCCCCGGATTCCTGCTCAATGCTGCCAACAGCGGCACGCACTCGATCCCCTGCCCCGCCAACGATCAGCTATAAATACGCCTCTTGCTGCCTCAAGACACCCCGCATTCGATGCTAATCACCCACCTAAGCCCATATTCAAGTGCCGATTGACTTCCAAAATTCAAGAAGCAAGGAGGGAATACTACAAGCTAAAGATTGCTGAAGAAAGTGGCAAGTGGAAGCTAGGCATACACCGTCAGAAGCAAGAAGTGGATACCCCAAAATGTGCTTATATGAAGAAGAGCTCATGATCACCATATTTGCTACTCTAATCCATTTTCTTGTGGGATCAATAATATTGTACAACCTTGTAATGCGCCATAAACCCTGAGTTAACTTGAAATCAGGAAGAGTGGAATAAAATTCAAATCCGTGAAATTTAATCGTGTTTCCCTCTTCTCAACTCTTGCCTCGAATCTCGGGATGAAATCGAGCTTATTTTGCACCAAGATTAAGATCTGAGAGGAATTGTGTTTGTTGCTTGACCCAATAAACTCCACCAACCATTTCTTCGCTAACGTGGCAGGTGATACCATGTAGCGACGACCAACACAGAGGTTCCTTCACAACACTGTAACAAAAAAATATTTTGTCTTTTCTTGCCATATTACTCCAGCGTTTCACATAAAAAATAGACCAACCTTTTCTAGCAACGTAATACCAAACACATCACCCGCAGCGAAGCGCGGGCAGCAGTGGCTAGTTAAACAAACGTACCTGCACTTGTGGTCATGTTTCCTGGGATCATTTTTCACCACTGCTGGCTCGCCGATGAGAGGATCATTTGAAGCAGCAGAACCAAATCGCAAGATAAGCCATGGAAGAGCTAGCTCAAAGATTTCTAAAGCACTTTTTTTTCTAACCACAGTGAACCAGGATGTGGAGCAAGTATAATAAAGTGAGGCAACTGCATTATTCTAGTTCCACTTGATTCTTGCTATGAACAGTCATACATGATAATGTCAACATGAATACATCATAAAAATAACGACAACTGCCATATGCATAGCTCTAAAATAGTGCCTTTAGAAACTGCGGTCACAGACTTTAAGGTGAACTGAATTTCTAGTCATATACGTATTGTAAACATAATAAAGCGTAATAACATCACAAGGCACCTATTTACCTAAAAACTGACAAGCACTGGGTGCATATAGTCATGGCAATATGAAAGCATAGAATTGTCGTAAAGCCCAAATCACATTAGAGCATCAGACTAAACTCAACCTCCTTAGAGCATATCCTAGAGACAGGGTGAAGAGACTTGTTGTACATGCCCTAAGTCTCCTAACGAAGTGGACCTGATGCTGGTCTAGTAAAATTGACGTTGAAGCATGGTGGAATTAATTGGTTGTAGTATTCGATGGTTGTGTAGTATATATCTACATCATTCAGTAGAAAATGTTGTTTCTTTTAACATTAATATGTGGTGTCTCGTGTCTCGGTGGCAAAGCAACTTATTTTTTGCTGCCGTTTTCTCTTATTGATAAAAACCATGTGACAACAAAGGAAGTCCCTTTGTACGGTATGCTGCAGAAGCTAAGACAAACTCTAAACGATGAAAAATGAGTGTGCCATTGCTAAGTTGAGCGAGCATGTGACATGTGCTTAGGAAGTTTTTTTCCGCCCTCTTTCCTGTTATGGATCAAAACCATGTGACAACAATCGAAGTCGCTTTGCTCGAGTTTGCATTCAGCAAGGAAGTTTCGCAGCTCTGATCGGGGCACGGCCGCGCCCTCTTTTCTCTTAACGATCGAAACCATGTGACGACAATCAGTCTTTTTGCTCACGCTCCATGGAAGATTATGGATGGCGAACCATCGACAACGTCACAACACTTGCAGGTCTACGATGAATGCGCATTCTGCGCACAGGAGTGTGAAACCGCCGACCACTTGTGGGCTGGTGGCTGGCCTCTCGTCACGACTCACGAACTAAGCAAATGAAGCAAATAAGGGGTTCAATACCATCCTGCTGTTGCTAACTTGGTCGTTGTGGGGTGGGCCGTGAGCATAACCCACAAGTTTTCAGAGGACAGGCACAGTCACCTAAGGATGGCAACGGGTCGGGTGGGGCCTCTGGGCACCCAAAACCGAAACCCGAACTTAAAACCCAAACCCGAAACCGATTCGGTTGAAAATCTATTCCCAAAACCGAAACTCGCGGATACCCGAAACCTAACGGATTAACCGAAACCAAAAACCCGCCACTATATAGCAATAAGAAAAATAATAAATAATTTTTAGCAACATATGTATGATATATATTACGTACTCAAATGTCTAAACAAGAGACAATAAACAACACATAATTTCATGACTTAATTTAGAACAAATTTAATAGCTTACATAAATAATTTACTAATAAAAATACATAACTTTTTATTCAAAATGTTATATTTCAGATATCCATTAGATATCCAAGGTGAAAACCGAAACCCGAAACTAAACCCGAT
Organism: Eremochloa ophiuroides; assembly: GCA_038502445.1. Classification (NCBI taxonomy): domain Eukaryota; kingdom Viridiplantae; phylum Streptophyta; class Magnoliopsida; order Poales; family Poaceae; genus Eremochloa; species Eremochloa ophiuroides. Next base: position 59,291,757 of record JAHLJS010000007.1, read on the forward strand.
ATGTTTCGGGTATCCGAACCCAAAAACCGTGGACGAAAAATTAGATCCGAACCTGAACCCGCTGGAACCAAAACCCACGGATATCCTCCCCGAACCCGAACCACTGAGTCACCTTCCCAGATTCTCCAGCTCCTCATCAAACAAGGAGAGTGCTGGCTCCATGCAGGTTACAGAACCATGGCACCAGTGTTAGCAAGGCCATAAGAGTGATTGGCTGCTTTAGGGAGGCTTTGGCCTGTGTAGCTTGCAGCACCAGAGTTCAGTGACCAAGCCTAAATTTGTTAACACCCTGTCCTCTTAATGAAAAGCTTGTGCCCCGCACATGTTATCAACAAAATTTCAGATGAGTTGTAACTTATGTCAATATCTTGTAGCAACTTGGATCATTGATTTAATGCTTATATATACTCCCTCCGTATTGGTAAAAGATGACATTTAGGACAATGACACGGTCTTCAACGCATGACTTTGACTTCATATTTCTATAAAAATATTTTTTAAAAAGTGATATATATATATATATATATATATATATATATATATATATATATATATATATATATATATATATATATATATATATATATATATATATATATATATATATATATATATATACACACACACACACACACACACACACACACTTTTATGAAAATATATTTGAAGATAAATCTATTTATGTAGTTTTCATATTTTTAAACTTAATAATTTAAAAATTATTCATGATTTATATTCTCAATGCTTGACCAAGATCTTTCCAAAACGTCATCTTTTACCAATACGGAGGAAGTATATAAGATGAGGCTACTCTGAATGGTTCGTAGACATTGATCACAGTACCACCTAATCAGATTTTAAATATATCCAAGACATTTAAAATTTGTTCCCCAAATTCTCTTTAAAAATAGGATTTGGAGCTTACACCAATGTGATCCCATTGAAATAATATAAAAAAAGACTTCCCACAAAACAAACCATTCGGTTCACAAAAGAGGAGAAAAGGTGACATAGGGAAAAGAAAAAAAGGAATATTCCGTGTCAAAACTTTCTACTGCTAATGATTAAAATGGTCCGTGATTTATTTACAGTGGACTTTTCGACTCTACTGCACAAAAAGGAATATCAACAATATATGTAGAAAAAAAGCAGGCAGAGGAAGAAAACACAAGGGTATGAACATTTTAGCTAGATTTCCAAAAACAAAATCAACCAAAGAATGCATAGAAGAAAAAGCGTTGGAACGATGTGCAACAACAATTGCTTCTTCACAAAGCCACCTTTTATGTTTCAGAGAACTGCTCATTCGGGTCAGATAATTGCAGAGGCATGACTCAGCTTTTCCTAGGTCGCTTGCATCCAGAATATCAGAGAATGGAGGCACTTAACTTCCTTTTAGGAATCTTCTTTTGTCTCTGTTTGGGGAACCTATCCAGTACCAGCATCAATCCGACATTGCTCCCACACATGCCGATGGGATATCTGCCATTATACCAAAGCATTGGTGAAATGCAGACAAAGTAACACCCAAAGATCAGACAATGGAGCAAGACTTGGCTACTTACCTTATGCGATTTGATTTCCTTCGCCAGCAAAAGATAGACGCAACCCACTGGATGGCACATAAAACAAGCAAGGCAGAAAAAAATAAGTTGGCGCCGATGAAACAAATCTTGTATAACACTAATGTTTGCTAGATGCTAAGAATCAAATGGTGTGATATGAATTACATTTAATCTCAAGCTCAGTGAAATGGACGCATTTAATAATTTAACTAAAGTAAATATCCACAACACAATTTGCACAGCAGAACAAGACAACAGGATGTGACCATTACACGTAAACTAAGCATAACATAGCGTGGTCATAAGTCAAAACTCATGTTTTTTAGTCAATCATCAGTTATAAGTTACTAACCGAATCCTAGTGGATGACTAGCATGTGGACAAGATCACATGTTTTCCTTTGTTTCCAACACATCCGGTAGCAGACATGGCAGCTGGCACATTAAAATAAATTGAAGAACCTAGTTTAAAATTGATTCCCTGTTCTCAACCAATCCAGTTTGCCATTTCTTCTGGTTCTGGAAACATGACAGAAAAATGCACATGACCAAGACCTCTACACTTAGAATAGCGTGCAACAGATATAGACAAACAACAATAATTAGTAATCCTGTAAACTCGACAGCATAAGTGATCTCCTTATCTCCGTATCCATATTTATATATATGTGCAGTTGAGGAAAAAATCAGGAAGATAACATATCAACGCAGAAGGAAAAAGTATTCCGCAAGACAACTAAGTGAAAGGATGATGAACCATTCATTGACTATTGTACAATCTTTCTGCTGCAGTACATCACATCTTTAAGGAATAAACAAAGACCTTAAGTACTTTTGTTAAGTCCCTACAGCTACCATGGTAATAAAAATGAACATTATAAATGTTTAATTTATTCAAAATTGCAGAATGGCATGCCCGTGTAATTGGTGATTTTCTTTTACTAAATCTATTAGTAAAAGAAGTACATTTATAGTATAGCAGTTTTTGCATCCCAAGAAAAGAATGGATTGTCAACAGCATGAATAACTAACCCCAGATTAACAACCCACAAGTTCATCATAAACAACTAATTTTTAATTTTCCCAGCACTATCATAGTATTTGGATGTATAGGTGTGGGTACATACTGATACTGCCATTTTATTGAACAGAATACATACAGTGGCGCCCTGTATCCCTACTGGTGGCACTCTCTAAAGTTTTAACAGGCCAAATATTTTAGAATAATAATGTATCAAAAAACTAAAGCTCCAAATGAGAATCATGGCACTTCAAGACAAAACATGACCAGTCCATTTTTTCAGTTTAATCTCCACATAAAACAAGGTGTTAGGTAGATTGCTTTCAGGGGAGGAAAACAGGGTATGATGCATATTTCTGCATTTCCATAAAATAGCGCATCTGCTCCAATTCTAACAGAGCCAAATCCATTAGATGAGACAATTATTAATTACCAAAAACTCAAATAGGCCCAAGTCACCGCTAAAATTCAGGGAATACAGAAGAGCACCCATTATGATTTCACATGTTATCAAGCAATAGTGTGTTCCGGATAACTCATTGATTAGAGTCCTGCATATTACGTCATCCTTTCTAATGCATGTCTAAATTAAATCACATATTCCTCCAAGCAAGCATTACATTGGAAACACAATAACTTGTCAACTCAGTAGAACTGTAATGAAGCAAATAAGCAGAGAAACACAATACCGCACATATTTACCTTGATCACTGTCTCAATGAAGATCCTAGCGAAGGATGAGCGTCTCTTCACCACATTCCGCGGTGTAATCACAACAGGTTGCGGCCTTGGCTGCACCTTGAGCGGAACAGCAGGGAATGGCGCCGCGTCCCTGCAGAGTTGCTGAGCGATCTCCCTGAGCAAGACAACCTGCGCCTTCTCATCTCCCATGGACATGATGGCATGGCGCATGGACTCCCGGTCTGCCTCCAAAGCCAGCAACCTGGCCTTGAGCTTCTGTATCTCGTCCTCCTCCGCCCATCCCCCAGCAGGAGCGCCCACCACCTCGCCGGCCCTCGTCGCCCCAAAGTAGCAGGAGGAGGAGTCCTCAGGCAGCATCACGGGCACGCCATGCACCGCGTCCACCGTGTACACCCGGTCAGCCTCCTCGTTGTCGTCCTGGTCCGGCGCGTCCCGGTCCGTGAAGAGAGGGAACTCGTCGGCCACCGCGATCCGGCAGTCGTACGGGACGCTGCCACCGTCGCCACCGCCGGAGAACGTGCGGGCGTGGCGCGAGGAGGAGCCAAACATGACGACCGCCTTGTCGTCGTCCGGGGTGGGAATTCCGTTGAGCAGGTGGTGGGTGCGCGGGGTGCCAACGTCGGCAGGGTCGTCGAGGCACCGAACGGAAGGGTACTCGTCGCCGTCGTCGTCGAAGGAGTCAGAGAAGGGGCGGTCGGCCGCGGCCCCGGTCGGGGAGGTTGGGGAGGACGGGAAAGGGAAGCCGAGTTGGAGCAGGCGCGCCTGGCGCGCCCTAAGCCTGGCGGCGAGGGACCGGGCGAGCGCGTCGCGCCGGTCGAGCGCGTCGTGGAGCGCGGCCACCTCCGCGGCGTCGTGCGCGAACCGCTCCTCGGCGTAGCGCCGGTACTGGCGCGCCTCCATCATGGCCTCGGACTTGTCCCGCTGAAGGCGCAGGATCATGGACATGGCCTCGCTGGCGGCGCCCGCGGCCGCGCCCCGCTCCGCCTCCAGCTCCGCCTGCAGGTCCGCCACCCCGCGCCGCTGCCGCGCCAGCGCCTCGCGGAGCGCGGACGCCTCGTCGACTACTCTGCCGGGCGCGGGCGCGGCCGATGCCAGCGCGGCGGCGTCGGCGGGAGTGGGGGCCCGCCGCTTGGCGAGGACCACGCGCGATGGGGGCCCGGCGCCGCCGCAGAGCGGGCACGCGTCGAGTGGAGTCATGGGGCTTCCGCCGACGCCGGTGCTACAGGGGTCGTCGTCCCCTGCCATGGCGGCGTGAGAGGGGGGAGGAGACGACGACGCCTCTGGCGGCGGCGGCGCGGGCACGCGCGCATCCGGTGGGGGAAGGCGGCTCGCGGGAAGGACAGAACCACAGAGGCGTTCTGCGTGGGGGTGTGGCCGTGGGAGAGGCGCGGCGCGAAAGGTGGCGGCAGGGGAGACCAGGGCAGTGCTGTGCTGCTCTGCCAGGATATTATCTGGTTGGTTGCTTCTCTTTCTGGCAAGAGCGCTGCGAGGCTCTGTCCCCGAGCACGAGCAGGTGGTGGCTGGGATTTGAGAAGGGGAAGGGGAAGTGGAAGGGAAGGGGGAAGGGGGAAGGGCGGCGTTCTCGGGCTCGGCGGCGGGTGGCGGGGGTGGGTGTGGATTTGCGGGGATGTTCCGCGGAATTTGGGGTGGATGGTAGAGCAGTGGGAGAAGGACGCGGGCGCCGCGGTTGGTCCCGTCCCGGCGGGGTGGAAGAGGAGAGGGGTTCCCGCCTTCCCGGATCCCCGCAAACTGGCACGGTTGGCTGCGTACGGGCGCCGGCGGATGCAATGGGAAAAGGAGACCGGGTCAGGACACCCGCGAGCGCACAAGTGGGCCAGACCGATGGTTGTCCAGCCTACCTGGCTCGGTTTGTTATTTGCTACTTAATCTGTCTCAAATTATAGGTCGTTTGACTTTTTTAACTTTAGATTTAATCACTCGTTTTATTAAAAAATTTACATAAAAGAGTTAAATTTAATATATTCTTGAAGAACTTTTGTTAATAAATTAGGTCATAACAAAAAATATTATATTTTATATAAATTTTTAAATAAGACAGGTAGTCAAATTTAGCGTCAAAAAAAATTAAACAACTTATAAATTGAAATGGAAGGAGTACTAGGAGTACTCATGATGAATCCGAAACCGTGAGGACGACGAGGAGGAAACACGAGTAGTAGTACACGACGACAACATGTGCTCCGCTCAATTCAACTCTCGTCTCTTACTACACAGATTAATTAATGCTATGCTATGCTAAGCTCATCTCGTGTGGGGCCGAGGCCACGAGAGGTGAGTGAATGATTGCGGGTATTTTTTTATTATTTTTTTTTACAATGAATGATTGAGGTTGAGGCGAAGCGGACGGATGGGCGCCGCGGACCGACTAGGCCTAGGCCTAGCTACGGTGTCCCGGGACAGGTTGGGTCCCGGTGGGCCGTCATCTTTTTTTTTTCAAATTCAAATCAGAAGGGCCTAGGCGCCAAAGGACGCTTGGATCCGGGCATGTTTGGCTTCTCGTCCCCAAGAAAAAAAAAAGTGTGGCACGCGTTAACTGGTTTTAACTGAATTTTGGCTATGGAAACTAACTCCAACAAGAAGACATCACGCTACACATATCCAGAATGGTGGATGGTTCATAGGCTAAAAACCACCATCCAACAGAGTAGGTAAATATAAGACCCATTTTGTGTCGAAGGAGGGAGGATGGCTAGATAAGCACCGCCTCTCTCCTCAAACCCAAATCTCTGGCGCGTGGAGATGGCCCACCGCCTAAGATGGTTGATGACGCCATCGTGGGGGCCATATGCACGGACGATGAGGCTGGATCCACCGACAAAGGGGCGCCACCGTGCTCAATTGACCGGATCAACGTGTAGATGACCGGAAGGAGAGAGGACGTTGCCACCACCGCAATCACAGGCTCACAGCCATGGCAGACTCTCGCTGCTAGTGGGGCAGGAGGATGCCTGCCCCCTTGTGCGCGGATTAAGGGACTTGTGTTGCCTCCCGTGCGCGGATCCATAGGAGGAAGCAGTCATGCGCGGTTCTAAGGGGTTGGAGCTCCCATGCCATGAGAGGAGGGGCAGTGCCGCGGAAGGGAGCGGAAAGGCCGAGAGGGATGCGGTGGGGAGCGGAGCGGCGCTGTGGTGCGGTGCCAGTGTCGATGCAGCTCTTGTTTTGCATTGGTTGTTGGACACGAGATGTTTTACATAGCGGATTCTTTGGTGGTGCGTGACCTAAATGACCGAATGGATCTCCTATATAGGTTTGAGTTGTTGGAGGTGGCCACGCGAGAGAGAGTCACCAAAGTCGGAAGGAATCTGGCACTCAATCAAATATACAAGAGAGTCACCAAAGTCGGAAGGAATCTGGCACTCAATCAAATATACATCTAGAATTGTATTTTTTTTTGTAGAGTTAGTATTGTTGAAAATATGATATATGAGAAATGATTTTACAGATAGTAGAAAAGAATAACTTCATGTAAGCATCAGTTTATAAATGCTACAAGCACATAGAATGTTTAAACTTACTCGATCCGTCCTAAAAATAGTGTTGTTTTTTTACTTTCAGAAATCGTGTTTGATCATTCGTTTTCGTCAGAAATTTTATGTAAATTATAAAATAAATAAATTATTATTAAAGTATCTGTAATGATAAGATAAGTCATAACAAGATAAATAATATTAATTAAAATATTTTGAATAAGACAGATGGTCAAATAACATGTCTGAAATTCTAAAATGATACCTTTTTTTTGACGGAAGGAGTATAGGTTTAAGCTTACGGTCATAGTGCCGTATACAACAAATACTAGAGATAACAATATGTTTTCTCAAAGAGAGTTTGGTCCGCTACGGTGTGACAGAACCGCCTAAATCACATGGCCCACAGACACCTGTCATTATCACTAATGACCTCTGACAGCTGGGCCCGTGTCCCAAATGATCTAGAAGGTCCTGCCGGACTACATTAGCGCCCGATTTCCTCCGACAGGATCTCATTGCGAAGCCATTACAGAATTACAACATTTCATAACAAATTACATCAGAGTGAAAGCGCGAACAGATTATAAGGTACTTAGATTACAAACCACTTGTCCAAATATGATTAAAGTGCAAATATTACAGACCATAAATAAAATAAGTAGCAGTGGAATGACGATACAACATTATTAAGTATTTAATGACAAGAACCCTGCCCACGGGTTCAATCTTACTTCTCCTCACTTCCCTCCTATACCACTATCACACAGCAGAGGGCGAGACAAACCTCCGACTGCTGTATCCCTGCAACATGGGGTTAACTAACCCTGAGTACTGGGGTACTCCGCAAGACTTACCCGACTAAGAAAAAGAAATGAGACTCAGGAATGCAAGCTGAGGGAGTCAAGGTAAGGCTTGAGTAAGAGTCAAAGGTTTTGCAGAAAGCATTACTAACCTATTTCAATATTTTACTCAATTTTATTTATTAATAATCTATGATTCCAAATTCATTCTCTTATATCATCCTATTTTCAAAATTCATTAACCATTCTCAAAACACCTAGTTACGAACCACTTTTCAGTTGTAGGTCAAAGGATCAAGTCTCCATATCCGAGGAGCAACGACGATTCGAATCGATTAGTACCTAGCTGGGGATCCCTATCCACACTGCATATGTAGCACTTAAGCTTGCATATACCAACTCCAGCTACCACGGCTTTTCTACCCCTGAACTGGTCCTGCGCCACCCGAGAACACAGTACTCCTCTCCTCTCCAGGCACGCCGGCCACGAGGGTACACGCTGCTCTCGCCATCTCTCCACTCCCAGTGCGTGGTTGTCGGTTCAAGTAGTAGAGCCACCGAAGTCAGAGCTTTCCGTAGTATGTGGCTAGTTGCAAAATCTCGATCACAGCAGGCCTACAACGAACGGTCCCTAATTCTTTTTCCGCCGACGACATTGCATTAGAACTCTAACCCAAGTACAAGTGTCCCAATGGTTTTCAAATCCCTTTTCCGCCGATGGTCAAGCATTGGGACTCTAACCCAAATTCACAACCAGCGAACGGAAAACCCCTTTCCGACGGTTACGGTGCATTGGGGCTGCTACCCAAGTACACAATCCCCGAACGGACTCCTGTCCCTTTTTTCCTTTCTCATGATTCATAGTTATCACATTCACATAGGTCAAAAATAGCCTTTTTATGCAAATCTAAATTGATTAAGCAGGGCTAAGCATTTTTGAATATTTTTATTTTTAAACAGATTTCTGGGATATTATGTATCAAGGCAGGTAATCCATCAATATAGGTGACAAACAATTCCTAACAACATAATGCAATAATAGACTCAAGTTATAAATATTTTATAAAACACAAGGCGGGGTTCAATGCACCGCGGCTTACCTTGAATTGCGTACAGCGTCGGGTCGGGCTTGGTCCCGCAGATGTCGAATCCCTGGACGACTTCCGGAATGACCTCCTCGGCAGTGGCCTCGACTTGGACCTCCTCAGGAACGGGCACTACACGTATGTAATGATGTATGTTTAGCATGGTATGAGGACAATGAATGAAGTGCTTAAAAGTAAAACATTTAGACCTTGAGTACAACTTTCCTTCACGGAAAAGTTGTAAACGCTTTACGGAAAGTAAAACAGTGTTTTCATATTTTTGTTTTATTGGCCATTTTAACGGTCATAGAAAGCCGCTGCACAGTTTTACTACAACCAACAAGTGACTTCATTACTTTTGTCAAGGATCACTATGGTGAAAGATCCATGAACTCAATCAATCCAAAATCACACCAAACAACCGGGATTATTTGTTTAATCTAATTCTATTATCCCATAAACCCCATATTTAATTAACAAGTGTCCTAATAGTTTCCAATTGAGCCCAAACTTACCCAACAGATAGGTTTTATCCTAAAACAGTGCCACATAAATTTTCATGATTTTTGGATAAATCTGGAATTTATTAAAATTGCCCAAAATTGCATTTATTAATTAATATGCTGATTTTTAGTTCCTACAGAAAATATCCAAATCTTATATTTAATATTTTAATAAAATACTACATGTTCCAGAGAGCACCCAAAATTGTTTTCATGATTTTTAACCCAACAGAATTATTCCTATGAAAATAACAAATAGCAGTACTATTCATCTAAAATTAAAATGGAAAAGCCTTTTAAAATCGCCCGGGAAAATGAAAAGCGAATTTCCACCCGGGGCGGCCCACGAGCGAAACAGGCCGGCCCATTCGGCCTGCCCGCGCGCGCGCGTGCTCAGGGACGCTGACAGGCGGGACCCTCCTGTCAGCTCCCTCTTCTACCTCCCGCGCGCTCGTGCGCGCGCGCACCCGCGGCGGCCCGCCGCGGATCTCGCCGCCGACGGCTCCAGCAACGAAGCCGCGCGTGTCAACGTGAACCCCCAAGTTTAGCGCACACCCTAGCTAGGTTAGCCCCGACCCCACGCGCCTCCGACGAGCTTCACCTCGCCCATGGCGGATGCGACGGCACGGTGACCCTGTTCCGGCCGCGAGGGTGCGGTAGAGTTAAAGGAAAAGGGCAAGGGAAGACCAGGAGCTCACCACGATTCTAGACCGACGGCTGGCTGAGACTGAGATGGAGCGGAGCGGTGAGCTTGACGATGGCGGCGGATGCAACGGCTCGGCCTTGACGGCGAAGTCACGTTCCGGCAATCTTAGGGCACCGTATGAGGAACCGTCGCACGCATAAGCATCACCACGAAATAGGGAGCCCAGAATGCTAGACCTAGGGAGGAGAGGCTCACCGCAGCAAGCTCGTCGAGAGGGGAAGGCTACGGCGGCACTCCGACCGGCCGCGAGTACGGCAACGAGCGTTCTGGGGCCTTCGGAGGACGAACGTCTGCGCAAGATGAGGCCAACGGTTCGCGGGGAAATGGGGATACTAGAGGTGGGAGCAATTTGGAGATGGTGGAGTGGGAACGGCGAATTTGAACGGGGACCGAGGTGAGCACAACGGCGGCCGGAATGGAGAGGGGGGACAGAGGGGCGACCGTCGCCATTATATGGCCAAGGAGAGGGGAGACCGGGTGATCCTGGGCAGCGCGGGGTCCCTTACTAGGTCGGCTGTGCCCGGGAGGGGCACAGGCCGGCCAGCACGGGCGGCGCCGCGCGCGCGGCGCGGGCGGCTGCCGGCCCTGTTCGCGAACAGAGAGGGGAGGCAGGTTACTGTAGCAGTTTCAAAGCCTCCCATTCGGTTTTTGACCAATGCCGCAAGATTTTGTATGCCAACTTGAAAAAGTGTAAACACCAAAGTTGTAGTGTTCCAAATTCTGAACAACTTTGATTTGGGGACCATGTTCAGATTTTGAATAACTTTGAAAATATTAAAAGGGGGTAAATTCACTATTTGAAATCCATTTCTAATCCTGTCAAATTCTCTGGATTTTTCTCAATAACTACAAAATCTTCAAAACTAAAAGTTGTTCTATTTGTGGAGCTTCACAACTTCCATGAAAGAAGTTTGGTCAGATTCTTGATATTTTTCAAATTAGCATTTAAATTTTGGATTTCAAGGTAGTAATTAGGGTTTAATTTAAATTTCTATTAAGGAACTTCAAAAACACCCAAAATAAAAGTTGTTTCATTTTAAAATATCTACAAGTTTTATTAAGGCACCATCACCAGACTCCAAGTAGATTTTGATTTAGGGTTTTGGGTCCGATTAGGGTTTAAATTCAAACCCTTCTTTTGATTTGTTTTTAATTACTAAATCAGGGATTTAATTGTACATCCATAACATTAATGAATAAGCCACTCTAAAAACCCTAATCACACTCATATGTAAATGCTTAATAATAAATATGATGACATGACATAATTAATTAGCCGTAATACCCGGGGTATTACAGCCCTTCCCCCTTAAAGAAATCTCGTCCCGAGATTTGATAGACGATAAACCTTAGGGCTAAGTAATGGAAAACAAAATGTCTCAAGTAAACCTACCTTAGTTTTCTACTATAAAATAATAAGGGAGTTTATATCTGCAATAACTAGAAATTTTTACATTCACAGTGTAGCGAAGAATTCGGGGAAGTTTTCGGCGAGATAGTCTTCAGATTCCCAAGTGGCTTCATCCTCTGAATGTTCGCTCCATTGAATCTTGTACCATCTTGTAGTGGTTCTCCGAGTGACGCGATCTTTCCGATCCAAAACCTGGATGGGATACTCAGAGTACGTTAGGTCGAGTTGGAGTTCTATTCCCTCAACATCAATGACTTGATCTGGCACCCGAAGACACTTTTTGAGTTGTGATACATGAAAGACATTGTATATGGCTGAGAGATGATCTGGGAACCTCAACTTATAAGCTACTTTCCCATGACGAGCTATGATCTGAAATGGTCCAATGTATCGAGGAGCTAATTTGCCTTTAACTCCAAATCGACTAATTCCCTTCATGGGTGAGACTTTGAGGTAAATATAATCTCCTGTCTTGAACACCAAGGGACGACGCCTTTGATCAGCATAACTTTTCTATCGCGACTGTGCAACCTTCAGATTGTTTTGTATCTGCCGGACCTTTTCTTCAGTCTCTTCTACCAAGTCAACTCCGAAGAACCATCTCTCCCCAGGCTCAGACCAATTTAGGGGTGTTCGACACCTGCGACCATACACCGCCTCGAACGGTGCCATTTTGATACTTTCTTGATAACTGTTATTATACGAGAATTCCGCCAGTGCCAAACACTCATCCCACGATTCTGTGTAATTGAGTGCACATGCCCTCAACATGTCCTCCAACACCTGGTTGACTCTCTCAGTCTGTCCGTCAGTCTGTGGATGGTATGCAGTGCTATGTAGCAGCTTTGTTCCTAGTGACTTATGGAAAGCCCTCCAAAAGTTGGAAATGAATTAAGAACCTCGATCTGAGATAATGGTCTTGGGCACACCATGAAGCTTCATCAGATTCTAGATATACAGCTTCGCATAGTTCCCTGCAGTATAAATAGTCTTGACGGGGAGGAAGTGGGCTTGCTTAGTGAGGCGATCAACCACAACCCAGGCTGAGTCAAAACCCCTGGTTGTTTTTGGCAGACCCACGATGAAATCCATGCTAATGTCCTCCCATTTCCATGCAGGAACAGGTAGTGGTTGCAGTTCTCCACCAGACTTCATGTGTACAGCTTTCACTTTCTGACAGGTGTCACACTTTGCTACATATCGAGCGATCTCTATTTTCATTTTGGTCCACCAGAACTTTTGCCTCAAATCTTGGTACATTTTATTGCTCCCAGGGTGGATGGAGAATCTAGTCAAATGTGCTTCATCCAAAATCTTTTGTCGCAATTCGGGTACCTTTGGAACTACTAGCCGACCCTTGAACCATACGACCCCTTCGTCGTCAATCCTGAAACAATCTGCAGTGCCAGCTTGGACTTTCTCCTTGATATGCTTGATGCCTTTGCTTCCTTTTTTGAGCTGCGATGATCTCATCACGGATGGTGGTCTCAATACTAATGTGGTTCAAACTGCCCTGTTCAACTATTTCTACCCCCAACTTATCTAATTCATAGCATAAAGAAAGGTCTCGGGGCTTCACTGTCAAACAACTGCAATGAATCTTTCGACTGAGCGCATCGGCAACCACATTTGCTTTACCAGGGTGATAATGCACTTCAATGTCATAATCCTTGAACAACTCGAGCCATCTTCATTGTCTCATGTTCAATTCTTCTTGGGTAAATATATACTTTAGACTCTTGTGATCGGTGTAAATCTTGCAAGTACTGCCAAGCAAATAATGACGCCAAATTTTCAGTGCATGGACCACAGCGGCCAATTCTAGATCATGAGTAGGATAATTCTCTTCATGACGCTTAAGTTGTCATGACGCATAAGCAATGACTCGGCCTTCTTGCATCAAGACACAACCCAGACCGGTTCCAGAAGCGTCGCAGTACACGTCGAATGGCTTTTCAATGTCCGGTTGAGCTAGGACTGGGGTAGTGGTTAACAATTCCTTCAAGGTCTGAAATGCCTGCTCACACTCAGGTGACCAGATAAACTTGACCTCGTTCTTCAACAAGCTGGTAATAGGCTTGGATATTTTGGAAAAGTCTAGAATAAAACAGCGGTAATATCCCGCCATTCCCATAAAACTACGGACTTGATGCACTGTGGTTGGTGGTTTCCAATTCAAGATCTCTTCCACTTTGCTTGGGTCAACCGATACACCTTCGGCCGACAGAATATGCCCAAGAAACGGAACTCTGTCCAGCCAAAACTCGCATTTACTGAACTTGGCATATAGTTGATGTTCTCTCAAACGAGTTAGGACTACACGAAGATGTTTGACATGTTCTTCAGGGTTTTTCGAATAGACAAGTATGTCATCAATGAACACGACCACAAACTTGTCGAGTTCGGGCATGAAGACGGAATTCATGAGGTACATGAAGTAGGCAGGGGAATTGGTCAGGCCGAAAGACATAACCAGGTACTCGTAAAGACCATATTTGGTAGTGAAGGCTGTTTTGGGAATATCCTCTGGACGGATTTTTATTTGGTGGTACCCAGATCTGAGGTCAATTTTTGAGAACACCTTGGCCCCAGCAAGTTGGTGAAAAAGTAGATCTATGCGAGGCAAAGGGTACTTATTTTTGATAGTGACCTCATTGAGGGGAAGGTAATCGACACAGAGTCTGAGGGAACTGTACTTCTTTTTAACAAAAATAGCAGGACAACCCCAGGGGGATGAACTAGGCCTGATGAAACCCTTATCCAACAGATCCTGCAACTGAACCTTCAACTCTGCCAATTCCTTGGGCGGCATTCTATATGCTCTACGGGAAATAGGTGCTGTTCCAGGCTTCAGCTCAATGGCAAATTCTACATCACGGTCAGGGGGTAAGCCAGGCAATTCGTCAGGTAATACATCCGGGAATTCACAGACCACCGGAATGTTCCGCACCTCTTTAACTGCGATTGCACATACCCTACCAACTGCTCTTTGAGGTATTGGAAGTTGGATAAAAAGTTGAGTTTGACTATTAGGCAAGTTTGCCCTGATGGTTCTATTTAGCACATCTATGAGAGCTCTATGCTGATACATCCAATTCATGCCTAATATCACATCTATATCCTGATCCTTCAGCACTATCATTGAGGTCGGGAATATATGCCCGCCAAGTTCTATGGGCACCCGATGTACTATCTCTTTAGTACTTATGCGCCCTCCGGGCGACTGTATAAGGAAACTTTCCTCTATCTGCCCAATTGGAATTTCATGCTTGACAACAAATGTACGATTGATGAATGAATGTGATGCACCAGAATCGAAAAGCATGATAGCAGGATAACTTGCGACAAGGAACCTACCCAGCATGACGGGTTCACCTTCAGGAATGTCTCCAACTTGCGTGTAGTAGACCTGTCCTGCTTTTCTCACAACTTTTCCCTTCTGGGCCTGCTGCTGGTGGCCACGGTGTTGAGTCTGCTGCTGCTGTCCACCAGGAGCCTTCTGTGCATTCTGATTGTATTATTTGGGAAATGGGCAGTTGCGGGACCAATGTCCCATCTTGCCACAATTGTAGCAGGGTTGGTTGTAGGTTGCTTGAGGAGTGGTTACACGAACGCCAGGGGCATTCGGCTAGGTGGCGCTTTGTTGGTTGGAAGTGTGAGAGGTAGCAGCAGTTCGAACTACGACCTGCTGATGGGGATACTGGGGACGTGTGTGGTGAGTGGGATGGTATATGATTTTCTGGCGCTTTTGATGGCCAGAAGATCCAGCTGACCCAGACTTCTTCTTTTTCTTCTCTTCTTGGTGCTTGCGATCACTTTCTTCAAAAGCTATGGCACTGTTGACAGCCTCATGATAAGTGCAGTTGAGATTGTTAGACAGACTTCGCTGAATCTTGAAGTTCAAACCTCTAACAAAACAGTCCTTCTTTTTCTGATCGGTGTTAGTATGCTCAGGGGCATACTACGACAGGTGGTTGAACTGACTGACATACTGCATGACTGTGGATTCCTTTTGTTGCAGTGCCAAGAATTGATCCAACCTCATCTTCATCACCCCCGCAGGGATGTAATGTGCACGAAAAGCCTCGCGAAACTCCGCCCAAGTAAGTTGGTGCCCTACCAGCTGTGCTGACTGGAGGTTTGCAAACCAAGCGCTTGTAGGGCCTCGGAGTTGCTGTGCTGCAAACAACGGCTTCCGGGTTTCCGTGCAGCGAATCAACCCAAATTTCTGCTCCATGATACGGAGCCAGTCATCTGCTTCCAGCGGCTCGTCCGCTTTGGTAAACACCGGTGGACGGATGTTTGTGAAGTCCACATAACTTGTTTCCTCATCATGGGGGCGGCCACGGCGCCCAACACGGTCATCCCGGTTCTGAGCAAGCAATGGCGGAGCATTGGCTAAGGCGGCAATGGCATCAGCCAAGGTGGGTGGAATCGGCGGTGCTTGCGAAATGGCCCCGTCCTCAGAAGTACCAGCACCAGTTGAGCGGGTGTTAACAGGCATCTATGCATAATTAAACCAAACTGAGTCTTAGATTACTTAATCAGGTCTTAATACAATACACACCATACAATACGATAGCCAGGGTACATAACCAACACTCGATATAGTTCTCAAACCATACTAAGGTTTTCATGGCAACACTGACATTACAATACCCTAAAGAGTGCGAATACTGACATCGCTAGTCCTACAGCTAGTCTAGACGTCATCTCCCACGGTCCCGTCAGAGACGACACCGTCCTCGTCAACCTCCGCCACGTGCTCCTCGACGCCCTCCTCGACGTCCTCGTTGGCGTCCTCCTCGACGATCACCTGGAGTGGCGCAATCTCCTCGTCAGCGTCCTCCATGTCCTGATCCTCAGGACCAACAACCACCCCATCCTCGGGGTCCTCAACACGTGGCTGCAGGATCGGGTTAAGCTCGTTGTTGAGCCTATGCACCTCCTCGTGCAATGTGTCGTTGTAGTCCTCGATCTACTCTACATAGATCTCCAGCTCGTGCAGCCTCACCCTGGTCGCGTCCTCACGTGCCCAGGTGGCATCTCTCTACTCGATCAGACGAGCCACAGAAGTCCGCAGTCGGTCGATCGTCGCCACGTCCTGGTAGTGCTCCCGACGAGCGGCGGCAAAGTCCTCCATCATCCTCCTCATCTCCTCCCTCATCCTCTCTCTCTCCTCCTTCAACTCAGCGCGGCTGCGGCAGGGGCGACGACTGCCAGAGGCCTACCCGTTGCGCGGCGCCAGCTGGTGACGCGGCACACCCCTGGGTCCCGTCATCTTGCGCGCGGTCTGCTTGCAGCGTGCCATGCTGGAGAAGATAAGTTGGGATTAGCGAGGATATAATACAGGCTAGCAAGAATAGGTTTGATAGATCCTAACCCATAACCCATTTTAAGGAGGAAGTTATTTATAATGTGAATTAATCATGATGCATGAACCGTACTTACGAAATTTCAAAATCAATGCAAAAATGAATAACTGCATATTTAATTTTTAACATAGGGCTAATAATAGCGCTATTCCACTGACTACCATAACTATAATACAGATCAAGACAAGAGTAAGCAATTTGGACCAAAATAGCAATTTAAAGTTTATGATCCAAAACCTTTTGAAGTTTTGCAAAGTAATCCCGTAATGATTTAGCAATGGAACGCTCTGATACCAGCTGTGACAGAACCGCCTAAATCACATGGCCCACAGACACCTGTCATTGTCACTAATGACCTCTGACAGCCGGGCCCGTGTCCCAAATGATCTAGAAGGTCCTGCCGGGCTACATTAGCGCCCGATTTCCTCCGACAGGATCTCATTGCGAAGCCATTACAGAATTACAGCATTTCATAACAAATTACATCAGAGTGAATGCGCAGAAAGATTATAAGGTACATAGATTATAAACCATTTGTCCAAATATGATTAAAGTGCAAATATTACAGACCATAAATAGAATAAGTAGCAGTGAAATGACGATACAACATAATTAAGTATTTAATGACAAGAACCCTGCCCACGGGTTCAACCTTACTCCTCCTCACTTCCCTCCTGTACCACTGTCACACAGCAGGGGGCGAGACAAACCTCCGACTGCTGTATCCCTGCAACATGGGGTTAACTAACCCTGAGTACTGGGGTACTCCGCAAGACTTACCCGACTAAGAAAAAGGAATGAGACTCAGGAATGCAGGCTGAGGGAGCCAAGATAAGACTTGAGCAAGAGTCAAAGGTTCTGCAGAAAGCATTACTAACCTATTTTAATATTTTACTCAATTTTATTTATTAATAATCTATGATTCTAAATTCATTCTCTTATATCATCCTACTTTCAAAATTCATTAACCATTCTTAAAACACCTAGTTCCGAACCACTTTTCAGTTGTAGGTCAAAGGATCAAGTCTCCATATTCGAGGAGCAACGACGATTCGAATCGATTAGTACCCAGCTGGGGATCCCTATCCACACTGCATATGTAGCACTTAAACTTGCATATACCAACTCCGGCTACCACAGATTTTCTACCCCTGAACCGGTCCTGCGCCACCCGAGAACACAGTACTCCTCTCCTGGCACGCCGGCCACGAGGGTACACGCTGCTCTCGCCATCTCTCCACTCCCAGTGCGTGGTTGTCGGTTCAAGTAGTCGAGCCACTGGAGTCAGAGCTTTCCGTAGTATGTGGCTAGTTGCAAAGTCTCAATCACAGTAGGCCTACAACGAACGGTCCCTAATTCTTTTTCCGCCGACGACATTGCATTAGAACTCCAACGCAAGTACAAGTGTCCCAATGGTTTTCAAATCCCTTTTCCGCCGATGGTCAAGCATTGGGACTCTAACCCAAATTCACAATCAGCGAACGGAAAACCCCTTTCCGATGGTTATGGTGCATTGGGGCTGCTACCCAAGTACACAATCCCCGAACGGACTCCTGTCACTTTTTTCCTTTCTCATGATTCATAGTTATCACATTCACATAGGTCAAAAATAGCCTTTTTATGCAAATCTAAATTGATTAAGCAGGGCTAAGCATTTTTGAATATTTTTATTTTTAAACAGGTTTCCGGGATATTATGTATCAAGGCAGGTAATGCATCAATATAGGTGACAAACAACTCCTAACAATCTAATGCAATAATAGACTCAAGTTATAAATATTTTATAAAACACAAGGCGGGGCTGAATGCACTGGGGCTTGCCTTGGATTGCATACAGCATCGGGTCGGGCTTGGTCCCGCAGATGTTGAATCCCTCGACGACTTCCGGAATGACCTCCTCGGCAGTGGCCTCGACTTGGACCTCCTCAGGAACGGGCACTACACGTATGCAATGATGTATGTTTAGCATGGTATGAGGACAATGAATGAAGTGCTTAAAGTAAACCATTTAGCCTTCACGGAAAAGTTGTAAACGCTTTACGGAAAGTAAAACAGTGTTTTCATATTTTTGTTTTATTGACCATTTTAACGGTCATAGAAAACCGCTGCACAGCTTTACTACAACCAACAAGTAACTTCATTACTTTTGTCAAGAATCACTATGGTGAAAGATCCATGAACTCAATCAATCCAAAATCACACCAAACAACCGGGATTATTTGTTTAATCTAATTCTATTATCCCATAAACCCCATATTTAATTAACAAGTGTCCTAACAGTTTCTAATTGAGCCCAAACTTACCCAACAGATAGGTTTTATCCTAAAACAGTGCCACATAAATTTTCATGATTTTTGGATAAATCTAGAATTTATTAAAATTGCCCAAATTTGTATTTATTAATTAATATGCTGATTTTTAGTTCATATAGAAAATGTCCAAATCTTATATTTAATATTTTTATAAAATACTACATGTTCCAGAGAGCACCCACAATTATTTTCATGATTTTTAACCCAACAGAGTTATTCCTATGAAAATAGCAAATAGCAGTACTATTCATCTAAAATTAAAATGGAAAAGCCTTTTAAAATTGCCCGGGAAAATGAAAAACGAATTTCCACCCGGGGCGGCCCACGAGCGAAACAGGCCGGCCCATTCGGCCTGCCCGCGCGTTCGCCCGCGCGCGCGCGTGCTCAGGGACGCTGACAGGCGGGACCCTCCTGTCAGCTCCCTCTTCTACCTCCCGCGCGCTCGTGCGCGCGCGCACCCGCGGTGGCCCGCCGCGGATCTCGCCGCCGGCGGCTCCAGCAACGAAGCCGCGCGTGTCAACGTGAACCCCCAAGTCTAGCGCACACCCTAGCTAGGTTAGCCCCGACCCCACGCGCCTCCGACGAGCTTCACCTCGCCCGTGGCGGATGCGACGGCACGGTGACCCTGTTCCGGCCGCGAGGGTGCGGTAGAGTTAAAGGAAAAGGGCAAGGGAAGACCAGGAGCTCACCACGATTCTAGACCGACGGCTGGCTGAGGCTGAGATGGAGCGGAGCGGCGAGCTTGACGACGGCGGCGGATGCAACGGCTCGGCCTTGACGGCGAAGTCACGTTCCAGCAATCCTATGGCACCGTATGAGGAACCGTCGCACGCATAAGCATCACCACGAAACAGGGAGCCTAGAACGCTAGACCTAGGGAGGAGAGGCTCACCGCAGTAAGCTCGTCGAGAGGGGAAGGCTACGGCGGCACTCCGACCGGCCGCGAGAACGGCAACGAGCGTTCTGGGGCCTTCGAAGCACGAACGTCTGCGCAAGATGAGGCCAACGGTTCGCGGGGAAATGGGGATGCTAGAGGTGGGAGCAATTTGGAGATGGTGGAGTAGGAACGGCGAATTTGAACGGGGACCGAGGTGAGCACAACGGCGGCCGGAATGGAGAGGGGGGGACAGAGGGGCGACCGTCGCCATTATATGGCCAAGGAGAGGGGAGACCGGGTGATCCTGGGCAGCGCGGGGTCCCCTACTAGGTCGGCTGTGCCCGGGAGGGGCACACGGCCGGCCGGCACGGGCGGCGCCGCGCGCGCGGCGCGGGCGGCTGCCGGCCCTGTTCGCGAGCAGAGAGGGAGGGCAGGTTAGTGTAGCAGTTTCAAAGCCTCCCATTCGGTTTTTGACCAATGGTGCAAGATTTTCTGTGCCAACTTGAAAAAGTGTAAACATGAAAGTTGTAGTGTTCCAAATTCTGAACAACTTTGATTTTGGGACCATGTTCAGATTTTGAATAATTTTGAAAATATTAAAAAGGGGGTAAATTCACTATTTAAAATCCATTTCTAATCCTGTCAAATTCTCTGGATTTTTCTCAATAATTACAAAATCTTCAAAACTAAAAGTTGTTCTATTTGTGGAGCTTCACAACTTTCATTAAAGAAGTTTGGTCAGATTCTTGATATTTTTCAAATTAGCATTTAAATTTTGAATTTCAAGGTAGTAATTAGGGTTTAATTTAAATTTCTATTAAGGAACTTCAAAAACACCCAAAATAAAAGTTGTTTCATTTTAAAATATCTACAAGTTTTATTAAGGCACCATCATCAGATTCTAAGTAGATTTTAATTTAGGGTTTTAGGTCCGATTAGGGCTTAAATTCAAATCCTTCTTTTGATTTGTTTTTAATTACCAAATCAGGGATTTAATTGTACATCCATAACATTAATGAATAAGCCACTCTAAAAACCCTAATCACACTCATATGCAAATGCTTAATAATAAATATGATGACATGACATAATTAATTAGCCGTAATACTCGGGGTGTTACATACGGCTTGAATCATGTGCATATTATTATTTTTATTTGGTGATGCATGCTAGATTCAAGCAAGCCCAACAACACCATCAGGTCTTCTTTAGAAAGTTGTTAACTCAAAAGCAAGCCCAAGAACACCATCACGCCCTGGCAGTCCTAATGATCCCCTTTCGAACACTCGCCTCCACCTACGGCACTGCCTGACCATGATCATCACCGTGCAACCCGCCCCACGCCCTCCGCCGCCGTGACCGTGAGGTCCATCGAATTTGCCTTCTGGGATGATCGCGCCATGGTCACCATGGGCCACACGTACACGCCAATCATCGGGTCCGACCACCACCCCTGAGGAATCACGCGATGGCAGCTCAGAAGCGTGGCGAGTGCGCTAGGGGCGCTCCCAGCCTCCCACGCGATGACAGGGTTAGTCAGGTGTGTTCTCCCCCTTTTTCTTTGTTTTATTTTTTTTTCATTGTAGTTTTTACCACGATGTTTGACAATTATTTTTAAATGTAGGTTTCATTATGAGATAAATGCTCGTTAAAAGTTTATCGAAATATATTCATGTGGGATCCTGTTTTGATGAGTTTATTGCAAGGAATACAATGATACAATCAGATTTTAATTTTCATACCATCATGCAAGAACGTTGTTTACCTCAACTTAGAACATTTGTCTTATGAAGGTGGAACATTTGTCTTATGAAGGCAGAACATCTTATCTTGGGATCTAGAACATCGCCTCTTCTTCAATAAAAAATATTCTATCCTCATAAGATAAATATTCGCTAATAAAATTTTATCTAAATGTATTCGTATGTGATCTTGTTTTAAAGGATATTTTTGTAACAAACACAATGGTGAAATCAAAATTTAGTTTCGGTCCTTAGTTTAGCAACTACATCTTTTTAAAACTCATGTGGCTCACTTTCCTAGACACCCGCATGCATGCACACAGGGAGTTCACAAATCTGGTCATATGCCCAAGTGGACGAGCTGTAGTGGGCCGAAGGCAAAGGGCTGATTAAGGCTCTGTTTGGGACAACTCCTCTAGCTCTAGATTCAATAAAATAGCTCCACTCCCTAAAAAGTTTGCCAAACAGTCCAGCTTCATGAAATTTAGATTCACCAAAACAGTAAAACTAAGGGCCAGATTCACCATTTTTTGATCTCCTCAAGAGGTGCTCCATAAACGTGAAATTGGAGTTGGGAAAAATTACCCACCACTGTCACTCATTACAGTGCCCACTGCCGGGATAGGTCAAATAGGTGGTGCGTACCTGAGAGAGAAGTATAAGCAAACTACTGGTTCGTTCTAATTTTTCCCCCTCCCCTCCTTCGGTCGCGAATCTATCTTTCTTTTCTTCACCCGTCGCCGCCATTATCTTCTACTACTTCTCCGGCCCAACTCGCCGGCATGGCCAGCCGTGCGCCCCCATGCTCGCCCAGGCCGCAGCTCCGTGCCTCGCCATGGCCTCCACCATGGACGGCCCAATTTTTACCGAGGACGAGCCGAGTGGTCGGCGCGGTGCTGGCCGCCACCGTGGTCGGACCGCAGCACCACCTCCACATACAGCTCCAAGTGAGTTGCCTGTTTCCCTCATGATTGTTGTGTATGTTCCTTGGATGTTTGTGGCGTCATCACTGGGGGCTTCGTTGAGGAATGTAGGGACGGAGGTGCAAATCTGGGTGTGTCACAAACTTACAAACCTAAACATATACAAACTGTAGTACAATAGTTCAAGAGACTGATTTTGCATAATTGCATAATCGTTGCACAGTCTTACGACGTGCAAATCCATTTGAGACATTGAAGCAACAACACATATAGAGAGAGCACTCCATCCAGTTCTGCGTGGAATAGTTGAACTTCCATAGGGATTGGAAGAAAATGATCTCCACACACAAGCCTAACTGACTGTAAATGAAGTTACAGACAACAGCAAAAGTGCATAGTACAATACGCATGCAAAAATCAATACTGTACACTACTAGAGTTCATGACATTCTTAGTGAATGTGGCAACGACAGGGGGAGCACATCATTAGACATTCTGACCAAAGATACACAGATACATGCGTTACATGAGATGAGTTGCCTCTAGAGACGAGACGATTGATCATTCCTGGTGGAATGAGTGTATACAGAATTGTCAGAGTGTATGTGGAAACTGTCAAGGAAACGGTGTTCACCACAAGTAGAATTTCATCGAACATTGTAGTAGTGATTACCATGTCTTGTAGAGCTAAGCCTGGCCTAATTGGATCAACTTTCAGCTTTAGTAATCTCACATTGAACCGCTGCTGTAGCCTCCTCAACAACTGCTTGAGCATCATCTTCAACCCCATCTTTGGTACTGCTCGAAGTCCCAATTGTAATTTCTATCACTTCATCATCAACTTCTTGAACATCACATTGTTCATCTTTAGCTCTAGCATTGGTTCTGCTCGAAGTCCCAATTGTAATTTCTGTCCACTTCATCATGAAGTTCTTGAATATCATCTAGTTCAATTGCATTGAGGAAAAGGCTGATCGGGTGATGCTCAGTAATTTGTTTGCTCACTGCCTCCACTGTCATCTTAATGCTGGGGCTGTTGATGTATTGTGCGTTGTAGCACAGGGCAACCTCTGTAAGCTATGGAGGTTGCTGATGCCTGAAGGAAGATAGATCTGGCTCGCCGGGGCCGAACAGAACTTCAGTTGCAGACTCATGAGCTTTGGCATAACTCCTCTGCTCTGAAAGTGATCCATATGGCATTGGGCAGTAGATGGAGAACCACTGAAGCTCGTTGAATCCTTCATTTTCAATCACCATGGGTTGTCTATGGATGAAGTCCAAGCCTAGTATTAGGCACTACAAGACGGGTAAGTTTCCAAGTACCCGCAGATCATCTGTGGTTGTTTGCTTGATGCAGACGGTAATTTGCAAGAAAGCTAGATGCCTGAGCATTTTGATCCATCGTGGAACACTTGTGAATTTTCCCGCTATCACCTTGAACTTCTCAAGCCTCCTAGCTGCGCGCAACAGACTCTTCAAGGGAGCCCAGAAACTCCATGGAGCATCCCAGTCCACCGTGAATGGTTAGCTACTCGAGGTTTCTCTGATTTTCGATGGATGATAGTAACACATTACAGTAGTCTCTGTCAGTGGACTGGTGAAAGGACCATTTAAATGCCAGCACTTTCAACCTTCGTAGATCACGGAGATCTCTGACGAAGCTTGGAGGTTGTTTGGTAAAATCAACAGTAGAGGCTAGTGTTTGTTGCCAGTAGAGATGCCGCACATCGTTTCGGAGCTTTGGGCTTATCCATGTGCCCGTCGATGGCCATGTGCGAGCTGATCATCCAAACAGGGCCCCGAGAGGAATCGGCCCCAAAAATTTCTTGCCTTTTAGCCTTTTCTGTGTTGATGAAGCCGAATCGTCATTTGTTGTCCATTCGACTTCGATGCTGCCGCCGCAAAGCGCTTTATTCGTGACCGCAAGGTCAGCCGTCCACGACTCAACACTGCATGACGAACTAACAAAGATCGCGATCCATCTGTTCATCCTCGATTTCTGCCCGCTGTGGCCGTGAACTGGATGGACCTGAACGCTCGTCTTCCTCTTTCTGAATAGTGATTGCCGTCCTGTCTATGCGTCAGCCTGTGCGTTTCTGTTCCATCTTCTGGCTACACGGTAAGGAAATTCCTATTTCCTAATTCCTAATTTCAATTTCCCTATAGCGCTAGATGGTTGATTAGCTAATGTGTTTGAAAACCAGGAAGGCTTTCAACATCATGTCTTCTAGAAACAGAAATATGATTTTGGCGACGATTGCACTTGAAAATGATGTCTTGGAGACGATTAATTATGAAGATATGATTGGAGATTTTGTTTCAAGAAATAGTAGATGGAAGATGCTTTAAAGTAGAACTTGAGGTCAGTAATACATTTCCTATTTTAGAGTTTATGTTTGACATATTTCTACATATTATATGAAGAAGGTATATACACTTTATTAGTTATATATTTCATGAGCGTAAGTATATCAATGATTTGGCCTTGCAAAGTCGTTTTTGTAATAGTGTTAGTTGAAAATCTTTATTCAAAATCATTTAGTGTTGCAATATTACCCAATAAGGTTGTGAATTGTTGATGGAAAAAGCAGCATCCTGTATAATGTAGTAGAGACTTGTTGTCTATCCAAGTGACGGCGTTTGGGTCCTAAGAGCAACTCCAACAGCTTGGATTCTTGTTGTGGATGCTAATTTAAAAAGTAGACTCCAACAGAAATGCTATCTGATTTTAATTTATGAAATAAAAAGTTAGCTATCCTTTAATTTTTATTGGTCATATATAGCCAATTATTATGGGCGTTCGCTATGTGACTTTGTAAAATAACAAGGTTGTTGTGAACCTCTTCCTTTAGAGGAGTTTTTCTATTTTACAAAATGACTAAACACTAGAATTTGGATTTTAATTTTAACCAAATTATTGGAGTTTCTCTAATGTTACTGTTTATTTATTGGTATCCAAGTCAGCCCTTTGGTTAGCAGCCATGTATAATTTATTGGTATCCAAGTCAGCCCTTTGGTTAGCAGCCATGTAATCCTATATATACGTATGATACATGCTACTTGTCAATTGGTGCGCCAGATCTCGAATCGCGCTCTCAAAGGCATAAATTTTGAACCTAGTTTATTAATGAATCACGTATAGATTAGTAAGTAGTACTACACAAGTTAGTATTAGACAAGAATAGCTTCATGTGTATTGTTTGCTTGCCAAATAATCCAGCAAATGTTGTCATTTTCCCAAAAGTCTTCATAGACCTCTTTCCGATGAAAAATCTTTTTTTTCGTAATTCTAAATGTAAAGCAAGTCTCTGTATCTTATTGGTGAAACTTAATACTTGAAATTCAACATAACACATGTTTTCTTGTTTTCTTCTCTAAACATAAATCAACAATTTTTTCTACCTCCTTTCTTTTTCATGTATTTTTCAGGAAAAATAAAAATTGTCAGTTATGTTTAAGTTATTATAATCTTGTACACACAAAAATTTGCAATTATTCATCTATAGCTGGAATCTGGAATTTAGATTTATTTTATCGATGCTAATTGGATTTAGATAGAAGGGTACATTCTTTTATTTTAGATAGAAGAAAGTCAACTCTTGCACTCCAATCCAATAGAGCTAAATCAAATCAGTTCGTAATTCTTTATTTGGAGCACCATTATTTCCCCAAATGATTTTTAGGACTCTACCTAATTGGATTTTGATATAATAGGCGGGAATGGTTTCTTCCTCCAGCCTTTTCTGTTACGAGTACAAATATTTGATGGAACTTCATATTTATGATGTTTTGACGAGTTTACAACGTCTCCTCTTGTCTCAACCTGACACATTAAGGCCTATTGGGCTGAGCCGTCTCCTCTTGTCTCAACTCTTATGAACAGTGTTTCTATAGAACCATAAGAAACTGTGTCAAACATGCTCTAATTAAGTTATCATTTGAGTGGGCAAGAAACACCTCTCGTCTAATTCCTGCATCACTTTTATATATACCTCATGTACAGAAACGAATAAAAGTTTTAACATAGTGCCAAATTAAAATATCCTAATTTTGATTAACTATATATAAATATCAATAATTTTAATATCAAATAAACATTATTAGATTTGTCGTAAGAGTAATATACTTATTTGATATTAAAAACATTATTAATTTTACCTGTATATTTTATCAAACTTTAGACAAGTCAACTAAGAATCCAAATGAAATTGCAATTTTTTTAGTGGATAAAGATAGTGAGAGAGAGAGGTCTCCAATCCTTTCCCAGCCTTTGCGTCGAAGTGATCCGGTGTTGTGTATTTGAAGAGACGGCGTTTGGGTACTGACGTTACTGTTCGGATCCAATAATTAATTCCGCCACGACGACTTTATATACGGAACACATGCATGGTAGTAGTCCGCACAAGCTCGGTTCAGGAGGAGTTTGGACTTTGGACTCTGGAGGGAATCGATCTCAAGGTACGCATTATCGTTGCTCTTGCTTTATATAAACATTGCTATTATTTTTTGGATCAATTCCATTTGGCCTTTGAAACCAGAAATTCTATTCGGTTCTTTGGTAGGACTGTTAATTGAGATTTGTTACGGTGCTTGTGAGGAACCACCAGTTCCTCCCCAAAATTAATTAATGGGTATCTTAGTAATTTTATACTCTGGTCTTTTAACTCGGTCAGAGGAAGAAACACAACCGCCGGCGGTCGGCCAGGCCACCAGGGGCTCGCCGCCGCCCGCCTGCCGATTTGTCACCTGCATGCAAGGGCCTGCCTCCGCCCGTAGCCCAGCTTGCCCTTTCCTTCCCACGCCCTCGCCCACCTGCACGGACTCGCCGCCACCGCAAGAAGCAGGGGCTGCTCGGCCAGGGGGTCACTAACGCCAATCCAATCCGGTCACCCAAGCCCAAGGGGCGCAACAGGGGCTGGCTAGGGAGCAACATGCTCTGTACACAAACAACTTCGCTGGGGGAGGAGTGGAGGATCAGGTTGGCATGGATCATACACCTCACGTAAATTGAATAGAATAAGTTACAACTAGATTATTGTTCTTGCGTGCTAAAGCAACTCAATCAGCGAATCAATGGTTTGCACATTTATCAGCATTCAGCAATGACCTGCCTCGACGGCATTCAGACTAAAGCATTAATTTACTATTATACCCTCCATAATCAATTAAGAACTAGTGCTGGACCTACATATTTTAGGTTCCGACCCACAACTTAAGTTCCTCTCATCTGGTTCTTCCTGTTTTTCAACCATCAGATCTGATGAAACAGAGGGCTCGTATTATTCGCAAGCGCTGTAAAATTTCTCTAATTAATTACATTTGTTTTCATATTTCTACTCGGATTCAAATTTAAATACGGATAATACTAGCTATGTCGGATAGAATACGATTGGATATTGACCTCATAAATCTGTGGTTTAAGCATTCGGATATAGATACAATATCGGATGTTGAATATTTAGACTCGGATACGGACAAGTAAAAACTTTTCTAAACGGATTTGGAATCAAATACGGTCAGAAAATATCCATACCGTTCTCATCCCTACACATTATACCTAAAAGATTTGGTTACAGTAATACGAAAGCCTGTCATTACAGTTACGATTAGGACTCAATTGGAGTTCTAAAAGGAATTTGATCGGGACAGAAATGACCTCGATCTGCTCCTGCAGAACGGGGAGAGAGAGAGAGAGAGAGAGAGGAGGAGGAGGAGGAGGAGGAGGAGCACCAGTGAACCAAACAAGGGATTCATTCAACTGTGCTTACTCATATCGCCATCAGAATCCGAATTGTGAACCAATCCCATTTCAACATGCATTCGGTTGAATTGGTGGTCAAACTCTGCTGTTACCCGATTCAAGTCTTGAATCAAATCTCATCCTGTGTTCAGCACACCCAGTCTAGAAAGTCTTCCTCTCCCTCTTCTTCATTGTCGTCACCATCATCGTCCCCACCACTGCCTTCACCAGCACCTTCGCCTGCAACGTCATATGTTATACAATTATGCACCATGAATACTTCTCTCACCATGATGATCCTAAACCTCGTTGTTCTCAATAAAACCCCGTCTTACCAAGTGTGATCATATCGTATTTGGATCCACGCATATTGTACAGTTCCGACAATCACAACATAGACAATAGATATCCTTTTGTTTCCTTAATCAAAGCGTGTCTTTTAGCTACTTCAATAAAACCATTCACATCTTATATGTAGGAAACTTTATGTCTTTTTTTTACATTCACGACCGGTCGATATATTGGGTGCTCCTACAGAAACAGTTGGTATATTTGCATCAAGGTATGGTTCGCATATATGTCTTGAAGCAATTAATTGATGCCTATTTTCTTCAGAACAAATTAACTAAAGTTCATGTATGCCAAGTTAGTTGGGCAAAATTGTGTTTAAATTGCTAGTAAAAAATCAAGCACCATACATGCATGTCTCTATCTCTACCCCGATCTTGCAGTGAAAGAAATATATATATGTCAACAACTAAAAAGTGTTAAAGAATCACAATCTCACCTCTCGAACCCAACTCCTTCGAAGGTTCATAGGGCAAAACCTCCCCACCCCCCCCCCCCCCCCCCCCCCCCCCCTGTTTTTGTGAATTTCTCGCTCTCCAAGTGAACTGAGCAGTGTTGCTCAGCGCTGTGCACGCCAAGGAGAAAGAAAGGGACATTTAGGGGATCATTTTTAGGGGTGGTTCTCTTAAGGAACCGCTTCTAGAAATGGGTTTCTTTTAGTAACAGTTCAGTAAAGATAACCACGTCTAAAAATGCATCTTTAGAAGGCAGTTTTCTTAATTGAATTGCCCATGAAAATAGATCATTAGAGGCGGTTACAAAGCTACAGTGCTCCTAGGCGCGGTTAGAGGGAGCATCAATAAAAAGTTTTCTATAATAGTGTCACTGGTTTGAGGTCTGGACTAACACAAGAAGTGGCTAGCAGAGCAAGTAGGTCCTGGTTGTTCTGGACGTCGGATGAGGGAGTGTGCTATTGCTAGGATGGGGCGACTTTCGCGGGTACATGAGGCATGGAACCCGCAGTGCTTGCTAAGGTGCATGCCCACGGCGCGGACCCGATAACACAAGTATTAAGGACATGAAACAGTATTGGCCATGCCTACACCATGTCGGTCCACGGATTGAGAGCAAGCGTTCACATTTTGTTATAAGTTCAAGGCATGTAGAAGGAACTGGAACCGCCAGTGCTAGATCTGCACCCACTACGAATTTTTTTTAAATAATATTTTTTTATTGATTAATTGCAAATCTAGTATTTGGAAACAAAAAATTACAAAAATAGCATCCTGTCGGCCATCCAGCGGCCGACAGGGGGCCTCCAGCAGCTGACAGGCTTACGTGTCAGCTGCCAGGCAGCCGACAAGCGTCGGCAGTGGCTGTCGGCGCCGACAGGAGGCCTGTCGGCTTTTGACGGGCCGATAGGTCCAGTCAGCTTTCGGACGGCCGATAGGCCTATCGGCTCACCGGAGGCCGACAGGCCACTACTACCATGTTCTTTTTCATTTTGATATTCATTTTAACGTTTTTTTCATATTTGTTATATGGTTCAATCCGAATACTTAACTTACTCGCGTCTTTCAAGACTGTTCTATAATGAAGTGTGTTGCAAACTACGAGAAATAGAATTAAAACAACACATGTTCAATTTAAAAGAGTAACCCAGCGATACATGAAATGAGCGGTGCGTGGCATATGTGGTACTCTAGGTTGTACCAAACCTAATTCTAACATGCCTTAGGGAAAGTGAACACAACGGTGGTTTGCAATGGTATGTGTGTGTGACTCTGGTAAGAGGCCACAGACTATTGTAAACATGCCTTAGGAAATTTAACTTGCTGGGTCTATTACATTGTTCTACTAGGTGCAGCGTGGTTGTTTGCCCTTGTTCTCGCGCCGTGAAGACGGTTCCGCTACATCCCTCTTGTTCTTGAGTGCTGCCTCTCGCGCTTTAAGCTCTTCCTTTTTACGCTTGATGATTGCTTCACGCAAGCTTAACTCCTCCCTCCTCCTGGCAAGATCTTCCTCCTTAGCTTTGAGACGGATCTGATCTGCCCTGATCCGTCGCTCTTTGTCCTCCCTGATTTTGCGGTCAACCTCACGAGCCTCATTCATCCTCAGAAGATATTGAGTTTTGTCTTCAAGCTCCTTCGGGCGCCTCTGTGGCCATGCGGGCATCTCCCGATCCACCCATTGAATCCACTTGCAAGGCTACATGTGTGGATGTAAATGATCAAATTGTGTATAGTTTACGAGAAACGAAAGAAGAAGTTATTGATAGTACCATGAAGTCGTCATCCAGATCTGAGCACCCGAAGTACCTACACCCATAGTGTCGGTCCAACTTCATCCACACGCACAACCTAGTGACAAACCCACAACGACACTTTGGCCGCTCACGCCACGACGGTAGCTGAGTTAGTTCAGATGTCCATGACGATATTATAGTTGAATGATGAGGGTTTGGAGAAGAAAATGTGTGGTATGCTAACTCGTCGGATGTCTTTAAATAGGACAGGCATGGAGTGAAGGAGTAATTTCATAAACCCCAGCCTTTTCAGCCTTAGTCCTTCATAGGCTTTATACAAATAATTGCGAGTAGCTAGTTCCTCACCTCAGAGTACATAGCGAGTAGCCTTTTCAGTGAATTGGCAAATCAAGAGTAGCCTGTTTAATCAGTCAGAATTAACAGCGACTAGCCTTTTCAGTGATTCAGAGGGCTTGCGAATAGGCTTTTCAGTGCATAGCCTTTTCAGTGATTGCGACTGCACAGTGAGTAGCCTTTTCAGTGACTTTGGCAGACCGAGAATCTAGCCTTTTCAGTGATTCAGAGGGCTTACGAATAGGCTTTTTAGTGCATAGCCTTTTCAGCGAGTTGTCAATTCAATTCATGGCGTCTTCAGTGATTGCGACTGCACAGTGAGTAGCCTTTTCAGTGACTTTGACAGACAGAGAATCTAGCCTTTTCAGAGTATTTCAAAGTGTTGTGCTCAATTAACCCTGCATTAATTCAGTTCTATTCAAACGCAATGTCACCCCTCGCCTGCCTCTATAAATATGGGACGGTGCTGGGGAACATCACCAGCAATACAAAATGTCTGAACCAAAGAAATGGGGGTTTAGGGTTGGGAAGCTCAAGGGCACGGTGGAGAGCAAGGACCTGCCAATAATGTGGGATGATAGGGGTAGTCTGAATCGTGAACATAGGTCTACTCTTCGTTTGTGGCCTTTAAGTCCTCTATTTCTCGAACTGTACTGCTACTCTCTCCTTGCATGGCACCATCGATGAACTGAGCAAGCGTGATGTTGTCATAACCACGTTCCAAAGCCTTACTGACGTGAAACTTCCATTTGTTCGTATTGCTTGCCTCGTATAGCTCCCATCTCCGTCCATTGTCCCTTAACCTGGGCACCAACATACTAATCTTCAAATGTTGGTGCGACGGTAGAAAACCAAACCATTCATGCAATTAGGCTAATACTTGTCTCCGGCTATGATGCTGCAATGAGTTCAGTTGTGTGTCAAAGAACTGGAACGGACTAAGGTCTACACCGCTATCCCCAGTTCTGATTTCACCCTTGCCATAGTAAATTCTGAAACGAATTAGATCGGACGACATTCCTGCTCCCATCGTTAAAATTACACTGTCAGTTGAATATTGTTATAACCCTCTAAACCCTTCCAAGACATTAATTACAAAAACTAATATAAGTAGGAAAAAAATTCCTAACTCAAATAACCCTAAATCAAATAAACAAGTACTACTAGAGAAAATATAAAATAATCCTAAAAATAAACTAATACTAACTACATAAATAAACTAACACTAAGTGCATAAATAAACTAACAGTAACTATTCCTAAAATTCTAATAAAGAAACTAATTCGAAAAACAAAATAAACTAACCCTAACTAACTAAATCAACTAACCTAACCCTAAATAAACAACTAAAGAAACTAACCTAACCCTAACTAACCCTAATAAAAAACTAAATAACCCTAAATCCATATACGGTTCAATAATGTACAACTAAAAGTTACCCTAATCAAATCTACAACTATAAATAACCTTAAGCTAATCTACAACTAAAACGAATCCTAAACTAATGTACGACTAAAAATAACCCTAAACGAAACTACATCTTAAACTAACCCTAAACTAATATACCACTAAAACTAACTCTAATTATAAACTAATTTACAACTTCCTCAAATTCTAAACTAATTTAAAAATAATTACAACTTGCTTTAATTTTAAACTAATGTAAAACTTACTCTAATTCTAAACTAATTTAAAACTAACCCTAACCCTAAATCTAACTAAATCTAACTAACTCTAAATAACTAATTTTATCTAAACTAAATAAATAAAGTAATCAAATTTGTAAACTAAAAAAAACAGAAAAATAACAAAACAAAAAAAAGAAAACTCACCGCGGTGGCGAGCGACGACAGCGGTGCCGAGCCGTCCGTGGCCTCCACGCCCACGCGGGGACGGTGGAGGGCGGCGGCGGGGGGCCCTCCGCCAGATCCGGCTGCTGGGGGCGGCAGACGGCGGCCGGAACGGCGGGACGGCGGCTGGTGGCGGTGAGCACGCGGTGAGAGATTGAGCGCGAGCGAGCGACGTCAGGAGGAAGGAGACGGCCGCGGTAGATATAGGAACCTGTTGGCTCCTCGGCGGCCGACAGGCCCCTATCGGGTCGTGAGGGGCCGACAGGCCTATCGGTCCGACAGGCCCGACAACTTTGGCTTGGCCCGCTGGCATGGCGAACTAGTCGGCCGTGGAGCGGCAGATAGGGTCCTGTCGGCTCCTCAGCGGCCGACAGGTCCCTAATCGGCTTTCCAGCGGCTGACAGGGTGCTATTTTTGTAATTTTTTATTTTAAATACTAGATTTGCAATTAATCAATAAAAAAATATTATTTAAAAAAAATTCCACCCACTACTGCCCTTCTGCCAGGGATTGCTATTGGAGTCGGGGCATGGTGGTGCATTGTGGCTGACTATTGGAGTGTCGTGGCCGGCTAGGGAGGGCCATGGCTAGCTGAACGCAGCCGGGAAGACTCGTAGCCAGAGTTGGAACTGTCATAAGGACAGTTGATGTTTGGGAGCTGCTAGTGGCCAGATGGGCCAAATGTTGTGCCGCCTTGGTATGATTATGATCGTATTGCTCCTCCAAAAGCTGATTGGATCACGGTGACAGGAAGGTGTAGGGTGGATTCTTGGTTGTGATGATAGGAACAGTATGCCGACACTAGGAGCTGAGGCCACGGAGCATAATGAGTACATGGCTGTTCTCATGGATAGGCTAGCTGTAGGGTCGAGATGACGGACTAGGGGGGTGAATAGTATTTTTTAAATTATAGTCGCAGCAGAAAGAAACCGAATCAGTTCTACCAAGACTACACCCCTCTACCTAGACTCTAAGTGCCTTCCAAAGATCCTACATGAGTGACAAAGGTCATTCTCTAGCTTTGAGCTCCCCTAAACAATTCTAGCGTAAGGTCAGACAAATCTAACCACTAGTACTTCACGCACAAGGGAACTCCTACACACTAGGAAGCAAAGAGCACTTTTTTGTGACTAACCAAAGAGCACTAAGCAACCTAAGCTCACTAACAATTCTCAATGACAAGGGTATACAACCCAAATCAAGGTGCTCAAGCTACTTAGCTGCACAAACTACCTAGTAAGGAAACTACTTCTAAGCTACACAAGCTAGAAGGTGATTAGCAAACTACACAAGCTAACTAATCACAAGAGCAACTACACAAGCATAGTATATGAAAGAAGGTCAAGCTTGTGTATTGGAGAATGCAAACCACCACGAAAGATGATATAGCGGATGACACGGTGATTTTCCCTAGGTTCACTTGGTTGCCACCAAGCTACATCCTATTGAGACAAGCTCCAAAGTTGTCACCGATCCTCTTGCTAGTGGTGACCTACAAGTCACACTCTCCCATGTGGAGTTCTTACCAGAAGCTCTAGCACTTGATCCGTCCGGACCCCTTGTCTCTCTTCACGTCTCGCTCTACTAGAGTTGCTCTTTGTGATTTCCCATGGGGCGAGCACAACACCCCCACAAATCAGTTGCTTCCGAAGCACTGTTCAATCTCCGATCTTGCTACAACGGAGCCGACACAAGCCTTCAAGCCATCTAGGAGGTGGCAACCTCTAAGAGTAAAAAGCACCATTAGCTTGCAACACAATCATCTAGTGCCAACGCTTGCAATCTGTCATGCACCGCACTAGAATTGCTCTCTATCTTAGCGAATATGATTAGCACTAATCTCAAGTGAGTTGGAGAGCTCCCAAGCACTCTCACACAAGGACACAAAGTCCCCTTGGTGTCCAACACCTCAAATTGTCGGCCACCCCCTCTATTTCTAGAGGGAAGTCACAAACTAACAGTTAGGATGTGTGCTAAAATTTGTACTGTAGATAGTCCGCCCTTATGTCGAAAACTAGCCATTTAGACTCCAATGGTTAACTTGGACAGTCCACCCTGGGTCTAGACAGTCCGCAGTTCAAATTTCACAATGTGAACAGAACCTGTCCCGAAAGTTTGTTCCTCGGAATTTAGTTTGCAGACAGCCCACCCTTATAGGCCCGGACAATCCCCCGTTCACCAGCTGACCTGTGAACAATGTGAGCCTCACGTCCGATGTGCCCCTCTGGGCGTGCCCGATGCTCCCGGAATGTCCACCATACAAAGACTAGACAGTCCGCCGTTAGAAAAGCAACATTGACCTCTGCTCACTAAAACGGTCATAACTCTTTGCTCCAAACTCTGATTCAGATGATCTTGGACAATTTGGGAAGCTTATTCAGAGGATACATAAAACACATGAATGCATGATCCAAAGCACAATGGATCAATGCAGTTTTCCAAACCAAGAACAATCACTCCTCTTTTTTAGCTCGAGAAATCTCTGAAACTTCCCCAAGTTATTTTCCTTTGCAAATGTGCTAACTCAAGTGTACATCATCATGTGCATGTGTGTTAGCATTTCACAAACACTTTTCAAAGTATTTTCACTTGCCCTTGCCACACCACTCGATCCTAGCAATGACATGATGTTAGATCACTCAAATGGCATTAGATGACTGATATGCAAACAAGTTTACCCCTCTTAATTGTATGGCCATCTATCCGAAACCCGGTCAAGCACTTCTCTACTCAACCTTAGACCGGTGAAATGAAAACGTCCTAAGTTATACCTTTTCTTGTGCCTTCCATTCCATCTCCAGCTTCATCACCTTCTTCATCACCGTTGATGCTAATGTAACACACGCATCAACACCTCATGAATGATATGATCCACTTCATATCATCACATGGCTTTTAGTTCATTGATCCTTGAATCCACTTGCTATTCACCCCTTGCTTCGGCCTCCGTCGTCAAGTCTTGCTTAAGCCTCCCGACACTCATTACCAACGGCTTCAAAGCTTGCACTTTGCCCTTCACAACAAGTCCATCAAGCCAAGACATGCCTTGATCTTCTCCACCAAGCCACATCACTCCATGTCCTTTCTCATGCGTTAAGCTCCTCCATGTTCACATGTGTGAGCTATGCAATCACTCCAAGCCATTTCCACCTCCATGGCATAGTTGCTCACACACATGTACCTCTGGACTAATCATCTGTGTATTAATCACTCAAATACAATTAGTCCACTAAGTTGTCACTTAATTAGCAAAACCAAACAAGGACCTTTCACTGCCCAACATCACATAGGGCATCAACTAGTTATTTGAGCCGATAGGTGATACCATGTAGAGAATAAGATAGAGGGCCAATAGAGATTGCATTGCCTCATAGATGGAATATATATGTGTTAGAAGATATGCGCATGGAGCGTAAGACTCAGGTCGTGGACGATGTCGTGGCCACTGCGCCGATGACTCCAATGCATACAAAACTATGTGTCTCAATAATATTATTCTGGGCATCAAAATTTAGACCATTAGAATGTATTTCTAGATACAACCACTTTGGTAGTATTATATACTAACTGTTTTCTCAAAGATTATGATGCAAATCTTCAAATGTGTGTGTACCAAGGGAGTAAGTGTGCAATAATTTAATTCATTATTTTGTTATTATTTTTAACTCACAGTGGTTTTATTGTATTCAAAACCACATCTGCTCAAAAGACTCTTGAATTTCAAATGAAGACATGAATTTCTTATAAAATGTAAGCAAATACAAAATATTCACATTCAAGCTAAAATATGTGTCCATATTGCATTTTTTTGTGATATAGTAGCATTTACAAGTAAAGATGTAATATAACTTCCAACTCAATTCCATGTTTAGGCAGTGCTTTCATCAACGCCGAGCAGCCGTACTCTGCAAATAACTTTGTCATCATGGATATGATAAATGGTGTAATGTGGTTCACTGCCATAGCTCTTGTTTTTATCACTGTGAGCAAGGCTAGAAGAGAAGGAGGAATTATGTTTGAGCCAAAATGCACTCGGCCACACCCACCAACAGTGAAGGGTTTTTCTATCATTCCAGTTTTACATGTACTTTTTTCAAAGGGTCTGCAAGCGATGGTCCATGATGAATATAAAAAGTTAGGGAGTGTTTTCACAATAAGTTTCTTTAAATTCAAGGTGACATTCTTGATTGGGCCAGAGGTCTCTGCTCATTTTTATCAAGGGATGGACTCAGAGATTAGCCATGGTAATACCCTCGAATTCACTGTGCCCATGTTGGGCAAAGAGGTTGGCTATGATGTCGACACTGCCACCCGGAATGAGCAGGCTCGTTTCTACTCTGACGCACTAAAACCATTGAAGTTGAGGAGCCATGCTCGTCCCATGGTTCAAGAAGTGGAGGTAAGTAAGAATTGACCATGTCTAAACTTTCTTGTCTTAATCAAATGAGATCTACATGCATTCCAAAATAAATCAATTCCTATAGGATCATACTAAGTCTTACAATGTTAAACTTGACCAACTTTATAGGAATGTAACAACTATAAGACCAAATAAATAAATAAATTATAACAACATATTTCATGAATATTATTGAAGGGTATATTTCATGAAAACTGATACTCTGTTAAAATTAAAACAATTTGACTTTGAACAACTCGAAGTTGATTTAATTTGGGGTAGAGGGAGTATTATTTATTGAGGAAGCACTTGGTTAAATATTTCTTCTACTGGAACGTCGTCTTTCAAATAATCATGAAACTTGATTTCATTTTATTTTTTTCAGTGATTTATGAAAGGTACAATGAGAATACTGTGTTGACTAAAATTTAACTGACTATTCTTTTAGTCGACGTGCTGATCCTTCTGACTGGCCAGCACAAATTAGCTCTTATATTGTCGCCTTTAGCTAGTTCGGTCAAATCTTAGCGACCGTGAATTAAAGAACTAGAAGATACCCTTAGCGTTAGTGCGCGGATTGGAATGAATTTAGAATAAAATTACGTGGAGATGATGTGGATAGCTTTTATTCTGAGGTTGGAATTTCAACCGCTCAACTCCATATCAGTGCCTACGTGCACAAACAATTACAGCTGACTGGATAAGGTGTGCTTCTCCTCATTTGAGGCATTGCAATTTTCAAATAAAAATTTTTATAACACTTTCAATATTTATCATTAGCTATATATTAACTATTTTAGTGTATGAACTTTGACCAATTATAGATAAAAAATATAAATATTTATAATGTCAAATAAACACTAGTAGATTAATTATAAAATGTATTTTCATACTTAAGGATGGAAACGGATCGTATACACATGGAATCGAATCCGGATGTCACCTTTTACCACATTTTAATTCGAAGAGAATACGGATTCAAATATTTCCGAATATGAGTACAAAACGGATGGTTCGAATGCGAATCCGAGTTCGGATATTTACTCGATCCAACTTAAATGTACATTATGAAATTTAACATACGTGAACAGAATTTTGTTATTAAGTACATCGTTAACCAAGCGACCGACTAAATTAAAGTACACTTCTAATAATCTCTAACAGCGAAGTAAACTAAATTATAATGGATAATATGGAATAAAATAATAGATCAAGTGAATAAATTCAAATAAAAATAGTAGAAAACAAATAGCCATTTTACTTTAGAATTAGTATTGAAATTACATAATTATCACACAAGTAGAAATAAAACATTTCTATATATATAACATAGACAAGGATAGCGCAGAAAATAATATAGTTGTCAATAAATACTTAATAATTAAAATATATCAACCAACCAATCAATATTTTATTTATATAAATATTAATCATGAAATTTAATTTTACACAAAACAATTTATATCAATAAATAAATAAATTGAAGGATTAAAATAATTTAAAAGAACAAATATATTAGGTTTAACCTAAATTAGAGAAGTGCTAAAATTAATTAATCTTTATGTATCATTAATAATTTAAAATTAATACTAAAGTTTTTTATATATACTATTAAATAAATATGTTCCATGCATTATTAGTAATAGAAATTAAATAATTGTTCACTTATTATGTAGAGAAAACTTTTAAATAGATTCATGATATCTTATTTTTCTTTCTGGATACGTATATTGTCGAATATGAATCTGAAATCGGATAGAGGAAAACACTGGAAAAACAAACATGCACTAGTATAGAAAAGCTCAATACAGGCGGTTCTAGAGGCATTTCTACTGGCGTTTTTGATAACCGCCAGCGCTAAGAGACAGTAGAAATCAGCCATTTATACTGATGGTTCACTTAAAAAACCACCTGTACAAATCTTTTTCTAGAAATCGGTTTTAAAAAATAGCAAAACAAAAAAATAAATCTGAGAAGGGATCCACCGGCAAGTCGCAGCATCCCCTGCGACCTCTCCCTCGCGTGTAACCTATCTAACCACTCCACCTAGCACGCACTTGTGTCTTAGTAACATTAGGTTCGTAACATATTGTTACGAAGTCGATAAAAAATTGACTGTTTGAGACCCTAAACGAAGTTAAATGAAAAAGTTGTCAACTACAAAGTTACATGACTTTTCAAGATCTACAACTTTAATGTTGAAAGTTTCTCCATCCGTGGTCGTTTATAAAATTTGAATTCCAAATTTGACAATTTCGTACGCATTTTTCACTGACAAGATGATTTCAAATGAAAAAGTTGTCATCTATAGAGTTTCATAACGTTTCGAAATCTATAACTTTTATTTAGACAGTTTTTTCATATGAGGTCATTTGAAAAGCTCAAAAAATTAAAATTCAGATTATTTTTAATGGCGGGTCACTTAACGAACCGCCACTAGAAATCAATTTTTAGTAGCGGTTTTCTTAAGTAACCGCTTGTAAAAATAGCGCTGATTTCTAGTGGCGGCCGTCAACCAAAACCGGCTGTAAAAAAATTTTGGCCGTCAGTTTAGAGCTTTTTTTACTAGTGATGGATACATCCACTTTTTCTTCCATTTTAAAATGGATACGGATACGATATCTATATATACAATTTGAACGAATACAAATGTGGATAATTCGGATATCCATTTCCATATTTCCATCCTTATTCATACTATCTTTATTTGGAGCCATAAGTACAAATATTATTCGATAGAAACTTGGCCAAACGTGAAATACTTTGTCTGACATACAACCCATAGTTGCATTTTTTTTCACCCAATTCACACAGGACAAATAATTCAGAGGTTAAATAATAGCATTATTATTATTTTTGCAGGACTACTTTGCAAAGTGGGGACAACAAGGCATGGTTGATCTGAAACAAGAGCTTGACAAGTTACTCATGCTAATCTCTGGCCGATGCTTACTGGGGAAGGAGGTCAGGGAAAAGATGTTTGATGAGTTCTTTACTCTTTTTCATGAACTCACGGATAATGGCATGTGCTTAACCAGTGTATTGTTCCCGTATGCTCCAACCATGGCAAACCGACGACGCGACAGAGCACGGGCCAAGCTTGCAGAGATGCTCGCTGAAATTGTGAGATCGCGCAAGAGATGCGACAAGAATATTGAGAGTGATGTGTTGCAGAACTTGATAGACTCTAAATATAGAGATGGCCGATCTACAACGGAAGCAGAGGTCATTGGACTGATCATTGGACTGATCTTTGCAGGAAAGCACACAAGCACCATCACTAGTGTATGGACAGGTGTTGACCTGCTTGCTAGTGAATGGAGCTTGACGTCTGTCCTGGAGGAGCAAAAGAAAATAGTTAGCAAATATGGCGATCATCTGGACTATAGTGCCTTTCAAGAGATGGACACCTTGCGTAGTTGCATCAAGGAGACGCTACGGATACATCCTCCAGTAGCAATGTTTCGCCGTAAAGTTCACAAGAACTTCACTGTGCAGACAAAAGACGGCAACGAATATGAGATTCATGGAGGCCATACACTAATAAGTCCGGTGCTATTCAATAGCAACTTACCTCACATTTATAAGGGCCCTGATGTGTATGACCCAGACCGTTTTGGTCCAGGAAGAGAAGAAGACAGAGTTGGTGGTAAGTTTTCTTACACATCATTTGGTGGTGGAAGGCATGTTTGCCCAGGCGAGTCTTATGCTTATTTGCAAGTTAAGGTGATATGGAGCCATTTGCTAAGAAACTTCGAACTGAAATTGGAATATCCTTTTCCTGAGACTGATTGGACCAAGCTAGTCCCGGAGCCTAAAGGAAGAGTAATGGTGAGTTACAAGAAGCGGCTACTACATACCACCTAAATGGCAAACTGGGGTGTCTTATCACACACACCCCAACAAGCAATAATTGTATGCTTGTGTGTATCATCTATGCACGTGTATCATGTTTATAAGCACTAATAATGTTGTATGGAGTAATGGTGCCATTAGTCACATATGGGAGCTTAAAACAGAAATTGCATATACAGCAGTAGGCCTCAATGCACAAAGAAAACATCCTATATTATGCACGCAAAACTGTGTTCCAATAGTCAACTGTGTTGTGATTCGATCGTGTGGAGATTTTATCAGCTATCTTGCACCCATGTTACATAATCTATGCCACATCTTTCCTGCTAGCACTTAAGTAAAAAATTTATACCGACCGATTGTCCATTGCTAAAAACACATTTAACGACACTTCATCCGTGGACTAGCTATATCGACCAACCGTTATATTGGTGTTGTGGTGTAGTGAGATGTGTTCTTTTACTTACATTTTTATAAAGTATTTTTCTAAATTTTGGTCAAACTTAAGATATTTTGACTCTCCAAGATTTTTAGAATGACTTACAATTTTCCGTGGAGAGAGTAGATTTTTATTTTTTTTAAAAAAGATAATCCATGATCTAAGGAAAATATATCCAGTGTTACAGAGAAGCATGAAAGTCATGACTACCGGACACAAACGATTTGCCGAGTGCCTGGGGCACTCGGCAAAGACAGGTTTACACTCGGCAAAACAGCATATGGCAAAAAAAAAAAAAAGGGAAACATTTTCGTTGGAGAAGTATGACATATGAATTAATTTGGAGCTTGTTGAAACATTTTTCCTCTTTTTCTGCAAGAACAGTTGATTTATAAAAAAGTATGTAACAATGACGACCTTTACCAATACTCAATCCACCTATATAAGGTATCCAAGCAATTAAAATTTATCCTAAATTATAAGTGATTCAACGTAAAATAACTCAAGACCGCAAATATGTCAATCACAATATACTCATATGTTTATCTACGAT
The DNA here is from genome assembly GCA_038502445.1 of Eremochloa ophiuroides. Lineage (NCBI taxonomy): Eukaryota > Viridiplantae > Streptophyta > Magnoliopsida > Poales > Poaceae > Eremochloa > Eremochloa ophiuroides. The sequence goes on from JAHLJS010000007.1 coordinate 59,333,992, forward strand.
TAATGTCTGTCACCGATCCAAATATAGTCACCATGTATTAAAGGACAATTACACATGTTATTATTACCCTGTAATATGTTATAGAATTTCTAGTACACCATGTCTTTCAGGATCTAGAGAGTACTCTTTAATTCTATAACACGATCCACCTTTGCCGACACTTTCTAAAGTGGGCAAAGGGTACCCTTGCTGATAGTTAACCTCCCACCAAAACTTTTGTCAACAGTTTAGAAACAATCACGGACAATATAGAATATACTCGTGTTTATCTACGATTAATGTCTGTCACCGGCCCAAATATAGTAATCACCATATATTAAATCACAACTACACATATTATTGCTACCCTGTAATATGTTATAGAATTCCTAGTACACCTTGTATTTCAGGATCCAAAGAGTAATTTATCGTAATTTAGACTTTCCAATACATGCGGCATGAGCATATTAGATTATTTAGTGCGAGCTTTTCATATCTGCCTGTGTCACGGTCTAGCTGTACTACTGTATGGTTTATGTGTGCTGACTAAATACGGCAGCAATGGAAGTGTGTAGACCATACCAGTGGGCGGTTTCATATCACTATAATTTTGTTGCTCCCTCTAGTCACAAAGAGAAGATATACTTTAATTATTAAACATCACTATGCCAGAAAACCTTATCTGTTATCAGTGACGCGTAAAAAACGCGTCACTATTCCTGCGTCTATAATAAGGGCCCACACGCGTCACTGATAGTAAACTATCCGTGACGCGTATTTATAACACGCGTCACCGATAAGGGGAACACGCGTCACCGATGATGTGAACACGCGTCACTGATAATAAAATAGAGTGACGCATTTTCAGTACACGCGTCACCGATAACTGGAACACGCGTCACCAATAAGGCTATATTAGCAACACACAGTGGGAACCCGCGTCACTAATAAGGCTATATCAGCGACACGTTCTGGTAACACGCGTCACTGAGAATCTGATATCAGTGACTCATGTCCGCTTAACGCGTCACTGATAGCATATAGCAAGTGACACATGTTATCAATACATGTCACAATTTCATTGAAACCACACATATATGCTTCAAAATCAGCGACGCGTCCATGAATAACAAGTCACAAAACTTATCTGTGACGCATATTCTTTACCAGCGTCACCAATACGTCCACATATCTGTGACGCGCCGTAACAATATGCGTCACAAATATTATCAATGATGTATATTCTATTCAAGAGTCACTGATATGTTGTTATTAGTTACGCGTCTTGTTTCTGGGGCATAGGCAATGGCTAATCAGTGACGCGTCTTGTTAATCCGCTTCACGGATAGATTATTAGTGGCGCGTTTCTTTTCTGAGTCACGAAACGTGGCGTCGCTGATAAGCGTTTCTGGCATAGTGCATTTCAGTTGCCCAACTTTTCAGATTTTACTAGAGCTAACCTTTTGAAATTTTTAATTTGGAAACATGATAATCATATCATAGATTTGCCATGAATACTAATATTAACATCACAATTAATCTATAACATAGGATTTTTTTTAAAAAAATAATATGTAGTGGGCATAGCTACATATACGAAGACCGTGTCATTATATTATTAGCTAAGAAAACAAGTTTTTGTTGTCAAGAAGATTGAGTACATGTTTGTTGCTCTGTTTGTGATGATCATGCATTTGGTACACAGAAATTCTTGGCAAAATGAGGACAGCAAGGTACGGTTGATCCAAAGCAAGAGCTGGAGCAGTTACTCATGTTGATCTCAGCCCGTTGCCTTCTCGGGAAAGAGGTTCGGGAGAACATGCTGGACGAGGTCTTCGCCACATTCCATGAACTCACAGAAAACAGCTTGCAGCTGACCAACTTGCTGTTTCCATATGCCCCAAAGCCGTCGAGTCGATGCCGTGACAGAGCGCGTGCTAGGCTCTCAAGCACTTTTGCTGAGATAGTTCGATCACGCAAGAGCTCCAACCGAGTCGAGGAGGATGTTTTGCAAAACCTCATGGACTCCAAATACAAGGATGGCCGCCCCACGACTGAATCTGGGGTCACTGGGCTCATAATTGCCATCCTCTTTGCTGGGAAGCACACAAACACGACCACCAGCACATGGACTGGAGCTCGCCTTCTAAGCCACACAAACTGCTTGGAGGCTGCCCTTGAGGAGCAACAGCGAATCGTCAAGAAACATGGGGACAATATAGACTATGATACCCTTATGGAGATGAACTTCCTGCACTGCTGCATCAAGGAGGCGCTGCGGATCCACCCTCCGGCACCGATATTTCTCCGCAAGGTGCACAAGAACTTCACCGTGCGTACCCGAGAAGGCTACGAGTATGAGATTCCGAGGGGACATACCATATCAAGCCCTCTGGTGATAAACCATTACATTCCTCACATTTACAAGGACCCTGATGTGTACGACCCGCACCGGTTTGGCCATGGAACTCTATAGTGGAGTTTTCATTCATGTTAGCGAAGTAGAAGTAACATTGTTCAATACCCATTAAATCCAAATGCTGGTCGCCTTTAATTGTCTAAGATCTCAGTTACAAGACTTTTACGACTTTGCAATTCGGTTAATTATAATACACGTGTCATTGCTGATGGTTGACACTGCTAACAAAATACATGATTAAAACAAATATTTAAATATTGAGCAGCTTCGCGCCTGTAGCTCAGTGAATAGAGCGTCTGTTTCCTAAGCAGAAGGTCGTAGGTTCGACCCCTACCTGGCGCGTATAGATTTTTCTACACTATGTGCTTTTTTTTTTTACCATGACACGTATAGATTTTTCTACCCTATGTGTTTTAGTACCACTTCTCATTTTACCTGATTGAAATTGGACACGTCAATTTTACTACTATCCTTTTTGCATTTCTGACACATGTATAGATTTTTTCTACCTTACGTGTTTTTGTACCACTTTTCATTTTTCGTGATTGAATTTTTTTCTACCCTAGGTGAAAACATTTGTAGTGACACTGCTAGGTATTTTCCGTGTCCCAAGTTTTCTACCCTTTTTTCCATGTTTCAATATAGTCAGATTCCCATCAATCCACATGTGTTGAGATAATTGGAATGGAACTTAAGTAAACTCCACCCCAATACAGGTGAACTGACGTAAATCTAACAACATCCAAACAAGGCTTTATTTGCTTCTACCCTAATGTTTTTTTTACCACTTTTCACTTTTCCTCATTGAAATTTGACATGTCTATTTTTGTAACCTAAGTAAAAACATTTGTACTTTTGTAGCGAAAACTTTTTGAAGGAAATGAACTAAAAGCTGCTAGGCACACTTTCTGTGCTCCACTTTTTTCTATCCTTCAACCGTTTCTGGCCTAACAGTTCTTTTGTCACTTTTCCAATTTTTCCATCGAAATTTGACATGATGGTTTTTGTACCATAAGTATAAACATTTGTAGGGACAATTTTTTAAGGAAACGAACTGAAAGCTGCTAGGCACTTTCGGTGTCCCTATTTCGGTGTCCATAAGTATAAACATTCTCCTCGATTCTCCGGTGGAGTAGTTCCATTAGATTCTTGAGAATGAGCAAGGTGGAGATCAGCAGAGAATTGATTCTCAGCTGATCCCCATCAAAATATAACAGTGAGCGGGAGAGAATCTAGGAAGCAGGTCTTTTCGGTTCCCACCTCCTAGTGTAAATGAAGAAGTGATTCTCTGGTGATCCCCATTTGAATCAGATAGCGTTTTGAGCGTTTGGTTGGTTGGGAGTGATTCTTCTCGGAGAAGCTGGAGAGGGAGCTCTACCAAACGGGTCCTAAATGTTTCTCCATTGATATTTCACACGTTTAGATTTTTCAACCATATAAATAATATCATTTTTATGTTTTTAAAGGAAATGAACCAAAAGCTGTTAGACAGTTTTGATGTCGTCCCAGCCAACTTAGCTATATCTCCTTCATTTGCTTCCATTAGGATTAGTTTCATCCGACTTGACCTTCTTTCCATTTCTTCTTTTTCCATTCTTCATTTCCATTTTCCTAAGTCTACACTTGTATACTTGTAAACCAATACATGTATACACCACTAGGCTGGATCCACTAGGTCAACCTTATGGGGTTAACTATGCTAGGGTTTCAAGCATACACAAAACCTAACTTAAGTTGTAGTTGTTGATGAATTAATTATTATTAATCAAATATAAGTCCAAGAAGAAACAAATCACATGTTGGTTCATTAATGCGCATGCTCAACCATCTAATTGGGGGTACACCTCATTTAGGGTTGGTTTCCTGTTTATGTTCACTCACAATGCAAGCTTTTTGAAAAAAGTTTTAAAACTTGGGAATTTTTGGCTATGGGTTTTTTAGCGTTGTTACACATTTGATGTATTCACCCTGCTTCTTGTTTGTTCTTTTTGTTACCCCACCTAGATGTTTAGATTTGAAGATGGAGTTTCCTGAAGGCAACGTATGAGTTAGGTTGGTGTATTCCAATCGAATATGGATATGAAAGACACTACTCCAGTGAAGCTCTGCTCTATATGATGTAATATTTTTAGACCCTTGTGTCATTTTGTAATAAATACTGAAATGTATCACTATTGATGGAATCACATATATGATAAACCAACTCTGTTGTACATGTGATTTGTGTTTGGTTTTGTTCTTAAAATCATGTGACAGGAGGTGAAGTGACCTAAGAGAGAGGGGGCAAGACGGAATAAATTGTTGAGGGGGGAAGAAATTAAATAATACTTGCAATCTAAATCTGTTAGATCATCAGTAATGCATGGACAATTAACTAATACTCGAATAAATTGAAAAGTCAGGCACCTATGTCTTCCCCTAATTAATTACAAAAAATCAGGCCTCCTTTTGCATAGTGCGCGCTGTGTCAGGCACAATCCTTAGGCCACCACCACTGCCGTGTAGGTTTTTGATTACAGTAGTGGCCGCTCCAAGAGGAAGGAAATCCTATGCGATGGTGTCCCAAATAGGACATCTAGGATCATGACTCGTGCCTCCTGGCACCATCAGGCAAGGCAAGCAGTTGAATCAAACAGGACATGTATAAAGCGCCCACAGGATGCTGCACATGATGGTGTTTTATGCCACGGTATCGCATAAGATTATTTCCAATCCAAGCACCAAAGTTGGGGAGCCCTTTAAGCGGTCTTAGCGCCCCCAAGTCACTTGGCATAAATAATGCGAGGGGCCTTGTCTAATATGGCTAGTAACTAACTTCACAAAGATCATCATTATTATGAGATAAGGTATTTGGAAACCATGAAATTATCTCATTTTTAATTATTATAACTTGTAGCCTTCCATGTACGATGACTAGTGGTAGTCACCATTTTGGTAGCACTAGTTAGAGCATATCTAACAATACCCCCTACTTGATCCCCTACTTATGATTTAGCCAGGACGCTAAAAACCAACTCCATCCCCATTCACCTCCTGTTCCTTTTGCCCCTACTCTTGACTACACAAATTCTGGACCACACTTTCTTCCTCACGTGCGGCCTACACGGATCCTCTATGCTCGATGCCGCTGCCCTGACCCTCCTTGGTGTAAACCCTGACCCTCCTCGATGTAGGCACTCTCTGGCGTGGGTGCGGGCCACCCTATCCGCCTCGAAGCCGTCCGGCTTCTTCGTTGTCTCCGGCAATCTTCAGTGCCCGCTGCCTGGCCATCTGCATGGTGTGTAGTAGCCATCCCCTGCCTCTCCGGTGTCCCCCATGTCGGTGTCCCGCGACTAGAGCATCTGACGGTATCGAAGCTGGCCTAGAAGACAATATGTGGGAGAGAATGACAAGTGGGACCCACATGTCATTATGTGGTAGGATGAGGTTTGGTGGCTTGTTTTAGGTATATAGATGGCCAATGGGCCGGCACGGCACGCCGTGCCTTGCGGGCCGTGCCTACATGGCCCACGTGCCTGGCCTTCGGCCCAGGCACGGCCCTGTGGGCCCTTTTTCGTGCCGGGCCGGCCCGCTCAGCACAGCACAAAAAAAGGGCCATGCCAGCCCGCGGCCCAATACATTAAAACTTCTCCACTGGTACTTTGATTAATCTCGTAACAAAATTTAAAACTTTCATTCACTAATTCAAACATGAATACACAGAATCAGTCATATATTCGCTAAGTCACATATCAAAACTGTTTGATGATCAAAGTCATATACACATGAACAGATCACAGATTCACATAGACACAGACTTAGTCACTTAGCCAAGACAGTGAAAGCAAAAGATGATAACAAGCAAAGTTGACAAAATATTGAGCTGTTTTGTGCAATGCTGCCTCATTAAAAACCTTTCTAGGTAAAACTCACCCTTGTGAGAAACCCTAGAAAGGAAAAAAGAGTACAGCCAGCTCATAATTATTACATAACAAGCATTGTTCAAGTGTTGCATGTGGCCAAAATTACAGATAAGTGAGATCACTCAAGTCTCACACACACCACAGCCCATCACTTACCCTCTCAGAATCTCACTAACTCACTGTCTCACACTCTCACTCAGTGCAAAAGCAAAAATCACTCAGCCTCTCAAGCTCACAGAATCACACTAAGTAACAGAAGCTGCCCCACTAGTCTTACCACCAGTACCAGCATTAGTCTCAGCACCACCACCAGGTCCATCTTCATCAAGGTATAAGTTCTTGAATGCTTCCTCAAGCTCTAGGTTATCAACAGCATGCTGCTCCCTTTTTGCTCCTAACTCCCAATCCTTTATGCAAGTTAGCATTTCTACATTCTCAGGCAACAAGCGCCGCCTCCGCTCCTCGATGATCCTACCTGTCAAACTGAAACAAGACTCCGAGGACACAGTTGATACAGGTACTGACATTATATCTCTTGCCATTATAGACAGAATTGGATAGGTTAGCTTGCGATCACGCCACCAGAGAATTATGTCAAAATCATCCTCATAAGAAGTGACATTATCACTGTCTAAGTAGGCTGACAGTTCACAAATAGCAGAGGTGGAAGAAGGGGTGGAGACAGGGGAGGACCAACAACACCTGTGGTTCAGCCTCCAAATATTCTTCCCCATGCTTGCTTTTTCCTACCTGTATGAATTGAAGGTTGTGCTGCCCTTTGAGACCTAGCTGCACCAAACTTGGTATCATATTTGTTAAACAGTTTGTACAATTCATTTTTGACATCAGCATAATAGTTACTGTAATCAGTTCCAGTGCATTCACCAAGTAACTGCAGCACATTAAAGAAACCTCTCATCTTGGCTCTTGGATCAAGAATGAATGCATATGAATATAACACAGGTATATCATTCCAATACTTAAGAAATTTCAGCTGCATAGGAAATACAACTGATCTAAGATTGACATCATTTTCACATGCTTTTAAATGAGATGCAATTTCTAGAATATGGTGAAGAATAAGTGGACTAGTTAGATAGTACACACCAGACAGCACAACAGTTGAGTCATAGAATAGTTCAAGGAACTCAAGCATTTTCTCAGCAACATACCAGTGATTATTAGTTAACAGTTGCTTCTCATAGTGAGAATTAATAAAGACAGAAAACACATTCTTGTATGGAAGCAAATGTTTAAGCATTAAGAAAGTCGAATTCCATCTCACATCCATATCCAGGCCAAATTTTCTAGCTCTAAAGCCCCTACCTTGACAGTATTCTTTAAAAGTTGCAATTCTAGAATTAGAGGAATTCAAAAAATTAATTGCAGTTCTAAAATCCTCCAAATAAGTTTTCATTCTTTTTAACCCACATTTTACAATTAGATTAATGATATGGCAAGCACACCTTTGATGCATAAGACAGTACTTAACATTATTGGGGTCATCAGGAGTAGGTGCAGGATCAGGACCCAAATAACCAGCAAACATAGGTTTCAAAGACTCCATTGCTTTAACATTAGCTGAAGCATTATCTAGAGTGACAGAGAATATCTTGTCAATCAGATAATGCTCCTCAACCACAGCAGCAATCCTCTCAGCAATATTAGGACCAGTATGTTTAGCTTCAATAAGCCTCAGACCAATCACCCTTTTTTATAATTCCCAATCAGCATTGACAAAATGTGCAACAACACTAATATAGTCCTCTTTTGCATTACCAGACCAAATGTCTGAGGTTAAAGCAACAGAAGAAGCAGCAGACAGCACAGTATTCTTAAGCACATCACGACGTTCAGTAAAAAGCTTGCCAAGATCTCTAGTTGTGGTTTGTCTAGAGACCTTGCTAAACCTAGGGTTGTGGGCACGAACAATGTAGTCCTCCCATGCATCAGACTCACCTATGCCTAGTGGAAGGTCAAGCCTAGCAATCAGCCTACACAACTCAGTTCTAGCAACAGATGGATCATAATCCCAGTTATGCAGAGACCCATTGGGATTGAAAGCAAGCCGAGATTGGACCCTATTAGCATGATCAACCTTTTTCTACAAGATTTCTGGTGCCTAATCAAATGCCCAGTACCAGCAGCAGATCTAGCAGACAATCTAGACTTGCACATTCTACATATAGCAGCAATACGAACATCCTCACCATTCACTTTCTCATAGATCTCATCAAAATCAACCCAGACACCAGACTTGCGCTTACCAACTTTGGAAGTACCAGTAGCATCGGTGCTGTTGGAGTTGGAGCCGACCGGGGTCCCACCAGTCCCTCCGCCAGCACTGTCGCCGGCGTCGACATCGATCGGAGCAGAGCCGCTACCAATCTGGATGTCGACCCCGAGCAGTGCCGCAGCGTCCTCTCGGAGGTCGTCTTCATCATCGGGGACCAAGCCGGCCGCGCGAAGGTCATCATTGCCGGTGAGTGGATAGGCATCCTCGTCATCCGCCATGGTGACCTTCAACGCGGACGGCTGATCTCCGGCCCCGTTCCTCAACGGTGCGCGCGGCCGCCGAGCCCGGTCTACGCCAGAGGAGGAAGACGAGGCATCGACAACCGACCTGCAACAGAAAACATGGTTAGAGACCTAGAGTCTAGGATTCGAAGAAGGAGATGGAGATCTAGGGTTAGGGGAGCAGTCTTACCTGCGCAACCGGAGCCCAGTGCCGGAGATGTAAACCGGCCACCCAAATGAGATGAGAGACACCGATTAGAGACGATGGCAAGCTGGGGAGGAGGGACTCGACGGGAACACCCAATACGATTCGAACTCACATGGTTTAGCTAGAGGAAGAGGGGAGAGTGCGAGTGTGGGACACAGACAGGGAGAGGGAGACCGGAAGAAGGTGAGGAGAGGGAAGACGGCGACGGGACAGCGGATCGAGGTCACCGGAGTCGGGGACGGTGGCTCCGAATCGCCACCGAATGGGGATTAGGGTTAAGGTTGGGGGGCTACGGTGGGGAGCGGAGCCGCGGAGGTGGATGGAGCTCGGGGACGAAGGACGGTGGCCAGTGGACGGCAGCGTTCTCCGATTCGCCACCGGCGGGAGCAGCGACGGCGGGTGCACGAGCACTCGAGCACATGCGGGAAGGATTGCGGCAGGGGGCGCGGGACTGGGGGAACGGGGATTAGGGTTGAGACGGGGCGCGTGCGGCATTTATATGCCGGGGGCGAGGGCGGGGGTGGGAGTTATGGGCCGCCACCGGGCCTTCCTTTTGGGAGCGGGCCGTGCCATGCCGGCCCACGTGCCTGGCTATCGGCCCAGGCACGGCCTGCTCCCTCGGGCCGTGCCAACCCGGGCCTGTAGACTACCGGGCCAGGCCGTGCTTGGGCCGGGCCAAATTTACGGGCCTCGTGCCGGGCCAACGGGCCCGGGCTGCATGTACAACTATATTTAGGTATAGTGTTGCTGCAGCAAGCAACAAAAAATGTAGTATTGATACAAATTGAAAAGAAGAGGGGGTATGATTTGGATAGTATTGTGGAGATGGTCTTAGTGATAGTAGTAGTGGCCGTTCCGAGCACCGAAGTCAGGGAGGCCTATAGCGGTGCTTAGTCTCCCCCGAGTCGCTCAAAATAAACGATGCGAGGACGTTGTCCAATATGGCCAGCAACTAATTTCATAGAGATTACCATTATTTTGAGATGGGGTATTTGGAAACCATGAAATAATCTCATTTTTCAGTTACTATAACTTGCAACCAGGTCTCCAAAATTGCTAGTAATAAGTGTTCACTGAATCTTTCATATGCCACAAAAAAGACGTACACCATTTCCATTTTTATTGTATATTTGTATGAGACTTTGGCGATCACTTCCTCTGTGTACAACAAGTGTGACCCATACAAATATGCTTATTACACAAACAAGGACAAATAAACATACATTCGTACATATGTAATCATCAGTTTCCATCATGCTCCTAGGTAGCATCCGTCGTTTGTAACTCACCTCCACTTTCCCCCTAGGTTTTGGGGCAACACTTAGCCAATCAGTCTCAGAAAATGATGACATCAATTTGAGCTCAAAGTTCCTTAGCAAATGGCTCCATATCATCTTCACCTGCATATAGGCATAAGCTTCGCCGGTGCAAGCATGTCTTCCACCACTGAACGCATTGTAAGTGAACTTGCCGCCGACACTGTCTTCCTCCCTTCCATGCATGGGCGGAGCTAGGTGAGGGACATACTGGGTTATGCCCCCCCCCCCCCCCCCCCCCCGTCCTTCCGCGATTTGTTGAAGCAAATTTTTGCTGCTGCACTCCCTATGCCTGCACTGTTAGTCTACAAGTTACTAAACTAGCAGTGATCAGACCACGATCAACAATCGTGTAGTAGACTAATAATCGTATACGAGTAGTAGACTAGTAATTCCCTTACAGATAAATCGTGTAGTAATTCCATCTTTTTTTTTCTTGCTTGCTTTTCGATCTATAAATTCTACATACTATGCGTATTAGAAGTGGCTATTTCAGTAATATTTTGTTGTTAATCAAAATTTTATGCTACTTTTTTTGGAGTTTATACTCAGGTATTTTGTTGTTAGTTATATTTTATGACTTATTATAAGTACTAAGATTAATTTTTTCACCACCGATGCGCGTATATATCCAATTGCCAAATTGGCCCCCCTCTTCTTTGTTTCTGGCTCCGCCACTGCTTGCATATATGGAACGAAGCATCGACAGACTGACGATTGAAGCTCATCGGAGCTCTTAGCCGACGGCACAAGCTTCCCTCTGCTTCGCACGATCCTGAGCCAGCAAACGAGCGTATGCACAAGAGATAAAACATCCAGCCCCAGCTACATCTCTGAACAGGAGATAGACATGAACGAAATATAATATACCTTGAAGTGATTTCCCTTGGGATGGTGATGGAGTAATCAGCGTTGACGTCGAACTTCATTTTGCCATGCCTTTTTCTCCCAATACGGCGATATGGTGTCAAATTCCTGAGGCACGACAATAGGAGGGACCTGGTGCCAAATGTTCATTTCGTCGATATGAGGAAAACTCCTACACCTTTGAGATCACAATGGAATCTCATTGACGCGCGCAAATTTTTCCTGATTAATGAACAGGAGATTATGTGGTTTTTGTTTAATTACCAGGTTAGTGAGTTTCGGTTTTGCGCTTTGTTCGTATCGGTTTAGAAGCACGAGAATGGTCTCAACCTGCGTTATGGGCATATATGGTTTTGTAATTTTAATTTTGCAATGCAGCTTCAACGGGAAAAAAGGTACGACCACTACAGGAGCTGGGTGGTTTGCCGAGTGCCTATTGCGCTCGGCAAAGGCAAAATTCCACTCGGCAAAGGCTTTGCTGAGTGCAACACTCGGCAAAGACCCTCCGTCAAAGAGTCTCACGGTAAAGGCACACTTTGCCGAGTGCCGAATCACGTGCACTCGACAAAGGCTTTGCCGAGTACCGTGTGGGCTCTCGGCAAATATTTGACGCCGTCCGTTACATGGTCACATCGTTTTTTTTCAATTTTCTTTGCCGAGTGCAACACTCGGCAAAGATTTTTTCTTTTTTAAAAAAAATCCTCTTTGCCGAGTGCAACACTCGGCAAATTTTTTTTGTTTTTTTTTAAATCCTCTTTGCCGAGTGCCAAAGCGCGCAGCACTCGGCAAAGGCTGCCTCTTTGCCGAGTGCCAGGCTCAGGCACTCGGCAAAGGCTGCCTCTTTGCCGAGTGCCAGGCTCAGGCACTCGGCAAAGCTTGTTCGTTTATTTTAAAAAAAAATTATCTTATAATTCATTTAAAGCAAGAGCAAACTGAAACTCTAAAAGATTGTTCATTTACTAAACTGAAACTCTAAATGAGTGTTAAGTATGGCTTATAATTCATTTAAAGCAAGAGCAAGCAACAAAGCTGCATATGCACAGCACAATCAAACAGCGGCATTACCATTTTGTTTTGTGTTACTGAACCAAGGCAAGCAAACAGATAAGCTAATATTAAAGGTTGTAAACTAAACTGATAGATATGCTGATTATCGAGATGATCTACAGGTGTACTAACATACAGCAGAGCACAAAGAAAATCTGATAACTAAGCTGATTGGCACTGTAATGCTGTTTTTATTTTTTATATGACTGGATTAATGACTAAACATACATATATACTGCTCTTAAATTTACTATTAATTATCACAGAATCGAGTCTCATTAAAATGCACGGCCGGCAGCTCTGCTAGCACCAAAAAGCAGATGTGGTTTAGCGCTGCTATCAAAGAAAACCAAGGAAGCTAATACACAGAAACTGCTGCACAAAAACAGAGACCAGAGAGGACTCGGTGAGCTCCTGCTCATGAAGAAAACAAAGCTGGACACAATAATTGTTGTTCAATATATAGCCCTCAACTACTGGATGTTGCATCTACTAATGGCTGAAACCATGGTTTTAAATTACAAGACATGGAAAATAGCAGTTGCAGTTAGATTATAGGCAATGGGCAGATTATAGGCAAGTGCTGAAAAAATGAACATGAGAGCATTAAATTAAGGCAATGGATAGATTATAATGCAGTTCACTAATGCTCACTGGTCCTACATGAGAATTTGCTTGCAAATAAGGACATGGAGAAAATAAGCATACTTGTTACGATAGCAACAGTCTATTCAAGATATCAACTGGATTATACAGATTTCGATGGTTATCAAGTGAAGCCAACTTATTGATTTCTCCCCCTAAACCTGAAGCGGTATCTGCCGACGTAGCAAACAAGATAGCAGAACACAAATCAATTCCCATAAACAGAAATAACAGTAGTAATTTTTTACAAGTGATTGCATCTCTCAGGTAAAAAAAAAATCATACAAGTTCAGCACAGCCTACAAGCTCTTTTAGGTAATGCCAAGCTCAGGTAGAATAAAAATTTCAGTATTGTTTTTATACTACATAAAAATCTGAACAAAAGGTATTGCCGTTGCTCACCTGTCACCTCAGATGAGAGCCAAGTTGTTGCATATCAGTAGCTATTTTTCACTAAGCTAAATACACAAAGTAACCTTTTCTTCTAGGACTAAAGAACATTATCAAGGCAGTAGTAAACTGCAATTATAAACATTTATATTTAACTAACAGACTAGGAGTACACTGAACTTACAAAGATTAATTTAACCAGCGGATTTACAGTTTAATGGTGGAGTACAAAATGTCAGTATATTAAAGCATCATTGCTCGACATCAGTCAATGGGTTATACAATTCGTACTTTAGATAGGATGGAAGATAAAAATGGTCGGCATTACTAAGTTTCACAAAGAAGGTTCCACATAAAGGCCTACAAACTTCAGCTTGAGGCGAGCAAGAAAAAGTGTTCATTTGCAAAAGTAAGCAGCCAGAGCCTGAGTCTGGAAATATCTTGTGCTCACTCTAGTATTTGAATAAGCAGAATCTAGTTATACCTTTTTCCCGGACAATTCATCTTGAAATCTCATTTAAAATTTCAGCAACTTCTGCATCTTCCAGCATTGATGCCTTCCTAAGATGTATGAGATCCACGACCACATCAGGATCGAACTGCTTTTCATTCAGTGTGTAACGGATGTACTTCCTTACTACATCATCCATGTCAAATCCTGTCTGAGCACACAAAGTATTTATGAGTCTGTTATTTGCAATGGAAAGTATTTCCAGCAGCAAGACAATCATTAAATTATTAGTCCCTAGCAATACATATAGATTGGGTTGGTCCCCTTAGTGGTTTAGCTCTATGGCTCCTTTCTGTCTGTTAAGTGTCGGATTATCTGTTGGTACTCTTTCCAAACTCCGTTAGTTGCTACAATCGTAATGAATTTTGGCTCAGACCATGGAAAAAATAAAAAAAAAAGAAATACATATAGATATGTGAGTGTAGTGAAATACCAGTTTGTAAAAACATTATTGATCGGGCTTATGCGGCACCATTTCTAACGGGTTTCGGCACGAGTTAATAATAACATCAACTCACTAACTCTACTGATAGCTGTAACATTTTGATTTGAGCAGAAACAACAACACTTGAGTAAATAAGTATATCCAACCTACCATTAGTTCAATATCATTTACCTAAATCAGTTTCTCAAATAAAAAAAATCAAGCTTGCGCTCAACAAAGAAAGGAAGCTCAAATTTGCTTTAGCACCTCTACAATGTTTAAAAAGGCATCTAGTTGATGATCTATAGAGGAGTAATCTTGTAAAATGTTGTAAAACTGAAATTACAGGCTATTTAATTTAAGAAAGGCTGTAAAATGGTTTATTTAGTCTGATTCCAATGTGCTATACAGTAATGCAGTATACACAGATAGATAAATTTGCAAACACAAATTAGCTGCCGAAAGACCAATGACGCCAACACTTACCCTTCGCTTCTTCTTAGTGCGCGGGGAGGTGAACTTGCGAACGGTGCAGACGACCGTGAGCACAAAGGAGACCCTGACGTAGGCGAGCGGAACCGCAAGAAGCCACGGAATAGGGCTAGAGCCGACGCGAGGCCCCGGGATGGCCTGTGTGATGGTGCCGGTGAACTCCACGAGGTCCAGCGCCTTGTCCTGGATCCACGGCATCTCCTCCTCGACCTCCTCGACCTCTTCCTCCACGTCCCGCTTCGGGACCGCCAGCAGCGTGCGCCGCGCGGCCGCAGGCCAGCGACTCAACGAGTCGAACGCTCGGACGGCTCGGTGCGGAGCGCCGGAGCGGATGGTGGCGCCAGGACGGGCGGACTGCGGCGCCGGGGTGGCAGCAGGGCGCGCGGCGCGCTCGTACTCGCCGGCGCGTCGCGCGGTCGCGTGGCCGGGGCGGGCGCGGGCGGCCGGGGCAGGCACGGGCAGCCGGGGCGGCCACGGTGGGCGGGGCAGCCGCGGGGGACCGGCGCGGCGGCGCTCCGGCGGGGAGGGTGGGGGCGGCGGCGGGGGGCGGCTGCGAGGGGCTCTGGGGGCGCTGGTTTGGGGCGATAGGGTTTGCGGCGTGGGCCTGTGTGGGCTTTTGTGCACTTCTTTATTTTTCAAATCTCTTTGCCGAGTGCCTCAACCTGGCAGTAGGCAAAGCAACCATTTTACCGAGGGCCTCTACGAGTGCTAGATAAGGCACTCGGCAAATAATATTTTTTTAATTTTGATTTGAAATTTCTTCTGTAGTTCTTTTGTATTTTATACAAGCAAATGTTTAAATTTAGAACTTTTTATGGCTTCTTACTATATTTCATGAATTTATTTTGTTTACTTGTATTTTTTTCCAAAAAAGTAAATTTGAACTGTATGTGCATAAAATAATGAAATCTAGGAATTCAAAAAATAGAATTCATGGTTTAGAGTGTATTCTAAGGCCCTATCTAGAAACTCACCTGAAATTTTGAGCGCCTTGTTCACGAAACATGACCACTGACTTATGGTTGGAGTATTTTTAAATTATATAAAATGCAAATGAGGTCCGAAAATCACGAAACTTGTCGAGGTGTCATGTTATCGTATGTAGAGCCTATGATAAAAAATTAGGAAGTTTTCGAACAAGTTGCGATGTCGGATGTCTAAAACCCAGATATCTCCACAGGTTGTCACATGTGGTAACATGCGTGATGTCTGGGTTTTAGACATCCGATGTTGCAACTTACTCGAAAACTTTTCAATTTTTTATCATAGCCTCTACATGTGATAACATGACACCTCGACAGGTTTCGTGATTTTCAGACTTCATTTGCATTTTATATAATTTAAAAACACTCTGACCACAAGCGGGTGAGCATGTTTGGTGAACAAGATGCTCAAAAATTTGGGTGAGTTCTTGGATACGGCCTCAAAATATACTCTACACCATGAATACCATTTTTTGAATGGCTACATTTTATTATTTTATGCACCTGCAATTCAAATTTACTTTTTTGAAAAAAAATACAAGTAAACAGAATAAATCCAAGAAATATACGAAAAATTCATAAAAAGGTACCAAATTCAAACCTGTGCTTATAAACAATATATAAAGACTATAGAAAAATTTGAAATCAAAATTCAAAAAAAATAAAAATTATTTGCCGAGTGCCTTGTCTAGCATTCGGCAAAGAGGGCCTTTGCCGAGTGCCAGGCAGAGACACTCAGCAAAGCGGGCTCTTTGCCGAGTGCCAGGAAAAGGCACTCGGCAAACCGTGCTTCTTGCCGAGTGCTAATCCACGTACTCGGCAAAGATTGACGCCGTGGGTTGCTTTGGCCATCATATGACGTCTTTTTTTGCTGAGTGCCAACTTTGCCGAGTATTGCACTCGGCAAAGAAGGCCTTTGCCGAGTGTTGTTTTTTGCCGAGTGTTGTGAATCCTGTGGCACTCAGCAAAGGCATGGTTTGCCGAGTGCCTGCCGTTGCACTCGGCAAACCATGTCTTTGCCGAGTGCCCGTGTTTCGGCACTCGGCAAACCGTGCGACACTCGGCAAATCTCCCTTCTCCCATAGTGGATCTAGTAGTAGCTAAAGTCAAACATTCAACAAATAAAGATCACAATGCGAGGTACCGTACAACCAAGAACAGAAGGTTCTGAAACATAGTGCCATCTGGTAGTTGAACAATGAGGAGACCTAGCAAAAATGAAACATAGTGCCATCTGGTAGTTGAACAATGAGGAGACCTAGCAAAAAAATAAAGTGCAAAATTCAGTTTGTATATTTTAGATTTAGAGTAATATTGCGCAAATATTATCACACATAATAGTACATTTGTATTATGTGTGATAATATCTGCACAATATTACTCTAAATCTAAAATATACAAATTGAATTTTTGAACTTTATTTTTTCGCTATGGGTAACATGGTCATTTTATCTCAAACTTAACACCGTTAGTGGCCTAAACTGGACAGAAGGCCACAGAAGGAATCGATTTCATTTGAAGGCCATACATGTAAGTTTGATATGGACATGGAAGGAAGAGGCATTTTTTTAGAGGCTATACAGATGAATATCTCAAAGAATAAAGAGTAGGAAAGGGTTCTTGATGCAATTGTATGAGAGAGAGAGAGAGAAACAATATATAAAAGTGGTTATGGTAATTTTAAAATAATATAGGATTCCTTATGTAAAATTGTATTTTATATTTTGGAAGTGAATTATTTAGAAACGGTTAGAGATGATCTTATTTATTTCTCCCAATACCTTTTTAGGAGTTAGAAAACATCATGTTTTATGAACAAATTATTGAGTACTCCCTCCGTCCCATCATTTTAGACTTTTCAGACATCACATTTGACCATTCGTCTTATTTGAAAATTTTGTATAAATATCTTTTATCTTTTTATGATTTGTTATATCATTAGAGATACTTTAATAATTATTTATTCATTTTGTATCTTGTAAAATTTTTTTAATAAGACGGACAGTCAAAAACAGTTTCTGAAAAGTCTAAAACGACAGTCTTTATGGAACGGAGGGAGTACTCATGAAGATGTTCTAAGATAACTTTTGCCTCTTTTTAGTTGTATAAAGATAAGTCAAACAATTCTAAATTTAATTAAATTTATACAAAAAATACAAATACTATGATACAACAAAAAAGTAATTAATTTCATGTCAAAATATATTTTCATTGTAAATGTATTCAGTGTCGTAAATATTAATAACCTTCTTAATGGTCAAACATAAGATACTTTGATTGAGAGCAAAACTAAATATCACTATTTGTGGGGCAGAGGTTGTAGGACAATAGAGGCAAGAAAATTGTAAAAGTGACACTTAGAGCAACTCCAAGAAACTCTCTAAATCCTTCATAAATGCTAGGAATAGATATTTTGATGAAAAATTACCCTCCAGCAGCTTGGCTAAGTGGCTATCCAAATATAGCCATTTTATATTCTGAATTTTTCGCTAGCTAAATATATAAGACGAGAATGACTCTTCAAATATAGTCATCCTTCATAAATGATGATTTAGATGATTTAGAGAGTAAAATTTAGAAAAAATGTTGATATACTCTTATAACAGCGCTCGAGATGAAAAATTTAGAATACGTCCATAAAATACATTGGACTTCTTCTTTTCCTGCTGTAAAAGAGACGTCCAGAGAAGCTCTGCTGGGAAGCAAAATGCAAAAAACAGCCCGGAAGAATTGAAGAAACAACACGTTGTTGGGCCAAGATAAACGCAGCGCTGACTTTGCGCCCGGCCCAGATCAGCTCCACACCGACGATGAGGTGACCGGGGGAGGCGGAGGAGAGGGACGGTGCGCGGATGCGGCGCCGTCGGAGGAAGAGCCGAAGAGGAGGAGCGCGAGCCGCCGCCCTTTCCCACCATATGCGCAGGCACTCTCGAGGAGTCGAGGTAGGGTCGATTGGCTCCCCGCTCACAGTTCCACAGCCTGTTCTGTTCCGATTACAGCAGGAGCAGAGTAGTTTGTCTTAGTTAGTTGATGCATTGCAACAGAGGATCTGTGATCGAACTAGCATACACACAGATAATGGCTCGTCTGTGCGCGACAATCTTAAATTCTTAATACTGTAGTTATAGGCTAGTAGGTCTTTTGTTAGATGACATTATGATATTCTTGGTTCATTCCTGACCATTCATATATGGTCCCTTTTTTGGGTCCTCAATTGCAGTTTCGGGCATCAAGAACAGACCATTTTTCTTCGCTGATAGAAGTTCGCTGAACCCAGTTCACACGGACGGCATCAAGCAATTAGTGGAAGCGTTGAATAGTGAGAAGTAGGAGAAAATGCTGGTGAGTTGGTCAGACATCGGTCCTTAGACTAGTGTGGCATGAAAATGGACTCACAAAGGCTCATAAATTGGCTCTCTCTCTCTCTCTCTCTCTACCAGAAATTGCCAGTGACAAGCCCAATGACTTTTCCAAGTTCCTTCCTACTGATGTGTGGACGAAATATTATACAGAAATTCCACTTTTTCCTGACCGATACAGAAATTCCACCTTTTCCTGTCCACTGCCAGTGGCAAGCAGCAACCACTTTTTCCTTTCCAAATTCCTGACCAATCATATACAGAAATTCCACCACCTTTTCCTTTCGATGCAAGTCCCCCACTTTTGTCCACTTTAATGCCAGTTGGCCTACTGTATTCAAATATGGACTAAAGTAGGAAGAGATGCTCATCGTTGACGAAGACTCTTTGGCAAACTTTCCCCTTGCAGAAACCATCCACACAATGCGCCTCTCGCTATCAGCGCCCCCCCCCCCCCCCCCCCCCCCCAAAAGCCTTGGACATCACTGTGTTTCCATGCAATTCAATCGAAGGTAGGCTCTTACTCCCCTTAAGCTAAATCATTTCCATGTATCTAATCTCTCCTCAATACTGATGTGTGTTGAATGCCCTGAACAGGTCAGGGAATTCGCATATGCTTGAATTCTAAAATGGCGGAGATTGTCGGTTCTGCGGTTGTTCAGGAGTCAGTTAGCCAAATCCTATCTGGTGTGCTTCAAAAATATGAGGAGAAACAGAATTCGACTGTGCTCAGAAACCTTGAGAGGCTAGAGATGGCACACATCAGGCTGGAGGCTGTTCTTGAGACATCTGATAAGTGGGATATCACTGATACATCCTTGTTGCGTTGGCGTAGGAAGCTTAAGTGTGCTGCTCAAGAGTGCGATGACATGCTGCATAAATGCAAGCAGAGAATCCGAGAAGAGGAACAGATAGAAAAGGAAGTAAGTAATTTCTCCCTTCCTAAGCGGGTTGTGCATGCTACCAAGTCATTCATTTATTCTGTCTGCAACCACAACAACAATGACCTAAGCAGATCCATGGTTCAAAGATTTGAGTGGTATGCTGATGGTGCTAGCGAGTTTCTGAGACTGTTAGAGCTTGGTGGCATGCCACGGTGTCACATGCCCTTTGACCCTCTTATCAGTCACCTTCTTGCTGGCAAGATGCTACTGCATAGAATCATTAGGGCAAACAAATGCCCTTTGTTTCTTCTGTTAGCGCCATTTATTAGTGCAGAGCATGGAATAGAGGGTAGGCTTTACATTGTGCAGAAAAATCGTAATGCACCTGATGATGATTTTTGCCTTACAGTAAAGCTACAGCTTTCAGAGAGTACAGACATAGTTGGGATTGTAATTAAGTGCTTACAGGTGTTTGCCCCTCTTTTCAAGTCTACGGTTGAAAATGTTAGGAAAGAACTTATGCAACTATCTACTCAAGACTTCTCGTGGGTACCATATGTTGATTCAGATCAGAACAAATATTGGGACAACGTTCACAGATTTGCCACTCAGTGGTTTCGTCCTAACCCATTATGTTGCAAGAACCATGATAAGCACAAGCTTTGTCATGGTAGCAAGCCAGATAAGTCATCTGGGTTACCATATGTTTCTCTAGAACCGGTTATTGAAGTTGGTTTGCGGTGCCAACTCTCACTCTCAGAGTGCAACAAAGAGAGGCTACCTAAAAGTTCCCTACACGAGAATCCATATCTGAAAGCTGGACTCCTCTTTGCACCACATGGTTCTTCAGAAGGTATGTTTGTTGTTGATAAATTTCCTACAATAGAGGCAATCAACAGTGAGGAGCAACATTGTTTGGATACAGATTTTACCTTGGGGCAACTTGAGGAAGTCATGATGCCCAAAGCAATAGATTACTTCTGCCAGAATGAGCAAGCAACAGTCTACCAATTGCTTTGGAGGTCTAAACATGGCACTACGTACATTCTGATTGAGCGAGCAAGAATCTTCACGCCAAACACGCGACGAACATTTCATGGAGCTAAGAGAAGGAAGTTGTTGCAAGGACATAATGAGTTTGAGTGTCTGACATATTGGGTCGCTCGCTTCCTTGAATTATGGGCTACACATGCACCCACTCAACTGCAAGGCTCGATCATGGACTGGTTGCAGGAAGTAAAGGAAAAACACAAGGCTCGGATAGATGCTCCAAGCCTCCGACTACATTCACTTAAGAAGAAAGAGTTGATCGGTGTATGAATCTTCATTCCATCTATGGAGTCAGTTCCATGGTTACAATGTAATACATGTAATTGCATCAGATAAATAAGTGTAAGATGTAACAGCATTGTAAATGTCATTGTTATGTGTAGGTTCGGTTACCTAATAAGTTGAGGAAATAATAAAATGTAAAATTTTGTGCTTTTGAGCGGTTATTGATTCCAACACATTTTAAATTGACTGGAAACTGTTAAGTCAATATTCTCTGGTAGGTATGAGTTTCGTTTGTGAGTTCAAGCATGTGACTAAGTGGAGAGTAACACTGTTTTTTTTTTTTTTGAAAGGATGGAGACTAATACTGTTGATGTTTAAGTCAAACAATGTCCTAAATTTTTCCATTGCATTGACCAGTTCTTCCAGACGCCATGCTAGACCACTAACTTTTGGCAACTTGTACATTACTACACTATTGTTTGCCAAAAGTCTTACTTTTTTGTGGCTCCAAAGTTTCATTTGGGTGCCATCTGTTGTCATGTTGATTCACACCAGAAAGAATATTGAGACAATGTTCACAAATTTAGCACTCAATGCTTTATATTTCCAAAAACATGATAAGCACAAGCTTTGTCATGGTAGCAAGCTAGGCAAGTCATCTGGATTAGCGTATCTAGAACTGGTTATTGTGGTAGGTCTGTGGTGCCAAGTCTCACGCTCAGTGTGCAACAAAGAGAGGGCCTCACTGTCCGAATGAAAAGTTCTCTACGCAATTATCCATATATGAAAGCTGGACTTCTCTTTGCACCACATGGTTCTTCAGAAGACATGTTTGTTGTGGATAAATTTCCTGCAACAGAGGCAATCTACAGTGAGGAGCAAAAATGTTTGGATACAGATTCTACATTTGGACAACATGAGGAGATCATGTTGCCAAAAGCAATAGATTATTTCTTCCAGAATGAGGAAGCCATAGTCTACCAAATGCTTTTGAGGTCTAAACATGGCACTGCGTACATTCAGATTGAGAGAGCAGGGATCTTCGTTTTGGCGCCCTTTTCCAGTGACCGGCTTCCAGCGTCCGTGGCGCGCCTTTAGGCATCCGCCCGTCGCCAATCGTGCCTAGGCGACGCTCAATCCGCCTAGGCAGATGCCATACACGTCAAGGTCGTGGCGCCCCCCTGACGCCCAGCACCTTCGGCACGCCTTGTGGCTTAGGCGACGACTAGGCGACGCCTAGGCAACACCCCAAAAACATTGGCTGTATGTTATCCACGAAAGAGCTAGCCAAATCATATCTGGTATAGTTCAAAAATATGAAGAGAAAGAGAAATCAAGTGCACACAGAAACTTGGAGAGGCTAGATGGCGCACACCAGGCTAGAGGCTGCTCGAGACATCAGAAAAGTGGCACATCACTGATGCATCGTTCTTGCGTTGGCGCAAGAAGCTGAAGCGTGCTGCACAAGAGTCTGATGACGCACTCCACAAATTCAAGCATAGAATCCTAGAAGAACAGATGGAACACGTGGTGAGGAACTCCACCTTTCTTAAAAGAATAGCTCATGCTACCAAGTCATTTGTCGTCTCCTCCTTTGGCAACAATGACAACCAATTGAGCTGGCACTGTTCAAAGATTTTGAGTGGTTTGCAGATGGTGCTAGCAAGTTTCTGAGATTTGTTGAGTTTGGAGGAACACCACGCCAGAAAATGACCAGCAACTCCCTTATCAACCACCTTTTTGCAGGCAAGAAACTGGAACATAAAATTGCTCAGGGGCATGAGGACCCTTTATTTCTTTTGTGCTTGTCACCAGTCACTGCAACAGAGCATGGAATACAAGCTATACTGTCATTTTTCACAGTTATGGTAATGCACCAAAGAATAACTTTGTCCTTATCATAATGCTACAGATTTCAGAAAGTACAGATATAGTTGGGATCATAATCAAGTGCTTGCAGTTGTTTACCGCTCCTTCAAGTCTGTAGTTGAAATTATTAAGAAAGAGCTTACTCAACTATCAATCCAGGACTTGCCATGGGTACCAGGGACAATCTTCATCGCTTTTGTAGCCAATGGTTTCGCCCAAGCCCATTATGTTGCAAGAAATATAATCAGCACAAGCTTGAGCCTACGTTTTCTTAGTGAAGGATATGCATGATCGAGCATTCATTTTCGAAGTCGCCGTACGTGGTTGGCTTGATCGATCAGCACAACCTTGTTGATCGGGGTTGGCTTCGGTAACATATAGTTACCGTCCCTTAGTTTGTCTGTTTATTTTTCGAACTCGACCCTGCTTAATGAAATACACGCCTAGACGTGATCGAAAAAAAATCGCCGTACATGTATTTCAACATTTGTATATTAACTGGATGGGCATGAAGTCATGGAGTAGAGCACCTAGAAACTGATCACAAATATTGAATAAGTACTGGACGACGATTCATTATTCTACCCTATATCTCTTAATATGAATCCTAACCCAAAAGAGGCCCAACTAGCGTGCACACATCACCCGCAATTCTCGACCGTCAGATCAGACGTGCCAACTCTCTCAGGTTTTTTCGCAAAGAAATCCTTGAAGTTTTCTGAAATCAACCTGCAATTCATGCCATTTTATGGTCTGGCCTGCCACCCGCTTCCTGTGCGCCTTAGTGGGCCGAAATCAGTCTAACATTCTTTTCCTTATCTATTAATCTTTTTCTTTTACGAATAAATTTGCTAAAAATTTGAAATTACGTAATAATCATAGAAAATCGTAAAATAGAAAATCAATTTGTTTCGGAATCATCATGAATAAATCTATGCAGTGGATCCAAAACAGAACATGTCTTAGCAGAATATTTCTAATGCACATTTTTGCCTTTTTTTTATGGGCAAATATGAAAATCAAATAAAAATCGTAAAATTGGGAATCCATTTCTTCGGAAATCCTCATGAGAAATTTTCATCATGTTAAGCTTCTAGCTACTTATGCTCCTCCCTCCTTAATAAATACTTTTACCTTTTTTTCCTTCACCCAAAAAAAAGTGATAGTTCCATTTCAAGAACAAATAAAATATAGAGTAAATTGCACTAGAAGTACCTAAACTATTTGGTGTTTTCCAGATAGGTACTCTAACTAAAAAACGTAATTTCTGGGTACTGAAACTATACTTATGGGTACTCCAACTAAAAATATAACGTTTAGATACTATAACTATACTTACCTAACTTCTACGTACTGGCGTTTGAGCAGAGAGAGGGAGCAGTAGGATCCTTGTAGATCACGTCGTGGTCAGTGCCAAGTGTGGCTGTCAGCGCCATCGGACTCCACATCAAGAGCACACAGCAGTCCATGTCGGTGAGGAGCCACCTGTACGGGTTGGTGCTGAACGAGTCCACAGCCTTGGCGCCCGCGATGGCGGTGCTGAAAGATCCTTGTTTGGTTTTGGTAATTGAGGGATAACTTAGGTGGACTAATATGTGTTTAAGTGTTGATTACACAAGAGATTAGTCCACATGTACATGTGTGTGAGCATCTATGCCATGAAGGTGGATATGGCTTGGAGAGTGTTGCTTAGCTCGCACATGTGGTGATGAAGGAGCTAAATGCACATGAGACATGACATGGAGTCATGTGGCTAGGTGGAGAAGATCAAGACAAGGCTTCGCGTCGATGGATCGGTTGCAAGTGTGAAGGGCGAGTCGGGTGATGGCTTGGCGCCGATGAACCAATACAACGGTGAAGAGCAAGCAAGTCGAGGATCAATGAACCAAAAGCTATGTGATGATATGAAGTGGATCATATCATTCATGAGGTGTTGATGCATGTGTTGCACCGGCATCAACCATGGTGGTGAAGAAGGTGATGAAGACGGTGATCGGAATGGAAAGCGCAAGGCAAAGATATAACCTAGGGCATTTCCATTTCACCAGTCTAAGGTTGAGTAGAGAAGTGCTTGATAGGATTTAGGATAGATGGTCGTACTATCAAGAGGGGCAAACTTGTTTGCATATCGGTCATCTAGTGCCACTTGAACGATCTAACTTTGCATGCGTTGGTAGGATCGAGTGGCGCGGTGAAATGAGAGAAAATCCTTTGGAATATGTTTGTGAAAAGCTAACACACATGCACTTGAGGTTGATCACTTGTGGTGTTACCACATTTGCAAAGGTGAAGGTGTTTGGAGGTGAAGTTGTGAGGTAGAGAGGGTTTGGTTCTCAGAGGTTTTCAGAGAAACGAAGAAGCGTCGGACGCTAAGGAAAGGGAGCGTCAGACTATTAGTTCCAGTCCGAAGGCTAACCCTAGCCTTCTGTACAGTGGCGCGAGCGTCGAACGCTGTTTGCAGTGGCAGCGTCGGACTATTTCGTGCGTCCGACGGTAGCTGGCCATTGTGAGAGTCGAACAGTCCGACGCCTAGGGAAGGGAGAGCGTCAGACCATGCGTTCAGGGTCCGATGGCGTGGTGAGTTGAGTTCACATTCTGGCTAACTGCACGGCGTGCTGAGTTCATGGCGTCGGATGCTAGGTGTTGGTCCGACGCTGTGCGTCGGACTGTCGTCCGACGAGTTCCAGCTCTCGGGTTGCTCTCTGGAAGCGTCGGACGGGTGGCTTCGTTAGTCTGATGCTTTGAGCATCCGACGGTGGAGAAGTTGGCGCGAACGGTCGACGTTAAACGACTAGTGACAAGTGGCGACGATCTAGGGCGTCGGATGCTGGATTTTGGTCCGACGGTAGCGAGTGTGCTCGGTCCGACGCTCGGTCCGACGGTTGTTTTTGGTTGGCAACAGCTCTATTTGGCTTATGAGCTATAAATAGAGGTTGTGGTCGACCTTGGCGCAGTGCTGAGCACCCTTGGGCCTGTGTGGCTTGTGTAGGTGTGCTTGGGAGCCCTCTAACTCATAGTGTGCTTAGTGCTCATCCAATTGATCGCTAGTGAGTGATTCTAATGCGTTGCATTGAGAGATTGCAAGAATGGGCACTAGATGATAGAGTTGCAAGCCGGTGGTGCTTGTTACTCTTGGAGGTTGCCACCTCCTAGACAGTTTGGTGGCTCGTGGCTCCGTCGAAGCAAGCAAGAAGATTGTGCTTGGCTCCGGAGAACCTTTGTGAGGGGTTGGAGCTCACCCCGCGGGAGATCGCGAAGAGCACCGCTAGCAGAGCGAGAGTGAAGAGTGACAAGTGGTCTGGCCGAGTCAAGAGCTAGAGCTTGTGGTAAGCACTCCACGTGGGAGAGTGTGGCTTGTGGGTCACCACTAGCAAGAGGAACGGCGGCAACTTTGGAGTTTGTCTCAACGAAGGACGTAGCTTATGGCGACAAGTGAACCTCTGGGAAATAAATCATCGCGTCAACATCTTCCCATCCTTCGCAGTGGTTTTCTCCCTTCTACACAAGTCTTTTACTTTGTGCATTACTTTACTTGTGTAGTTGTAGTTGCTCTTGTAAGGCCGGTTAGGTTGTGTAGCTTGCCACTCACCTTCTTAGATTGTGTAGCTTAGAAGTAGTTTCTTATTTAGTTTGTGTAACTAAACAAGTTGCGCTCCTTGATTAGGATTGTGTATCCTTATCATTGAGCACGTAGTGAGTTTTGGTGCTTAGTGCGCTTTTGCTTGCTAGTTGGTAGGAGCTCTCCCGTGCTTAAAGTACTAGTGCTTAGTTTTGTGTGACCTTGCGCTACGGTTTAGGGAAACTCAAACTAGACTTGCACTTTTGCTTATTGATAGGATCTTTTGCAAGGTGCTTAGAGTCTTAGTTAGAGGGGTGAATTGTCGCTAGAACCGATTAGGTTTTATTTTCCACTGCGATTAATTTTTGTTGGACTATTCATCCCCCCTCTAGTCCGCCATCTTGACTCTTTCAGGCGCACAGCTTGCGAAGAGGGTCTCGCCGTCGAGCTCCCTGGCACCCCTGCACTGGTCGCGCCTGCGTCTCCTCCTTCGTTGCACTCGCCACCAGCGAGGCAGGGGACAGGAAGAGGTGGTGTCGCGACCTCAGAGAGGGCAGCCACCGGTGGGGCCCTGGTGCAGGTGCTGTGCAGCCACAGGCAAGGCGTGGTTTCCCAAGGCAGCTTGCCTGCGTCGGCATGCGCAGTGCTTGCGAGCGGGTGCTCTGTTCCGGTTGTCCCATGGTGAGCGAGCGCCACCGCCGTCGATGTGGGTGCTGTGCTGCTTAAGCTCCAGTACCTAAAAGTTACGTAAATATAGTTCCAGTATCTAGGCATTATATTTTGTAAGTATAGTTCAAATACCTAAAAGTTATATTTTTTTAGTTGGAGTACCCATATGTGAACACTAAATATTTTCGGTACCTACGGTACAATTTAATCTAAAATATAACATAGCGACAGTTACTTCCACGCGTAGCTAACCTCCGTACTCACCCAAACACCTTAACTCTAAAACCATCTAGGTTGCAAGCAGCCTAGACACTGGCCATACGTGGCGTTGCCGCGACCCTTTTTAGTGTGTATACAACTTCAAAAACCATGATCGAGGGGGCACCCACACGGATAGCTAGTGCCGAGCATACCCATATTTATTTATGAATTTATTATATCAGACAAAAATGTTGTTTTGGTTGGGAAACCAGGAAAAGGTACTCTGTACTACTGTGTCCAAATCGTCCGGGCCTCCAATGATTCTGGTGAACTCTTCGGCTTCGTTTGGAAAAGCTAGCTGCTCAACCCCCGATCTAAGTTTTTTGGTTGGATATTTTTCCAGGACATAATCCACTCCAGAACAAACCTGATAAAAAGTGAAGATTGTGTCCTTAGACACTTGCGATTGCGATGTCTCCCACGGGGCACCCGAGACCAGTGAGCACTCATGTTCCAGTTCCACTGCACTCTCGCCCGCTCACTCTGAGCACACATCGGCTGGGGCGAAAATGAATGTGTACTAGCAAATTTCATAGCTGGCAATGTAATTATTGCAGATAGAAATGTATTGGGAGTACCTGACTATGTACAAGGAGTGGCCAGAGTTATTCCTTCACTAGAACAAAATCTGATTCTTCATTCACAGGCTAGACTGTTAGAGTATATTAGAAGATATGGTAGATTAGGATCAGGCTTCTTGCTTCAGTAGGCGAGGAAGTGCACTAAGCTGGGTATAGGCAGCGACGGTGGCAAGTTTTCAGGCCAAGGAACTGATGTTGAGGCTAACTCAACTAATGGATTTATTTGACATTAGTTTTTTTTTAAAAAAAAACGACTTCACTGCACAGATATTAGTTTCTAGACTATAAATGAGCAGATAAGGAGCATATAAGAACTGAAACATCTATCAATTCATTCTCATCTAGCTTTGCGCAAAAACACCAGCATTAATCCTCCACTTCCCGTACACATGTCTGAAAAATTAAGCAGCACAAGCTCGACATAACAAACATCCTCTTGCCGGGCCGCAGAGCCCCTTCAAGGCCAATCTCGTTGTTCCCTTCCATCAACAAGATTGAGATGTTATATTAAAAAGACATGTCGTGAGACAAAAATGAGAAGCAACACAGATTCGCGACCACTATTTGCCAGGACTTTCGCCACCGCCTGCGATTCATCATGACCACTATTTGCCATCTTCACACCACCAATCTTCATGCCTTCTTCTCGTGATTTGATAAACTCAGATTCTTCAGCAACCCCTCAACTCCCTCCCCATTTGGATCACCAAACCCTAGGTTAGCAGATGAAGGCTAGATTCCAATCGCATAGAAAACTTGGACGCAACTGACAGATGGGATTGTGGACATGCAGCTTTTATCAGGGAAGAAACGATCACAGCCAGGCACGAAGGTGGGAAGGGAACCCTAATCGCCAAGCCTAGAGACCTCCCTCAAGTCGCCACGCGGCGCCGAGGACTTTCTAGTATACGAGCTGCGACTTTGCTGGTGGTTTGATATAAATTTTGTAAAGACTCTTTTAGGACTGGCTGTTTTTTAATCTGGAAAAATGTTGTAACTTGTGACTTCGACAGAGCGGATGGGTGGCTCACCAGTGGGGCGTCTCTCTTACGATTAAATAATTTTTCTGCTATTTTTAAACCTGATTTATATTTTTTTCTTAAGAGAAGTGATAGTACAAATCGATTTTGTACTGATGTTCTCAAGGCACCACCTGTGTAAAAGTTGTTTTCTCACTGGCCTCTTCCATTAACGGTTGAGAAAAATGCGAGTAAAAATGGCTCTACAACTGCCAATACTTAAGTCTCTATTTTCTCCTTTAGTTTTGCTAAAAAAACCCAAAAAAAATAGCGAGAGACTAACAAAACTCTTATAACTTATTAAGTAGATTATATATAAATTAAGTGCAATTCGTTTTGTTGGAACTGCGCACAGAAAGCGCTTTGCCCAGAACAAAACAAAAAATGTCGACAGTGGTCATATTCATGAATCCAATCCGACAATCCGTCAGGTGATAAAACGGGGTCCGAGTGCACCTAGTCGAGTCCGATCCTCCGATCCTCAAGTTCGGAACACGACCAGCCCTATAAATACTAGTAGTACTAGTAAATACCAGCCGTTATTTCCAATTCCCGGCTCGGCTGCATCATTATTCATTCCGATCCTGGAGAGTTGAGGCGAGGCGACGCGACGCGACACTGGGAAGCCGTGAGCAGCGAGACGACCGTGCGTGGCATGGCCATGCCGGGCATCAAGACGACCGCGTCGGCGGCGGAAGAGCCCGTTGTGGCTGGGGCGTCGTCTGTGCCTGTTGGGGACGGCGGCGTTATTATTGATCCGCCGTCCTCATCAGAAGGGGACGAAAGGGGCAACGACGGCCGGTTCTTGGCGACGAAGCAGACGGTCTGAGCGACGAGGACTTGAGCAGCGACGACGAGGACGTCGTCGACAGCGACAGCGAGTTCGAGGAGGACGACAACGATCATCAGGTGCCGCCCGTGGTCAATAACAATGCGGTGGCGGCGGCGGCGGCGGCGTTGGAGGCAGGGATGTTCCTTGGAGAGCCGGCGTGGATCACCACCGTCCAGAGCACGGTCTCCTTCACGCATATCAAAGCTGCACTGCCCTGCCACTGCCAGGACTGCGGCGGCGGCGGCGGCGGCGAGATCACCGTCCTGTACCGCTACACCCGCTTCATGCGAGCGCAGAGCGGCGGCGACGGCGTCGACATGCACGTCCTGGGCCCCAAACAGGCACGTCTCCGTTTCGTCCTCTCGCCGCCGTCCTCTTTCACCTCCGATCCGGCGACCGCGCTGCGATTCGCTGGCGCCGCGCTAGCGTCTTTGGCTCTTTGCTCTACCCTGCCGGCCGCTTCAGCGTGCAGCTCCAGACGCTGTGGTCGCGGTCGGTCACGACGACGGTCCCGTGGGCCATGCGCGTCGTCTTCCCGCCACGGATCACGCGTCTGCTGGTGTTCGTCGACGTCGGCATCCTACGGCCTGGGGACCTCACGCCGGAGCGCATGAGGAGCATGCGCATGGCAATGGAGTCCGTGGCGCGCGACGCGAGGCGGTGCGCACGCCTGTCGATGTCAACGCGGAGCTCCAGCTGCCCGCCGCGCTCCTCGGATCGGAGGACGACGACGTGTTGCCAACGAATCGAAGGAAGGAGGTCACCGGAGAAGGCTGCCCGACCTGCTGGGAGCCGCTACTCGAGGAGGGCCTGGCGGCATGGCCCCGATGCTCGCACGTCTTCCACGCAGGGTGCTTGGAGCAGCGCCTTCTCAGGGGGCATCTGGAATGCCCTTTGTGCAGGAGTGAACTAAAGCTCAGCCCCGCCCCAGGTAGAAAAGGAGCAGGGGCGAAGCTCCGTATCATGTGGGGGGTGCCCAGGCACCCACGACAAAGGAGATCCAACTAGGATGAATGCAACATATAGTAATGTTGAATTTGTTGATGCTATGTATTGTGATTGTTTCGTATTATGTTTTTTATTCGAATTATATATTATTGATTAGAATGTCCTAGAACCTTTTCTAAAAATCTAGAGTTATTTTCGTGAGATCTAAAGATTTTTTTTGGATTTGGCATATCTCAACCTATCTTCAAAAAAGAAAATCCTTTGATATATTTTTGTGGTTTAAATACCTTATCAAGTGTTTACCAAAAAACTAAACTAATTAGATATTTAAAAATAACCTTTAAACCCACTCTAAACCAAGGCAGATAGATAATCTGAATGGTTTGAAAAGTTTTGATGTAAAGGCCCCTTTGGCGTACGGGAACGCGGAAGGAAAAATTATAGGACTCCTCCTAGCGTGGGAAAGGAAACGTTCCCAATCCCAGCGCAATCCTCCGCTCCCTTCAAGGCACCACATTTGATGTAAAAAAACATTGCATCACTTTCTCCTCACGCTGCTCCGTCGCGTCGCCGAGCACCACGACCAGGGCCACTCGCCAGGAGCCTGCGCACTCGTGCGGATGGCGCCACTCGCCAGGAGCTCGCCGTCACGGCCGCGAAGCAGGGGCCCTCCGCCGGCGCCATGGCGCCCCTGCTCCTCCTTCCCCCGTTGTGGGCGTCAAGCAGGGGGACGCCGTGCCCGCCATGGCGCGGGCGCTCGTCGTCCTCCCCTCGCCGTGGGCGCGAAGTAGGGAGGGAAGGAGTCGAGGAGAGCTCGTGCCTCCTCCGGCGTCGTCGTATTCGTCAATCCTGTCCGCGGCGACGCTCGGCCTCCTCCCCTCCCCCGTCCGCGTCGGCGCCCGCTCCTCCTCTTTCCCCCAGTAACCACGGCGAGCCCCCTTTGGCTTTGAGCTCAGTGGAGAGGGAGCTCGGCCGCACTCGCCAGGGTTGCCGAGGCGAGCCACGAGCGCAGTGTGCGTGGAGGGGGGGCGTCGTTGCCTCGGACTTTGGCCAAAACATGAGGTTGAGGCGGATGTTTTTTTCCTGCGGTCTTGTGAGGGATGAAATCCTAAGGAACGGAATCCTCCATTTCTCCTGCGCGATGCCAAATGGATGGTGACGTCATCAAATCCTAGGGATTGAATTCCTTTGATTTTCATGCACTTCACCTCCAATCCAAAGGGGGCCTATAAGTGTCTGATTTCAGGGTTTAAGAAAGAAAAATAGACTACGGCTATAGGTCAGAGATGGGATGGACTTCTTCCCTACTACCATTTGCAGCATTTGCACAGGCCACAACCCACGTGTTACAAAGGCAGTCGCGGATGAGGTCGGAAGTCATCATTGTCTACGCCTACCATAACCAGTTAACCACAACTCATCACCGAATGCACGAACCATAACTAACTCTCAAGCGACCATCAAAACATCGTTATTTCCAAACAAAACCTATGCTAGCAATGAGCTCTGACCTACGCCACAATATAACTGTCACCTGGGCAAGCTTTTGAAGATTTCAAAAACACTACCGCTATGTTGACTAAAGCAAAGCATACAACTATTTTGACACATCACGATCTCTTGCATCTCCTTCAGCAAGTTGTAGTTTCATGCTGGAACAAGATGTCAAATGTTGCATGTTTCTGAAAGGCACTAAAATTACTCCCCATTTTAGGCATGAGATGGAAGCTGAAATTGGAACCCCAATTTACAGTCAACCCCCTGTCACTACATTAACAATATTACAAAACAAGATATGCGGTATCAAGACGAGAGAGTCACAACTATACCGCCTGCCTGTATATACGCCTCCTACCAAAATCATATGTACCCAACTTTGCTCTAAGAATGAAGCAATATCTGCCCTCGGAGAACCCAACCGAAACGGACACCAATACGCTCGCACCATCACCCGAGGGCAAAGAAGGAAAATCATTTTTTTTTAAAAAAAAAAGATTGCTATGGGAGCTGACTGCTACAGATGAGATGACGGTGGCCGGCCTCCAGCACTGGAATAGAGGCCATGGCACACCCATATGGCTAACAACTATGAGGTCCCCCCCCCCCCCCCCTGACAGTATAAATTCCTTATCCTCCCTTTTTTGGCTGGTCCTCTCATACGGAGGACGCATTCACCATGAGGCCAGACCAATTAGAAATTTCAATTGTAAATTTTCACCGGCTTCTCGTATGAGTGACGGTTCTGCAAGTAGTTGAAATCACCGGAGAAAGTTAGAATTACATAACCGAACCTGAATACAGAACAGGATATGAATGCTAAAAATGGTCTCAGAAAATATCTGAATAAATTTCAAGTGCATAAAAATTCAATGGACATGTAACTGTACATGCCACAATTTGAAAAATGGTCTCGGAAAAATATACGAATAAATTTCAAATGCTTCTCGGGTGGCAGCAACTATAAACCCATTCTGGCACCAGATCTTAAACATAGATTCAGATTAAAAAAACAGATTAACAGTGAGTTCCCTACATTATCATGCAGACTGAAAGAATCCTTTAACCCATTCACTCAAAAGAAGCAAATGACTAAGATCAAAGCATTGCATGTCTGCCGAAGCAAGAATAACACTAGTATGCTGCACAAAATTGACACTAGAAAAATTGACAGCATAGATTCACAAGAAAGTTGCATACCTGATTCACTGTATATGCCCTTTTTGGTGCAGTATCAGTGTGCTCCATCCCAAGATATTGCTCCCAAGCTCCATAGACCTCTCTCCTCTGTAGTAATCAGACAAGGTCAGCAAAAAGGACAAGTGCATGGAAACAGCTAGAGATGCGTGTAAGCCACATCGAACAATTTACCTGAAAACGAGTAGATATAACATCTGAATCCTGGAGGTAGTCTGGCCGATTCATTGATATAAATGCAAATTTCCACTGGTCACATGAATATTAACAGGTATATCAGTTTTGTAGCTGCATAATATGCAATGCAACTTATGGTAACAAGAAAAGGAATAGCAATAATCCAAAAGACCCAGAAATCAAGATTTGTTACTGAATCTCACTTCGTTATATTATTTTGATATCACAGTTCCCAAAATAATTGGCAAACCTTTGTATAAGACATAAAATTGTGCATCTATAATTCACTTGTGATGGAGAGGAAAAATTTTCCCCCCTCACAAATGACTGGAAATTTTTGAGATAATTGATAAATTTTGATAGCAAAGAATGGCATCTGAATTCTGCTCATTACAGAAGAACCAGATCAGAAATAGTGATACTATTTATGAATACTAATATGTTATCACTCCATCCATTA
This sequence comes from Eremochloa ophiuroides, assembly GCA_038502445.1. NCBI lineage: Eukaryota > Viridiplantae > Streptophyta > Magnoliopsida > Poales > Poaceae > Eremochloa > Eremochloa ophiuroides. The sequence goes on from JAHLJS010000007.1 coordinate 59,368,279, forward strand.
AAAGAAAATTCAATAGATGGATCACCTTGGAGAATTCATCGGCAGAAACTTGCAGTTTACTCTGTATGCGCATCTTGACTTCTGCTAAAGTCTCACCTTCATGAACGAGAAGAAAGAAAGGGTCTCCAAAGTTCTGAATTTGCTGTAGGTCAAAACAATGTCAATTCTTGACATCAAACAAAGTGAATGGAGATCTTCAAATACAACTCAATAAGTGCACTACCTGAGTCTGATTAATATCTTTCATGAAGTGATAGACATGAATTAGCCGATCATTTGGACCTATATTTTTTTCCTCTTCTGGAATCTACACCAATTGATAGATGCACTTATGAGGTTAGTTAGAACTTTCCGGATTGGAACTACAGCCACAAAGTACAATGGGCAAAATTATTACACACCTCCTCAGCACGTAGTGTCCAATATTGATCGTTTATATTCTCTATCTTCTCTTGTAGTGGAAAGATCTATGAAAAAACTTGAATTAGCAAGTAGCGATAATGAATACAGTAAAAATAAATGATAGTTTTTATATAGAATTCGTTACGATAGTTACAAAATCTTTGTTCTCCAGAAAATAAAACATAAAAATCATTGTATATTGTGTAATGCTCGGGATGTATCATATGAATGCCCAAAGTACCTTATAGATC
>JAHLJS010000007.1:59376052-59412037 GCA_038502445.1 Eremochloa ophiuroides
CGGGGACGAGAGACGAGAGTGCGGGTGCGGGTGAGAGGGAGTGTGCGGGCGAGAGGGAGTGTGCGAGCACTCCTTTTAACATTTAGGTTTCTAATAATTTATAGTGATCTAAAACATACCAGAAATGATGTGGAACTAAAATTTGACCATAAATAGATGTGGCAGACTAACAATGTTGAATAATAGCTTACAAATGGAAGTAAAATCATATGAAAATTAGAAGAAAAAATATTAGTCTTATCCTACAGTACATAATCATAATCGAGTTGGACATACGGATACCACACCTGCCTATTATGGACATACTCCAAAAATGAAGGAACATCTGGATATCGCACTTGTGCATCATAATCTGCTCCTGGTGATTTTTGGAAACAGACAATGTCCCCATCTATAAGCTACAACATTGAGAAATTTTGGAAATAACTCAATAAATAACCCTTTAATTTGAGTTATGCATCCCTTTGAATAGAACTGTATTGACAAACCTGACTAGAACGAAAAGTGAGTTTCTTGTTGATAATTTCACACATCACGTTTGGCTCAAACTTAATTTCCTGCATATGTACCAATGGAACAATTTAAGCATACTGCCCATCATAAGCATCTGGACAAGGATGCACTACAACAATGCACTAGTGGACAAATCATCAGGACAATAAATATATTAAAACAAAAAATCAATCTTGCCTCAAAAAGATCAATTTCTTGATCAGGCGAAAATCCAACCATTTCGTTTAGTTTTGCCAGGATTTCTGAAGGTTTGCCCAAGGCCTTCACGAAGAGCCTCCCCATAAAACTACATGGATGAAATACCCCATGAGTCACATGATGATACACTTATTTTAATGAAGGATAAAGAAGCGCTACTTAAGACAAGATAACAATGTTATCAGTTAAAACAGAAGATGTACCGAAGTTCTTCCTTTTCTGGGTTGTAGAGTTTGAAGAAAAGAAGAATATCTTCCTTGCCCTTTTCAGGAGGAGGGAGAGGCCGCAAATCCTAAATGGGTAAACAAAGATAGGTAAGGAGTCCACAGTGAATGCCACAGCAGACACTAAAATAATTTTAGTGATATGCAGAACAGGAAGCAAGCACAAATCAAGCATATCATTACCAGCCCAAGTTCTACTTCCAAAAACAGCTTCAACTCAGCATTGTGTGCCTTATTAGATACCTCCCTCAGTTGTCCCACCTAAGCAGGGAAAGAATAGAATAGATATCTTCACATAAAATTGAAATGTGAAAAATAAAGACCAAAAACCAAAAAAAAAAAAAAAACACTGCAAAGGTTCCACATAAGTGCGTGCAAGGCTCCACAAAGTTGTTCACAAATTTTGCTATAGCATCTTGAGAACTAAACACAACAGTCTGGATTAGTTGTTTTTCTGGAAGCAAAGTATTCCATATCAGCTAAACCAATTACTGAAAGGATCCTTTCTTAAGTATATATATCAACTCAACCAGTTCCTACAGTTATCCCAACCCTTAGTATCTGAAAACAGGAACAATCTTTGAGAATGATGAAAGATTTTTTGTCTTTTATGACATTCATCTTACATATAGAACAAGATAAGAGTGCCTGAAATGAATCCTAGCATTTCATCATAGTAAACAGATATAGATACAAAAGAGATCATATAAAGATAGCTTTTGAGAATTGCACCAGCCAAATCTGTATATTAGTTCATGACCAGACCCCTTGTCGGTAACTATTAACCTTACCCAAGCATTGGTTATGTTCTTTTATATTAAGTAGTTCCAACTTACATAGCTCATTCTGTTCCGATTTCATTATTGCTAATATTGGCACGAAAATGAAACAAATAAAGGGTTAAACACCAATTCCCTATGTATATGCATAATAAACTATACGCTCCATATTTTGAAGCAACAAACGAACAAATAACTTACAGACTGTGTTTCCTCATGAAGGGTTAATGGACGATCAGGGCGGTATGTATGGTTTTGCCTCTTGGCCAAGAACCAGAAGCGCTGAAACTGCACAGGGATGCCATATGCCTTGGCAACTTCTTCCTATTAAACAGTTATTCAATAAAAGGTTAAACAAAAAAAAGTCGAATCTGGTTCCACATATCAATAACAAGAATGGAATATGATTATAAAGCTATAATAAGAAAGATTTGGAACCATAAAAATGACTTGTGTAGAGTTCTGGAAGCATGTTACCTTGAAAGAACTAAAAGGCATTTGTTTCTGTATACGGAAATTACGGACTTTTTCATGGTCCACCAAATCAAAATATATATCCTTTCCAATTTGTTCCTTCAAATCCTCATCTCGAGCTACCTAGATTAATTTGCCAGAATTTAATGCTAAAAAGGATAAACTTCATTTCAGATTATGAGATCAATAGGAAAGAAACATAGATCCAGACCTTAATTATGGTATAAAGATGAGCTTCAGCTTTTTCTTTCTTTTTGTGCTCTTTCTCTTCTTGTTCTTTTTTCAACCTTACCTACACAAATCCACAATTCTCAACCAAACTATACCAAAAATGGAATCAACATTAAGAGGGATAATTGCATACCCTTAAATGCTCAGCAATGTCTTTTTCATCAACAGTACACATAATTTTCTCCTTGTCACTTTCACGAATATAAACAAGCATATACGCATTTGAATGCTTCGTGAATTTAAATGGAGCATTGTTGAAACCAGGGTTTAGTTGGGGCAACTGTTTAATCCAAAAGAGAAACATAAACAAGACGAGGTATAGACTTCACAGACATTTATCCTTGAGTAAAAGATCAAATAGAACTTACCTCTTCCTCACCCCCATATTGCTCTTCAAGAGCCTTCTTAGCATCTTCTTTTGTTACACGCTCATCATCAAATTTATACCTAAGCACAACATGAGGTGAAAATTTAGAGAAGTTTATAAGGATATGCAGATCATGCAGCAAAGACTGCTTTCACATAAAAAGACGCATTTCAGTAGCAACAAAACTACTGAACAGAGCTTAAACTTTGCCCCCCATTTCATCGCATGAAATCCCTAGTAGTGCATACTTCAACAATCAGTGAAATGATTTGGCAGGATTGGGATTGGATTCGGGGAGAAATAGGTAGATCAGGGCCTCAGGAAGGAAGAGATAGCTGGGGTATGGGTGCCAGTGTGCCACAGAAGAACAGCGACCCAGGGCACCACGGAAGAACAGTGATCTAGGGTGCAACAGAAGAAGGGCAGATCTAGGGTCATGGGGAAGGAGGGGACTGGTAGAGATGGTCTTTCCACTTATAAGTTCCCAGTCTTATAGTCTGCTCCTCTAATAACTTCGGATGGGACCCAGGCACTAGTATTTTGGGCCATTTGCTCACCAAGCCCAATAGCCCAACCTTTTTCTCAAACCCAATAACCCAAATTTTGCAAGGTTACCCATGGCAAATGCAACTAAAATTTTATTCCTCCCCACTGAATCACCCAAACCCAAGCTCACGGTGAGGTCCTGAACAAGGTATGAACATGCTTTATCCTTGGATAGGAGCACTTCCAGAATAGCAATCCAAGTGCACGAACCATGGCCTATAGGATACCAAACTCTTATATTATTGTTCCTATTACTAATACTACTTCTATTCTCTTTGTTCATGGCTCCTTGTTTGCTTTTGTTTAGCATATCCCAAACTGCTTCGACAAAAAGGTTTGTTGCTGTATGTACGTTGTTCAAGTGGTTCATATGCAAGTCGTCATTAATGTAGTGTGTTTCCTTGAACTTGTATCAAGGACTAATTGAGCATATTGTTATTTCTAGTAGGATTTTTCAAGACACGCCTGATGCTGTTCAGCTGTTGATGAATGTGGAGTTGTGGTCCTTGTGGACCATAAGCAGCTGAGGCTGCAGATGTGAATTGGAGGCAATGACGAATGTATTCTAAAGAACAAAAGCATAAATAACCCCTCAATAGACAACTAGTTGTAGTTGCTAGCAGTCCACAAAAATCAGAACCAAATAAATGGGTGCATTTGATAGCCAAGTTAGGAGAAACAGAATCTAAAACTTCAAATTGGTCTGGCAAAGGCTTATGCTACACTCTGCAGTAGCACAGTTGTAAATAAACATGGCTGCTACAATGCACTGGTAATCACCAACAGGTCAGAAACACAGATTTTAGTGGGCTTATTTAGTTCTCCAACTTAAGAATGTGTTAATGTGGGGCAAACGCTATACTAGGAAGCGGAAGAAAAAATAAAGCGGCAGAACGGCCCAATTAGTGCCTAAATAGGAAGGTTGGCACTTGATTGGGGAGAGCTTAGGCCTTAATTTCAGGGAATTGGTTAGCCGGATGGCTATGTAAGCCGATTGGCACCAAGGAGAATAATCAAGCATGAGATCAACCTATTCCTAATCTTCCCCTTCTAATCAAAATAGGGAGCCAAGTGGTAACCCAGCAAAGACTACGCCCTGCGTAGTCCAAGGCGAGTTATCTACTCCTCCTCCAGTGCCGCCGTATCGGCGCCATCAAGCAATGATATCAATCTATTCCTAATCTTCCCCTTCTAATCAAAACATGGAGCCAAGGGGTAAAACCCAGCCGAGGACTACGCCCTGCGAGTTATCTACTCCTCCATTGCCCGACATATCCACGCCATAACAGAATGTAAGTATAGTACTAGTCAACCATTAAATATCTAAGTGCAAGGAAAATGCAATGAAATTATCTAGCAACTAGTTAAGCAAGTGTACCACAACAATAAACCAATACAAGTGTACAGCGACAATAAACCAATATAAAAGCCTACCATTGGTCAGATAGAGTTGGCCGTATGAATGCATAATAGTGACCGCCATGTACCCCACCGCTATGAACAAGAACACTGATAAAAGAAGATAAACAGTATTAGTACACACAAAAAAAATGCAAGAAGCAAGTGTTCACGTTAGGTGGTGGAGAAGAAAAAAAAAGACTGAACTGTAGATATAGTGTACAAGAGATGAATCCCACAACCCTAGAACAGAGTGAAATACTTGAACACCAAGTAGCCTTGCCAATTACATTACCACAATACACAATTGCACTGAAAATACCTTTCTAACAAACTGCCACTGGTCTTCTACACATAAATAAGAAGAAAATTATGAATGGTAAATGCGATGGTTATCAAAAAAAAAAATAGCTGGTCGCGGCAAGTGTCTGCAAATCTGCATGTTCATGTGGCTGCATTTTGCACACGATCAACCAATTTCCTTCCCCAACATACGTCTACTTAAGCGTAGCATTACATACTAACCTATGCCCCACATAGCATGCTGGTAAAACAAATAGTGATAGTTTTAGATGGAACAAATAACTAGAAATTCTCTGGCGCCTCAGAAACTCTCAAAGACCATAACAAAAAGGACATGGTACACGTGCTCAAGAAAAAAAAAAAAAGGCATATCAGGGATGCCAAAAATAATTCATTTTAAATCTATACAAAGATGTAGGTAAAAGCCATTGCCTGTGAAGAGTGTAAAGGTTTCTTGTACTTCGATCTGCATCTGGAGCAAGGTATTTGCCACCATCTCTATCCAGATCAAGTTGCAGAGGGAACTCGTAACGATCATTAATCTGGGCAAGCAAGTATTAGTAGACTGACAATCTTAACAAAGAATAGGTCTTAAAACATTTCAATTTGATTGATTGTAATTGCTGCACACATCAAGCGTACCCTAATGAGATGGCTCATTTGGTGTAGCAGATCTTACAAGTACATGAACAATATAAACTAATTGAACAAAGTGCAAGTTATACACAACAACCTTAACCATGGTATCTCTCATATAATCATACTCAAAGCGCTTCAGCTGGAGTTGCAAAACAGGGGGGAAATCAAGAAGAAAAGAACGCCCTTCTTCGCATCCTGCGATGTCAAGATTAAATCCAGTCACAGGATATATTCAAAAATGAACTGAAGGGGAAAAAAGGTTAGCATACTCATACAACTTACAAACGTCCTTCAAACAGAAAAAAGGAACAGGAAGTATACAGAATATCAAATGCAGTCTGCATGTTCATTAGGGTAGTCCCAATGCTAGAAACCACATATAGTTTCTATGCATATTAATTCAATTTAGATACTACACATAGAAATTATGTTTCCAATGGATAGTTTCTATAGAATAGTTTGTTGGCCAATCAAATGTCTTCTCTCTCAATCATCTATCATCACGTCTCTCCATGTCTTGGTTCTTGTGTAGACATGGTTTCTTGTCTAAGAAACCACTTCCTCTCTTTTTTTTCTTTAAAATTGCAATGCCACATCATCATTTTGTTTAGGTGGCAGATTACTAATGAACATAGAAACCACTTAGTTTCTTGGTTGGGAGTGCCCTTATATGGTTAAATTGTGTTATAATTTGGTTATTTCTATCTCAATAAATGAATACATTGAAGCTCACATAAATATCTTAATGAATACACCAACTCTAGCTGGTTTTCATCTTAATGAATAGCAAGATATTTGGTTACCTGTAGACCATGATTCTCCTGCGTGATACTTGTTATCACCCTCTAGACGCTCAACTTCAACATATTTATCAAACGATGAATAAATGTCACGACAACCTTGACGTCAAGTTGAAGATCTGCAAGGCCATATAGCATTACTTAGTACAGCAACCAAGGTTGCTACCACTTGGGCTACCAAGGCATTGCTTAGTCAGCAAACAACGTAAAAGACAGCCCATACCATAAAAGGACTCCTTGCGGTTAGATTTATACTCAACATTTATACACTCAATGTAATTGAATGTGGTGACCTTCGAATATTGCCTCAATCGTTCCTTCTACGACAGTTCCCTAAGAAGATGTGAGGTTAATAAAATATAAAATGCAATTATACAATTCGAGTTAAACTATATATGTTACCTTCATTTTGTCCCTCAAGTTTCTCAGAGAGAACTCTGTTGAGCTCTTGTACATCATGCTGCATAAAAGATTCGTATGTGTCCCAACCAAAGATTGGTCAGCTCCTTTGTAGCTACACTGCTGTCACTGTACTGGAGCTTGTAGAAAAGGCTCTGCAGTGCCAAGGGAATACTTCCTGATGGCATGTCATTTTCAGTGGTTGGCATATGATACACAGCCTTAAAGCAGAAAAAAAACAAAATAAGTGAAGTGCAGTAAGAATAATGCTTATAATGTAAGAATGCATGGTACCACACCTTCCTGAAATATGGTATATGGTATCGTGTTTGTAGAAGGGAGTTCATATAACACGTAGCTCCTTGGTTTTTCAAACCCACAGATCCAGTTTCCTTTTTGAGTCATATGTCCAATAGTCAACCATTCTGCGGACAGCAACCCTCAGCCCTCCACAACAACAGTATCATTCACAAGGTAGCCTCTACTTGGATCATAGAGCTCACTCAAAGGCATAAAAGATGTGAAACCCCAATCACTCTCACGAGCATTAAATTGATGTTGGGTATCTGCAGACAGGGAAACAAACAACAGGTTGGTGCTAGAAACATCAAAAGCAAGAACCATTGGCAAACAAATGTAACGAAGTGGGCCTTATCAGCATCATGACATCAAGAACACTATGCATCCTATTAATCACCAACAAAACTCAAAAGGTTGCATTGTGTCGCATTTGGCAATCATTGGAAATGGAGCAAAAGTTTGTAGCAACAATATCAAAGTAAATATAGATAGAACATCAAAATCAATCCACATCAATCATGGGACAGCATGTTATATGGAATTTTGGTGATAGGTGTTGGTCCTGCCACCCAGCTAGTGCCTACAGGAACTTGTTTGTTAGGGTTATGAAAACATATCACTTCTAAGTTCTAACATAATTTGTCATAAATAGCATTTGCAGTTTATTCTTCAATATACATACTGTAATGACAGCCAAGAAAACAGTTGATAATAGGATTTGCGTTGATCAATCACTTAGTGCCACTAATATGACCTACATGGTGATAGTCTAAACCATTTCACTGACTAAAGTTGGTGAATTTTCACAACAATGGTGCAAGCTGGAAGCTAACCCCTCTCTTCAATACAAAGAAACACAAGTGTGTTCTAACAAAAAGACCTGGTAAGCTAACAATTTTACTCTAGTTATACAGTTGTATAGATGACGCAAGTTGCAAATCTGGGACTTACTTGGGCTTCATTACAGATTTAAGGAACAAAGGTTTATTTCGAATTCAGAGACCTAATACTCAGCTATATAGGTCATGGAGAATGCAACCAAGGTAAGTGTCAACAAGACTGTCTAGACTGCCCATTCCGCACGAAACCATAAAATTTAAAATGGCGACAAAAATCCTTATACATATGAGGTTAACTGGTTCCCACCTGATGCAACATAATCCTTAAGATCAGAAAAAATTCCAGACAAAGTCACAAAAATGTTTTGGATGAGAACAGTGGTGTGTTCGAACAATTCTATACGCCCATGTTTATATGTGCTTCTTTGGCATGTAATGTTTCCTAGTTTAACATTCTTCCCTCTACATTCAAGTGCACATTTATGGCACGGAGATGTGGATAAATAACACAGCAATAAAGCAAGACTACACCTTTGCGTATCGTAAACTTTGGCTGGATCTGGTTTACAACAGCAAAGACTAAACTGAGCATAGCGGCTCCAACCATACGGGAGGTTGGCTGAGTCAGCAACGTCCAGGTACATTGAGAAGTGGTCCACATTGTTCCCCTTGGGGAAAATCAGCACACGCCTGCGTGAAGGTCAACTGACGTTATGGGTGCTCTTAAGAACACAGGAGGTAGGAAGAAAAAAAAAATCCACGGTTTCTGCAGGCCAGAGACAATGGAAAGGATCAGGAGCTCACCATTTGAATCCGCCAACGGCAAAAAACCTCCGAATAGTGCTTCTTCCCATTGAACCTGGTGAAGTTCTCAATTGTCCATGTGAACCGCGATGTCTGCGGATCTTCGACAGGCTGGCTCTCCGCCGTGCTCACACCTCAGTCTGTGCCAACGACTGCCAATAACCATGAAATACGTCCGTATGGAGAATCAGGATAATGCCAGCGCACAGAACCAAGTTCCTAATGTGGCACATTGCCAAACCAAGCTACAAATCAAACCGAAGCAATGCAGCAAAAATGAGATAAGAGCGTACAGTACCTTCCATGGGCTCCGCTGCGTCGGTGTCGGCGGCGGCCACCATCCTGGCTGGGCACGAGCATCTCCTCGTCCTCATGCTGCGAGCGAGGAGGGCAACAGGAAGATGGGTCAGATCCGATAAACCCTAGGAACGAAGACGAGGAGCGCCACTCTGATCGGTGGCTCGCCGGGTGGGAGGCAACGGAGGAGTACTGCCGCGGGGGAGGGGGAGGGGGAGGGCGAAGCGGCGAGGACGGGACGGAAGTGGACAACGCGTGAGTTCCTACGTACCTCGACAGTGGGAGGAGTCACCATAGTCATGAAGGGGTCACCTTCTGTGGTGGAGGCACCGCAGCGCAGGCAGCGGTGGTGAAGAGATGTCCGGGGACGCAGCCGGAGACGGCGGCGGCGCGGCGCGGCGCCGGTGGAGGCGGAGCGGCGGAGGGAGCTGCCTCCTAGCCGGAGTGGAGGAGGGGAGTCCGGGTGCGAGAAAAGCTCGCCTGGAGTTTGGAAGGCAGATGGTAAGGGTAATTTCGGCATTTCAGGATATTTTCGAATTTAAGCAAAAAAAAACTATTTTCCAAAAATAAAAAAGCAAAAAGTTTATACAACCCCTTAATTATTCTAGATGAATGTCTAATTTGTCGTAAGGTAGGACGTTAACTATTCTGCATATGGACTATCTTAAACAATTACGATCCAAGACTCATTTCACATTTAGGTAGTGCTATACACGTAAAAAGATTTAATATTTTTATTATCTTCTCCAACAAGATAACTTAAAAGAGAACTCTTTCATCAAATGGGTCTAAGAGAGAGGATGTTCATTTTGGGTCATATCTTTCCTGCTATTTAAAATAGGTATCTTGTATAAGTACTCTGTTGGAACTGTAACTAGTGTGTTGGAAATTCGTTTGGTTTGGGTACTCCAGATGGTTCTCATATTGGAGACAATTCTACTATCATCCATATAATGATTATGAAAGTGCATCTAGCCCTTTAGTGAGTTTTGGTGAATTGAATGACAACACAATTAAAGGTCCAACAAGTTTGCTAAGTGTATCAAAGGTTTGACAAGAAGGCAAACTTGATGGTATTCCACAAAGTATTAAAATGAAGGCCAATATTGTGTATTGTTGTACTGGAAGATCATAAAGGCAACCTAGTTCGAACAAAAGACAACAATGCAAATGGAATTGATGAAATGGCTTCTATGTTGTGGGATATCATAGTATCATGTGAAAGTAAACATATTTGGCAAATGGCTAGTGAGACATGATTTGATAATTTTGGATTGGTCTCTATAATGATTTGCTTTACATAAAATAGAAGAGTTTGGTAATGGACGAGTTTTGATCAAGGATTGAAGCAAGTGTTTGGAAAGTCAAGTCAAAATGAAGAGGATATAAGGAATCGTGAATTGGCTTGACTACTTTGATGTTGATTCATATATATCACTCTATATGAAGCTTGATTGATCTCAATATTCATATCTAGAAGATATTCAAGTAAAGATCATCACAATATTAAAGAAATGGTTTTCAATGGATGCTTAATATGATGTGACTCGATTATGGCTTGATAAGGTGAAGATAGTAAGGAAAAGGCTTTGAGAGACTAAGCGAAGGTGAAGGGTAAGCAATGGCTTAGACTGAGGTACCGTGGCTAAGGTGAAGAAGAAACTACTTGCATTGAGTCAAGGACGTAATCAAGCTAAGAGGAATCATATTGTGTTCAGGATCAAATCATTAGTGGAAGTGACTTGAAGCCATGAATCGAACTCACATATGTTGAAATGGTTCAAGTCACATGCTCTAAGCGTGCTTGCTCGAAGAGATGAGACAATGATGATTGCAACCCCTTATGAAGTGATATTGAGAAGAAATGGCATATGAAGATATTGAAGACTCAAGTGGTTAAATCGGTTTCATTCTCTTTATCTTGAATATAGGTATGCCGTACTATCAAGGGGGTTTCTAAAGGACACCTGTTCAAGTGCTGAACCAAGTGCTCATATTCTGGAAATACCGTCCTTACACTAACAATTTCAGCAAGTCCTGACCCATCTCTTTCTTCTGGATATTGCTAGTGCGGCAGTGCCGCACTTCGTCCGATCGTTGGATGACAGAGTATAAATATTACTTTTGTTGCTCCTAACGGTCACTTCTTCTTCCCCACGTCACACGCCCGATTTAGAACAGAAAAAGAAGTCTCCCTCTCTCCTCCATTGTTGTTCCTCCCCTCTCAAGTGGATTCACCATTCCAACCAGCAAAAACTTGAGAGAAAAGGCAGCAAAGCACAACTTTGATTGGAGGTCAGATCTACTGTTTCCCAAGTTAGAGAGCACTTGGTTCATGTTTGGCCGGCGTTCTTGAGTTCCATACCCTTGAAGCTTTGCTCCTAACCGGCTAGGCGTCGCTCTAGAGCTTGCCACCATCTTTGTGGCAGCCTAGGGAGATTTGTAAGACTCTCTTACAGCTAAGAAATCACCCCTCACTTCAAGAGTTTCACTCTCTTAACTTGAGAACGAGGGAGAGGCAAACCTTGGTGGCAAGCCCAAGCCTTAGTGGCGTACCTCAACAACGTGGACGTAGACAAGCCTGGGTGGCGAGCTGAACCACAGGTTAAATCCTTGTGTGCTGTCCACTTACTTGTGTTGTTGAGTTTGTGCTAGGGTTGCTCGATCCGTTCTCGTGAGCTCAAGCTGTGGTTTCCAGTCTTCGAACTGTGAACGTTGTTGCTATTGGAGGATAAGAAACTACTTGTTTAGCTCTTTCTATCCATATATTCTGCTCTGAACGGTGTTGGACACCTCCGGAACATCTTCACCAAGTTTGATCTGCAGCCGAGCATATTTCGTAGTGCGGCAGTGCTGCCCTCATAGGGAGGCAGTGCCGTCCTCAGTTCTGACATCAGTTTGAGCTGAATTTTTACATGCCTATTCACCCCCCTCTAGGCCGACATCAAGGTCCTTACAAGTGGTATCGGAGCCTGGTCTCTCAGTTTTGGATTAACCGCCTTGAGAGAAGATGTCAACTCGTGAGGAGGTATTTTTAGAACTTTTACTTTTCGATGGCTCTAATTATGCTTCTTGGTCTGCTGCTGTGCTTACTGTTTTTAGGACCATGGGTCCTCAAATAGAGTAGATTGTAGATGTGAGCATTTCACCTCCTAGTAATGATTTGGACTATCTATTTAGAGAGGAAGTGAAATGCTTACAATACAACGCTTAAGCTTTTAGTGCTTTGAGTGAAGATGTATTAGATGCTGCCATATTTGGAGATGGTGAGCCACTTGATGATGCTCATGTCATTTGGACCACGCTTAAGGAAAGATATGGCAAGTCCAAATTTAATGAGAAGTTGATCTCATCGGAGGAACCACTTGAGGAGTGCTCTACTTCATCAACAAGCAATGAGCCTCAAGTGATTCTCTCAAAAAGCCCGATTGATCATGTCACATCCACTTCCTCACCAACATATGACTTGATGGAAAACAATGAATGATTTGGTAAGAACAATACTTTTATATGTGGTACTTCTACTTCCTATAGTTCTTGTGAGACTAACATTTTGAAAGAAGGAGAAGTTTGTGATCGGTGGAGGCCAAATGATGAATCCAACTCACCGATAAGCTCAACTCTCTATGCCACTTCTCATATGAGCCTCATGGCAAAGAAAGAGAAGAATGTGGCAAGTGAGAGTGAGAGCTCAAGTGAAAGTGAGAGTGAGAGGGAAAGTAAAGATGAAGGTGGTGATGATGAGTTCAATCAACACCTTGCACATCTAAGCAAGAAAGACAAATTAATGGTGCTTAAGATTATAGAGAAAATTGATGAGCAAGAAAAATCACTTCACAAGCAAGAAGATTTCCTTGTCAAAAGATCAAATTCTTGAAGAAGTTGACCAAAAAGCATGAAAAGCTTAAGTGCTCTCATGCTAATTTGGTCCAAATTGTCAATTAAGCAAACTAATGCTACTAACTCTCTATCCTGTGTTGCTCAATTAGAAGATGAGAATTATATGTTCAAGGGCAAGTTGAAAAGGCTCACTAGTAAGAATGAGATGTTGCAAAAAGGTCATGATGAGCTTTCGTGCTCTCATGAGAAACTTATGGATTCTCATATCATGCTAGAGACTACTCATGAGGTTGTGGTAACAGCGGTAAAATCATATCAACCTCTCACACACAAGTGCACATGTACACAAGTTCCATATAATTTATCATGTGCTAACAATTGTTGCTCTCAAACAAGCCAACCTCCATTGAGCATGTACTTATAGAAAATTGTGATGATTCCATTGCAAAAGAAAATGAACAGCTCAAGGAAGAAGTTGAAAGGCTAAGAAGGGACTTGATTCATTGGAAGGAAAAGTGCAATGCTCAACCTTCTCAAGATAACCGTGAAGACATGGTGAAGAAGCTTGAGAAGGGAACAACCGATGCATGCACCAACTCCCATCAAGAAGGTTACAAGTCCTACAGTGGCAAAGTCAAGGAGCAAGTTGGATCTGCCCAGAATGCTGAAGCTTCACAGGGCAGCAGTGCCGCACCCAAGGGCGGCAGTGCCGCACCTGGGAAAAACAACAAAGCTCCCAAAACTACTAAGGTGCAATGTCAACCAAAGAAGACTCTCATCACTTGCTTCAAGTGCAAGGAGGGTCCCATGTAAGAGATTGCTCCATGAAGAAAGAAGAGAAGGGCATGAACAAGATCCAAGGGAAGAAGAAGATGGCTCATGTTAAGTTCTCTAGCATAGGACACAATGCCTCTATGTGTTCTAACAATATTGATGATCAAGCCACACTTCCAAAGAAGAAGACAAGTAGAAGTTAGAGGAAGTGTTATGGATGCAATGAGAAGGGTCATGAAATGGCATCATGCCCCTACAAGAAGAATGAAAGCTTGGCAGCATCAAGAAAGAGGCTCACTGGCAAGGTAGCAAGTAAGAGGCAAGAAGAGAAAGCCAACAAGAACAAGAGGCGCCTATGCTACACTTGCAGAGAGAAGGGACACCTAAGCAAGGATTATCCCGTGGGTAACACTCTTAAGCACAACTCATTAATTGATTCAAATATGCTTAGCAGAACCAAAAATGACACTTGTGTTAGAATGGTGATTGGTTCACTACATACTAGCACAAAGGCCATTTGGGTACCTAAGTCTATTGTGACTAACCTTGATGGACCCATCATAGTACGGGTACCAAATTGTGCCTAAATGAGTGTTGTAGGTACTTGAAAGTGATATGAAGCTTTGGGGTGCTTGAACAAGTTTATTGAAAATATCATCTCAAGTTATCAATCTTATTCATGTTGACTATTCTCTGAAGATTGACCCAAAGGCAAATTGATGGATATATTTCTAACTTCATACTCACCTCGGTAACCAGTACCTATTCCTTGCTAGCTAGCCACTTGACTTGTGTAGTCATTAGTAGTTCACAAATATGTGTGTGTTTATGAATTATTAGGAGTGGCTAGAGTGCCTTAAATTTAAATGAACCATTTACCATATAATGCTTTTAATGGCTCTCTAGTAGAGCAAGATCTTCATCATGTTGTAGAAAATGAGAAACAACCTCGCAAGGCATTCAAGCAAATGGTTATTGGTGTTATTAGGCCACAAGAAATCCAAGTCATAGAGGAGAAGGATTCTCAAGTTGCTGCTAAACCAATTTCCGCTGACATACTCCATAAAGAAGTGCAACACACCCCTGCAGAAATCAGTAGGCCGGCAGTGCCGCACCAAAGGGCGGTAGTCCCGTCCCTCCTACCTTTGCAACAGCTGATTCTACTCTACTGCGAGGGATGAACCTATAACCTATATATGAGCAAGATGAAGATGAAGACACCACCTCATCCATTATGTTCAAGAAGGGTGGTAACAACTAAATCTTAAGTGCATGTTATTTTCAAACTTTACTTCTTTGTGTCTTGTGTAGCCACTTAGGGAAAGAGGGCACTTGAGGATATCCATTGGTTGCTGGTCATGAAAGAAAAGTATGATTGGAATTGAATTGATCATCCACACCAACCAACATATATGATTTGAGTTTCCTTTGTGGACTTCAAACCAAGAATTTCAAGATGAACCAAATTTATGTTCATCCATGCATATTGTGAGTTGGTTTGAAAGATTTGAAAAGTGGGCTCAAATTGGAGGATACAAGTGCCAAGAATGAAGAATCAAGCTCAAGTAAAGTAGAGGGGTTTATTATTCACAATTCAAAAGGCCTCTACTTGATGGAACTCTCTCATATGGTAGATTGGCAAATTCACATTCTTATCTTATGGCCATCTACATGTTCTAATGGTTATGAGTATCTCTTGGCATAGTTCAATTTGATTATCCTTTTGTTGCCATGACCTAGACATAAAGTGATATTCCAAGTTTTTAAGTGAATAGAGTGCTATGTGAGAAATTCAAATACTTAGAGCACTTATCAAAGGAATTCACTCCATGACTAGTGTTGTGAGACTAATTTTTCTCTAAGTGATATGTGTAATCTCACTAAATGAGAATGTGTTTCTCAAATGGAGTGTGCCAACATGTGAAGGTTATCAATCCAAACCATGTGATGTATTCTATCTCTAGTTAATTTGGAATTGATTTATCTATGTTAGCCACTCACCATAATATGGCTTAAATCTACCCTTTAGACTTAATTGGCCAACCATGCACATTTACATTCCATTCCACTCAAAAGTGTGTGCATGAGACATTAAGGGAGATTTAGTTCATGCTATGAGGTTTCTTCATTTTGGTGACCCACCTGCCTTCTACACATAAAGGGTTATAAAATGAGAAACTAGTGCTTGTGTTACTAATGCCTCTTGCTTTTGAGCTTTCATAGAAAATCATAAGGGGCTGCACTTGTTAAACTGAATCAATCACAAGCTTATTGGTTGCTCTTCACCTAAAGCAAGATGTGGTTGCTAGAAAGCCAAATAAATCAGATTTGAATGCAATCAAGTTTGAAGTTGAATTGGATAATCTATAATGAAAGAATTCAAAAGAATGCAAACATTGATAAGAGGACTGAATAGAAACAACATCTTGTGATTATTGTCAGCCAAATTCACCTCAAGATTGGACAAGAAGAAGAGAAGAACTGAAACCTATCAATCTGTCTAGAAAATTGAAATTCTGAGTTAGCTGCCTTCAACCATGGATTTGGAGATTCAAATGTTGATTAATTGGGTTGAAACTTGATGAGCATGATATACACATATAGAACTTGTTGCTGTACAGTTGGCATGATGATTGGTTCAAAAAAAAATCAGTTTGAGTTGAATTCTGTCAGTTTCAGCTATGCAGTTTCAGACTTGAGCAGTTTTGGTTGAAAAATGATTTGACTGACCAAACGGAGTCCAAATGACCTGAAATTTTGCCAAAAGTTAGAGGACTCATAGATGAACATGTCTACCAAATTTCATGCATATTGGGCTTACAGGCTGGGAGATATGAATTTTTCTCCGAGGAGGATGAATCTGAAAACTCACTGAATGGAATTGGATTGCATTGAAACAACAAGATTCAGTTGGCTCTCAAGTTGGTGATGGAAGTAAAAGGCAGAAGCAAGATGAAACCCCAATTATTCTTGATCTATGTAGTGTTGGTTCAAATGTTATGGATTTGTGGTGTCCTATTCAAATCCATGGCATGGAACCAAGTTTTTCATTGTTGAACCATGCTTCTGAGACTACACAAAGCATAGAAGACAGTTTGGGAGCAGAGTTAATAAGTGAGAAGAATTAGGCCGTGAGCTTGCAAAGCCTCAGGGTGCGGCAATGCCGCATTGCCTGGGACAGCACTGCCCAGCCTAGCTTTCAAGCTCATGATCTAAGTCCTCTCACCTATTAAAACTGTTTTTCAAGATGTGCATCTATATTTCTCTTGTACAGTCTCTCATTTGGTTCCATATTGCTGCATAGAAGGAGCATGAAGATGATTAAGGGGGAGTTTAGCCTGTTTTGTGGGATTAATGACTGCTTTTAAGTTCATGTTGAGTAGTCTCACACTTAGGAGAAAGGAGAACACCAAAAGAGGTTGAATGGTTCCTTTGGATTTTCTAGGTGGTTCTCAATTATTCTAGAAGGTCTTGATCTTTATAAATTAAGTGCTCCCAGTTTAATGTCGAATGCCCCAATCCTTTATTAGTGGAACCGGATTAAAATGAGTTGGAGAAACTAATTGAAGAACTGGACTTTCATTGCTATTTCTCCTCTCTATAGCTCATCATGTGCACATGGATTCAACTCATTGATCACCCAAGACCCTATCAACAAAAAGTGGTAACTCCTAGTTCACAATTTACAAATTTTATGAATTTTACCTTTTGTTCTCTATGTGAGTTGCTTTAGGTAAAAGAAAGAATTAGGAGGCTAATATGGAACTTGGATGATCATTCACCACATTTCATCAAATGAGAACTATGGCTATCCAAATAATTGAAATATCCCTTATGATGGTCATGAAAATATATGTGGTGATCTCTCTACCTTGGTGGTGGTATGTTTCTTTAGCATAATTTCAATTGTTGCAAATTTATAATGTCTTGACCAAGATATGGGATGAACTCCTCTAGACTCTTAAACCGATTCAAGTGCATTTCACAAGTAATTCAAGTACTTAATGCACATATTAAGGGGGAGCCCATCCTATGTCTTGTGTCTTTTAAGACTAACCTTTTTCTTCTAGTGAATTTGTATAGTCTTTTGGTGAGAATGAGTTTCTCATGAGTATGCTACATTAACTCAATTCAAATTGGTAATGTTATCTCTCATATTTCATTTGGGTTGCAATTTTATCTCTTGAGTAGCTACTCTCTATAATATAGCTTAAGTTCCCTTATTTGGACTTAATTGGCCAAAAGTGCATATGTTCTTGCCTTCCAAATATATATATGTATACACTACCAAAAAGGGAGAATTTAGTCTATGTTATGAGGTTTTGCAATTAGTGATCTATATGCCTTCCATATCCAAAATGGTCACTAGTTGTGAAACTCTAGCTTGTGCTATTTGATGCTCTCTTGTCCATGAAAGTATTGTCAGGTGACACTATGAGATACAAGTATACATTGCACTTGACATCAACCTGTGAAGATCATCTCGATTGAACTGTGAAAGTGAGTGCGGCAGTGCCGCACCCTGCTGCTGCAGCAACCTATTGATGTGCCTAATCTGTCATATGCATCACGTACATTCATTATGACACCTTATGTAGCACTCCATAGCAGGCATGGATGTAGAGGGAGTCCCCATACTTTATTAAAATGTGGATCTTGGCATTTTAAGCCAAAATTGGGAATTTAAATCCCTATTCACATATTTAGGGGGAGGTCCTACACCCATGGCTCAAGATCTCAGAATTATATTTTAATTGGCGTCAAGACTCTGAAGATCATATTTCAATTAGTATTGGTGGACAATCTTAACTTTGGTGTATGAAGTATGACTTCAAGTGGTATCTCAAAATGGCAACAAGAGCTAGCAATGGACTTTCAATTGAGATCAAGCACAAGTTTGTGATATCTCCTTGAAGATAATGATGAAGATGAAAGATGGGTATAGATGGAATCATTCTTGCATAAAGTACTACACCAATCAAAGCACTAAATTCAAAATTCATTATCATGGTGGAGATTGTGAGGCTTAGAACAAAGGTACATCATTCCATGAACTCTTGTACTATCTTTGTGCATCTAGGTCCTTACATGCTAGTGTGTGCATGTGTATGCAATACTTTGAGTCACATCATGAGTTTGTTCTTGTGAGGACGATTAGAGAGTTCTTTAGATATTTATTTGATACTTCTTGTGATGATCGCATGAGTTAATCTCAAAAATGTCATCTAAGTGAAGTATGAGCCAAATATACTAACCTCTCAAGAATCTTGACTTAAATGATTGCATACTTTGATTGGTAGAAAACTTTGGAGAAAGATCCTATATGCTAAACTTTTACCTACCTCTTGTCCTCACTTGTCTACCATCATTTCTTCCTCTCGGCGGAGAGATCCTTTTTGGAAATTAATGCCAAAGGAGGAGAAATATTGAGAGAAAGTGTGAGGAGAGATTGATACGTGGTTTTAGAGGGGTAAAGGAGAGGCATATAAGATTTTTTAAATTTGTTTGGTGTGTGCAAAAATAGTTTAAATTGATGATATAGATAAGGACTGTTTGTGCTAGTGTGTGACACTCTTGCCTTGAGTGGTGCTTGACTTGACCTGTGCTGTGCTGGCAAGTGACAGCAGTGCCACCCTCTGCTAGACCAGCAAACTCTTATGTGCATGAACTGCCATAAGCATCACGTTTATCATGTTGACACCTTGCACCCCACGGATGCTATGATATAGGAGAGTTCCCACACTCTTCCGTAAATATGTGCATTTGGCATTTGAGGCCAAAGTTTGAATTCATTTCAATGCACACATTTAGGGGGAACTCACTATATCATAGGATTCAAAACCTTATTTATCAATCTCTTGTAAACTTTAATTGTGTTGTCATCAATCACCAAAAAGGGGGAGATTGAAAGTGCATCTAGCCCTTTAGTGGGTTTTGATGAATTGAATGACAACACACTTAAAGGTCTAATAAGTTTGCTAAGTGTATCAAAGGTTTGACAAAAAGGCAAATTTGATGATATTCCACAAAATGTTGAAATGGAGGCCAATATTGTCTATTGTTGTACTGGAAGATCATAAAGGCAACCCAATTCGAGCAAAAGACAACAATGCAAATGGAATTGATGAAATGGCTTCTATGTTGTGGGATATCATAGTATCATGTGAAAGCAAACATATTTGGCAAATGGCTAGTGAGACATGAGTTGATAATTTTGGATTGGTCTCTATAATGGTTTGCTTTACATTAAGTAGAAGAGTTTGGTAATGGACGAGCTTTGATCAAGGATTGAAGCAAGTGTTTGGAAAGTCAAGTCAAAATGAAGAGGACATAAGGAATCGTGAATTGGCTTGACTACTTTGATGTTGATTCATATATATCACTCTATGTGAAGCTTGATTGATCTCAATATTCGTATCTAGAAGATATTCAAGTAAGGATCACAATATTGAAGAATTGGTTTTCAATAGATGCTTAATATGATGTGACTCGATTATGGTTTGATAAGGTGAAGATAGCAAGGAAAGGGCTTCGAGGAACTAAGCGAAGATGAAGGGTAAGCAATGGCTTAGACCGAGGTACCATGGCTAAGGTGAAGAAGAGAGTACTTGCATTGAGTCGAGGAACTAATCAAGTTAAGAAGAGTCATATTGTGTTGTGGATCAAATCGTTAGTGGAAACTTGAAGCCATGAATCGAACTCACATATGTTGAAATGGTTTAAGTCACATGCTTTAAGTGTGCTTGCTCGAAGAGATGAGACATGGATGATTGCAACCCCTTATGAAGTGATATTGAGAAGAAATGGCATATGAAGACATTGAAGACTCAAGTGGTTAAGTCGGTTTCATTCTCTTTATCTTGAGTATAGGTATGCCGTACTATCAAGGGGGTTTCTAAAGGATACCTGTCTAAGTGCTGAACCAAGTGCTCATATTCTGAAAATACCATCCTTACACTCTAACAATTTCAGCAAGTCCTGACCCATTTCTCTCCGTTGGATATTTAGTGCGGCAGTGCCGCACTTAAAGGGCGGCAGTGCCGCACTTCGTCCGACCGTTGGATGACAGAGTATAAATACTAATTTTGTTGCTCCTAACGGTCACTTCTTCTTCCCCACGCCCGATTTAGAACAGAAAAAGAATTCTCCCACTCTCCTCCATTGTTGCTCCTCCCCTCTCAAGTGGATCCACCATTCCAACCAGCAAAACTTGAGAGAAAATGCAGCAAACTTCGATTGGAGGTCAGATCTATTGCTTCCCAAAGTTAGAGAGCACTTTGTTCACGTTTGGCCGGCGTTTTTGAGTTCCATACCCTTGGAGCTTTGCTTCTAGGCAGCTAGGCGTTGCCCTAGAGCTTACCAACTCTTTGTGGCAGTCTAGGGAGGTTTGTAAGACTCTCTTACAGCTAAGAAATCACCCCTCACTTCAAGACTTCACTCTCTTGACTTGAGAACGAGAGAGAGGCAAGTCTTGGTGGCAAGCCCAAGCCTTAGTGGCGTACCTCAACAACGTGGACGTAGGCAATCCTGGGTGGCGAGCTGAACCACGGGTTAAATCCTTGTGTGCTGTCCACTTACTTATGTTGTTGAGTTTGAGGTAGGGTTGCTCGATCCGTTCTCGTGAGTTCAAGCTGTGGTTTCCAGTCTTTGAACTGTGAACGCTGTTGCTACTGGAGGATAAGAAACTACTTGTTGAGCTCTTTCTATCCATATATTCTGCTCTGAACGGTGCTGGACACCTCCGGAACATCTTCACCAAGTTTGGTCTGCAGCCGAGCATATTTCGCAGTGCAGCAGTGCCGCCCTCATAGGGAGGCAGTGCCGTCCTCAGGTCTGACATCAGTTTGAGCTGAATTTTTACAGGCCTATTCACCCCATCTAGGCTGACATCAAGGTCCTTACAGAACAAAATTGTTTAATCCGTCCCTAAGATTTTTATAAAAAAACTATCCCTAAGATTTCAATGGGTGGTTTTACTTCTCTAAAGCATCTAGGGCCCACATGTCAGCACCATTATGGCTTTTAAGGAAGGAAAAAACTAAAACTATGAGGTTACATCCATGATAAAAACGATCAATATTGAAGGCATCTAAGAGTTTTAGGACCATTCTAAATGCGGGATACATAAATCATATAGGAATTTCTTTCACATAAGCTTTGGCCAACAACTATTTAGATTATACACCAATATGTTTATATTCAAGTAGTCTTGAAGATCATATTTATGCTTTAGCAAAATTCCTAGTATATTATAAGAGAAGTTAAGGGTCAAAACCTATTCCATATCACTTTTTCTATCAAAATGTGTTTATTATCTCAAAGTGGAGAGACTAGTGAATCAGTGTAGCTAATTATATTGAACAAATTATTCTCTCAAACACTTACATAATGCGAAGTTGACAATAATGGTACAATGAAAGTTTTTTCAATAAAAAATTGTTTAACATTCGCTTTGTTCACTTGAGCTAGGTTATTTTCTCTCACAACATTTTAGCTGTAGAATTCAATCTAATCGAATTACAGCTCGGCCGAACATAGTGATTATTAGTCAAAATGATAGTTTTGGCCGCTTAAAAATGGTAAATGAAGACTAATTTTATCATTTAGTTCCTAAACGATCCATTAAGCGTTTGATTGCTTAAATGGTCGGAGATGGAAAAAAGGGGGTTTTAGACAATAGAAAGATGATAGAAGTAAACATGATTAGAATTCACAATAGGAGGATTCATGCACCACATTAACACCCAACAACTAATATCGTCACAAATATATTTATAGAAAGACTTGCTAGAATATACTTTTTACATGCATTGATATGTTTATTTGCTAGTGTTGGTATTTGTCAACACAAATAGAAAAAATCATAAGTGTACGAATATTGTTGTAACTTTCATTCAAGTTCATCCTTGACTAGTGCATTGTGTGTGCTGGTATTCTAAGGTATCGATCTTCGCATGTGACGTGAAATGCACTAGTCAAGAATCTTCGCATTTGACGTGAAATGCACTAGTCACGAATCAAGTTCGTCCAAAAGTGAAGATAAAAAAGATGTAAAAGTGCTCTCATTGGTGGAGAGGGATTTGCTAAGGTTTCATAGCCAATCTATACACAAGGTTACTTACTTCGGTCTTCGAGATATCAAAACACTAGCTATAGACAAGGTTAAGAAGGGGGCTAGAAAGCTCTAGCCACGGACTAAGATCAGAAAGGGGTTTAGGAAGCTCTAACTATGATGCTACAAACACCAACCACCAACGTGGTGGACTACCATTAGTCATTAGGGTCGTTAGTGTATCGCACAACTATCCAAAACTTGGTATAATCCAAGGTAACTATAAGACTAAACACCATGCCTACTTTATTAATTAATACTATAGTTTTGCCAAAACCATAACACTCATGCAAATGGGAATCCAATATATAAACATGAAATATAAAAGAGACAAAGATATAACCTCCTAATTTCATTTTTTTCTAGATACTATAATTGGATGGAGGCCGTCAAAGGGACGTTACTACAATAATATGGAAGAAATGATGCTCAAGTATTTTTTTTGTGTGTGTTAAAAGTGACAGTGAGAGTCCTCTTTCCACTGGAGAGGGGGTGACCAAGTGGACCCATGGATCCATATGAAGGCTTCTCACAACCATCAGATCAAACTACCTCTAACCAACGGACAATATTGCTCCAAACTATGTTTGTTTGCATGGTGGCCTAACACTGGTGAGTGGGCCTCCCTCCTTCTGCATGGTGGCCCTCCAGGTGATGTAGCGTATGGATATAAGTTTAGTGTCAAGTTGAGCACGGTCACTTGGTTTGGTGGGTCCATGGATCCAAGAGAACATACATTTTTTATCTTGCACCGGCATTTAGGTCAATAGTGGATCAAGTTTGGAATTGTTTTTCTTGGCTTATCCAATAGATTAATGACATGGAGGGACATGGACCTGGTCAGATGATCATGGTGGCGTTGACTGACCCCACCGAGGGGTCCATGGCATCTTCCTTTGTCACATGTAAACCTGCTGATGGGCTGAAATCCACACCATGCCCACACCAAGCTGTTTGATTAATGCAGGTCAATCTACACTGCCTCCATTCTCCCTTAAACCAATCCAAACTAAGCAAAAAACATTATTTATCACCGAACCAATCCAAACCACATCAAAAGCCATAGTTTAAAGCCATTTTAAAGCAGACAAAACTATTCTAAACCGATCTAAACCCCACCAGTCCATTATACGCGGCCACCCAAACCAAATCGAGCCATTATATCTCTTAGTACATTGCTCATAAAACTAAGTCAGGCCAAAATAGAAACTAAACCATAAGAACCGGGGTTAGACCAAACTATTAGCAACTTTAGTCACATGTTCCCTGGATGTTATTTTCTTTATATGTTTACATATTTTTCCCTTGCATAAACAAAATGTCCAAGTACAAGTGGAACCATATTAATTGGAAACAAATACTACCTTTTGTTGGTTTTACTTGTATTTCGTGACATCATGATGGATGGAAACATCATTTAGTGCCGTTAACGATCATAAGCAACATGAATCTCTGTTGAGAAGGACGAGAAGGAGGAAGATATAGATTATTTTTACTCCTTGTTGAAGCTCCATCTAAAGGGAACATTCAATTCGAGCACAAACAATCAAACAATGAAGTTTCTCAAATGAAAAATTTATATCTTCGAGATGACTGAAAAAGGGTATCGAACGAGAAAGAATTCATCCACAAATAATCAAACTATCGTATGCCCTGGAAATAATATGAAGTGCTCGAAAATAGTTGAAGTAATTGAATAGGAGCATCACTATGACTG
This sequence comes from Eremochloa ophiuroides, assembly GCA_038502445.1. Lineage (NCBI taxonomy): Eukaryota > Viridiplantae > Streptophyta > Magnoliopsida > Poales > Poaceae > Eremochloa > Eremochloa ophiuroides. The sequence continues at coordinate 59,400,607 of JAHLJS010000007.1, forward strand.
TAACCACCTGCAAAGTTACTTAAAAAGAAAACGATATATTGATATTCTGGATGACAGGTTATGAAGGGTCCATTTCGTTTTTTTAGGATGGCCCACCTTATTGCTCTTTCTTTGTGTTTATTCTCGCTTTACGGGGTTGGTTTTTAGGGACTACTTTTGTAACTTCTTGGCATACCCATGAATTTGTTAGTTTAATAATATATAGCACTATTAATAACAGAAACAACTATCTACTCGTGTCTTTCCGTTTACAACGTACCCCACAACCAAAAAGGTTTTATCGTACGCTTTATTTCTCACTCACACGTTTGTTGCCCTTGTTGAGGATGTCTAAGAAGGATGATGTTATTAGATTTTCCCTAAAAAACAACATCAAGCATGTGCTCTGCACTAGCTTGGTTGTCGTGATTCCACGGCGTATACACTAGGCTATGCATATATTCTTTAGTGGAGAAGTGCTTGGTTGTATTGCCCTCCAGATGAGGAGGCGCAGGTGCATCAGTGAATACAGCAGTGTGCCAGGTTAGGATGTATTGTGTGAATGCATCATACAAGGCCCATTTATCATGGACCCTTTTGACATATTGCTTCCATCCATACAATTTTTTGTTGTGACTTCATCCACGCAACCTTAGATACAATCTGTAAAACAAAAACTTAATTGAACTTGAACTTTCATGTGCAACATAACTAAACTTGGATTTCGTGGATTTCACTGTTTTGCTGCGGCAACAAGGCAACAACCAAACACACCATCACATTCTGACGAGCGGGGCCCACACCACCCCTGCAGCGGCACGCACTCTGGGGCCCGCACGAGGCACGACGGCACGAGCAGACAAGGCGAAGGTCTAGCCCTGCACGAGCCGATGGCAAAGGCTTTTTCCCATGAGAAAATTGCCTATTTGACCTCGGAAAAAATGCTGCTATCTTATTTGACACCAAAACTTGATTTCTTTCCTATATGTCCTTCAGTGAAGTTTTTGTTTCTTATTTGACACTTCCGTCACTTCTGTGAGCCCTCACCGTTAGTTGTCCGAGTGAGCCCATGGGAGAAGACGAAAATTACTGAAGGAGAAAGAAAAACTAATAGAGAAAGCCGCGCCCGACTGCTCTCTCCAGCACGCTCAGGGGCGCTCTCCCTGTCTCCCCGTAACCCAAGATCGAGCGCATCCAGCGCAGACTCGGAGGAGGGCGGAGCGGCCTCTCGCGCGCGCGGCGCAGCCCCGACGGCGGGCGGCGCGGCCTCTCGCGCGCGCGGCGCGGCCCCGACGGCGGGCAACGCGGCCCCGCAGGCGGGCGGCGCGGCCCCGACGGCGGGCGGCGCGGCCCCGACGGCGAGCGGCACGGCCTCGCAGGCGGGCGGCGCGGCCCCGACGGCGGGCGGCGTGGCCCCGCAGGTGGGCAACGCGGCCCCGACGGCGGGCGGCACGGCCTCGCAGGAGGGCGGCGCGGCCCCGACGGCGGGCGGCGTGGCCTCGACGGCGGGCGGCGCGGCCAAGCAGGCGCCCCGCGTGGGCAAGCAGGCACCCAGCGCGGTCTCTGTGCTGGGCGGCGTGGCTTCTGTGCCGGCCTCGGTGCCGGGCGATGCGGCCACGGGGGAGGGCGATGCGGCCAGGACACAACAGCAGCTCCCTGCAGGGTGAGTTTCTTGACACCATGTCCTCCATGCCAGCCCCATTAGCAGTAGGGTTGGAGAAGTTCTTATGCATGCTTCTGTTGTTGTTCTCACAGGATGGATGTAGATACTAGTTATGTATTGAAAATCCATTTGCTTGGCAATCGTAAAAAGGCTAGAAAGGATGTCAAATGTTTTAGTTTTGACATGGTTGTTGATTCAGACTTGTCGAATTATAAGGATTTCATTGAATCAGTTACTGAGAAGTACCCTCCAGGCTACTTGGAAGTTGCATATGTCCAGTACTATGATAATGTGCTTAAGATTTTTCCAGAAGTAAAATCAGACCAGGATTTGATGTCCATGTTTGATATTCACAATAAGGAGAAGATCGTAGAGATGTTTATTTCTTATTGTGCTCCATCAGAAACATTTGAGCCTATCACTGAGTGGGAGTTTGTTGGTGAAGGGCAACTTGAAAATAATGTAGACCAGGATGACGATGACGATGACTACCTTAGAAATCATTTACCTGAGAATGAACATGTTGGTGTTGACGAGGAGACTATGTACTTGGATGTTGCTCCTGTCAATGCCATAGTTGTGGCTGAATGTTCTGAAAGAGGGAAGGAAAAGGTCAATCCTGTAGTGTCTGAGGATGACTCAGAGGATGAGTCTGAGGATGAGGATGGGGATGAGGATGGGGATGAATTAGAGTATGATGAGGAAGAGCCATACGAAGAAGTAAACCATCACCCAATGGTTGATTTTGATGAGGATGATCCTCCAATGGAAGTAGGCAGCACTTATCCTAATATGTATGTGTTCAAGTTGGGTCTTTGTCAACATACAATCAAACGTCAGGTTGCATTCAACACCCAGAAAAGTTCCAAAACTAGGTTCAGAGCGTACTGTTCAAGAAAAGTGGAGGAAAATTGCCTCTGGAGAATTCATGCATCTACAACGGTGGACAAGTGCACTGTTATGGTAAGGGTAATCTCTAATTTCTTAGACCCATTCATTTGGTACATTGTGTCATCATTGATTGCACTTACAACTTGCCATGTTACTGTTTTGTAGGTCAAGAGGAATAAATTCCCTCATAGTTGTTCTAGCAGTATAAGGAAGAAGCTAGTAAAAAATGCTACCAAACATTGGATATGTTGGAAAGTGAAGGACTTTCTCATACAAGATGCTACTTTGGGAGCAAAGGAATTGCAAAAGAAACTTAAAGAACACCACAAGGTGAGCATTAACTACCAGAGGGTATATAAGGGTCAACAACTAGCATTGAAACAACTTTATGGTGATTGGGATAGCAGCTTTGACAATTTGTTTAGGTTCAAATCACAAGTTGAGAGTTGTTGTCCTGGTAGCTCAGTAATTATTGACCATTATATAGTAAATGATAAAATCAGATTTAGGAGATTCTTTTTTGCCTTGAAACCTTGCATAGATGGCTTCCTGAATGGTTGTAGACCTTACTTGGCAATAGATAGCACATTCCTAACAGGCAAGTTCAAGGGGCAACTAGCTAGTGCTTGTACAGTTGATGGTCACAATTGGTTGTATCCTGTCTGTGTTGGAGTTTTTGATTCAGAAACTAATGACAACTGGATCTGGTTCATGAGTAGGCTTAGAGAGGCTATTGGGTCACCTGTGGGTTTGGCGATAAGCACTGATGCAGGCCAGGCAGTGATGGCAGGTGTGGCTGAAGTGTTTCCACAGGCAGAGCATAGAGAGTGCATGTTTCACTTAGTGACCAATTTCAAAAAGAAGTACCGTGGGAAGGTTTTTGATGATCACCTCTGGGCAGCAGCTTATGCATGGAATCCATACTTGTTTGAGAAACATTGGGTTGAGATGGAGAAAGCAAAGCCAGCTGCAACTAATTATATAAGAAAGTGTCACAACAAGTTGTGGACTAGAAGTCAATTCTCAACCTTTTGCAAAGTTGACTATGTGACCAACAACTTGGCAGAGAGCTTCAACAACTGGATAAAGCAGTACAAGTCCATGAATTTGGATGATATGATGGATAAGTTAAGACAATTATTTATGGTCAAGTGGAATCAAAGGAGGAAGATTGGAAAGAAATTAGATGGCTTGATTCTTCCTCACATAATTAAGAGGTTAAATGAGAAGAGCCGAGAGTTAAACTTGGAAGTGTCAGAATGTTCAGAAGAGGTGGCTGAAATTACTTCATTTGGTGGCACAGGCTTTAGGTTTGTGGTGAACTTGGATCAACGAACATGTTCCTGCAGGCAATGGCAAGTCTCTGGCATTCCTTGCAAACATGCCCTTGCATTCATTACAGCACTACCTAATGCACGTATTGAGAACTATGTTGACATGTACTTCTCCATTGAGAAATTTAGAGCTGCATATAGTGCATTAATCCCTGCTATGCCTGACAAGACACAATGGCCTAAATCTACGCATGGTTTCTTCATGCATGGACCACTACTAAAGTCTGTAGCTGGTAGGCCCAAAACTGAGAGACACAAAGGTGGTGGTGAGAAGGGGAAAAAAGGGCAGCACCAATGTCCTATCTGTAAGGAGTATGGGCATCACTGGCAAAACTGCAAGAAGGGCAGCAAAGAAGACATTGAAGCCATGAAGAATTTGAGGTACTTGCAAAGCTTTCATCTTCCATGTATGTTTTAAATTTATTAGTTCTCTTCAGATTATTTACATTCTAATTGCTTATGTAGAGGGTCCCCAAAAAAGAGGAAAAAGGCTACCAAATCAGCACAGAGTTCCATTGTGCCATTAGAGGATGAAGCACCAGCACGTTCTATGACCTTTCCACCAAGGTTTGCTCAATTTTCACTTTCTGTATTTAGTTTGCAACTCATGGTGTCTTATCCTTGTACTTTCAACATTACTGTAGTCAAAACTTAGAACCTGAACCTACAACTACTAAGAAGAGAAAGAGTGCTGACTCCAAATCTGGACCATCAAAAAGGTAATCATAAAGTTTCTACTGATGTGAAACCTAATGCTGAAGTCTAAGTACCAAACTCTCTTCTTTTTTCTCTTTTTATAGCCTAAGCTTGGAAGCTACAAGTAGGAAAAAGGGAAAGCAGGGTTCCTCTAACTCTGGAGCATCAAAAAGGTAGCATACACTAGATCTGAATTTATGTTTGCATGGTCAGTTTTTCGATTTTATCGCAACTAATATTTCAAATACAAAAATATGAACAGGTCAAGAAGTGGTTCAAATCAACCTGAACCACTTCCAATTGAGTTTCCAAGTGATGAACAAGTTGTTGTCAAGCTCAAGAGCAAAAGGAGGAAGAAAGAAGACAAAAATGTTGGTAAAAACATTTTGTTGCAGCTTGATAGCCCTGCAATGGGCACAAGGAGTAAAAAACTTCAGCCTAGTAGTCCTGCACTCAGCACAAGAAGCAAAAGAAGACTGAGTATGTGATTCCTGTATGTGCCAATGTGCCATGGAAGCTTGTTGTGCCAGATCTGTTCCTTGAGATTGTGCCAGATCATCCCATAAACCTTCTCCAACAATGCAGTGAGCCGCTGCTTGAATGCAATAGATTTTCTATGTAATGGATGTTGCTGTCATTATGTCATTGTGAACCTATGCACTTGCTGTCATTGTGAACAACCTGTGAGCATTTTTCTGTGTACTGGTGGGAGTTCGATGTTGTCATGTAATGGATGCACACCTCTGAGAATTTTTCTTATGAATTTGGATGTTGCATCTCTTGTTCCTAAAGGATGGATATTGGGTTGATATCCGTAATTATGTATGTTTCTTGATTTATTTAACATAAATATCATGGAATATTATAGCTGTTAAAAAAACTCTAGGGGTAAAACGGACTTTTCCCCTAGGCTTTAACACTGTTAGCAGGCCAAACTAACAGAAAGGTCAAATAGAATATACAAATTCGAGTGGTGGATATATAGAAAAGAAACTCAGTTTCGGTGTCAAATAGGATAGCAGCATTATTTCTATAGGAAATTTTCTCTTTTCCCATCCTACTTCTCCGCGCCGCCTCCAGATCGAGCGCGCTAGGGTTTCCTCTACCACTCGCCCGCAGCCGCCGATGGCCCAGCGCTGGCGCTCGAGGGCGCGGCGGGACCCAGACCTGGACGAAGATGGCTCCCCGCCTTCCCGGAAGCCGCGCCGGCGCGGGGGCGAGGAGGAGGAGGAGGAGGAGGACGACGTCGACGAGGTGGGGAACGAGGACCTCAGCCTGGAGATCGTCGCGCGTGCGCAGCGGAAGCGGCGCGGGGCGTCCGGCGGCGGGGTGCCTGGGTTCGCCGACCTGCTCTCGGTGTCCTCCGGCGACGAGGAGGTCGACGAGGACGCCGTGGTGGAGCTCGCTGAGGCGGATGAGCCCCGCAGGAAGCAGAAGAAGAAGCAGCGCCGGAAGGAAAGGAAGAAGCATCGGAAGGCGGCGACCGAGGCTGCTGCGGCGGCCGCCGTAGAGGAGGAAGAGAAGGAGGTAAGCTTGAGGCTTGAGTATTCATTCCTTCCTCCAATCTCTTGCTCCTTCGGTACGGGTGTCGTGTTCAATTCAACAATGAAATTCGTGGTTCAGTGCTTATAGCTAAGCAATCCATATAGAATCAAGTTGCCTAGTGCCTACTCCCAATCCAGTGTGAGCTTAGGGGAAGCTTCAAGTTGATTGATTGTACTGTCTAGTGCCTACTTCTAGTGTGAGCTTAGGGGGACCTTTTCTGAATTAAGCTGATTAGGAGTCCAAAGTTGCATCTTTGCTCGTCCTGCTGTTGCTCGATAGAAATAGCTGATTTCATTTGAAATTGAAGATGATATCCCACTGAAACCCAAGAGTGCCTTCTTTTGCTTTTCCTTATGGATAGAGTGTAATTGTGGACGGTTGCATGTAAAAATGGGGGATTAAGTTTAAAAACCTTTTGAGTTCAGTGTTCCTCCCTTGGGAACAAAATGCAAGGTTTATATTCTTTAGAGGCAGTAATGAGTGGGTTTATTCTTTTTGGCTTCAGGTTGGTAGCACCCAGGAGGGGCCAATTGGGACAGCAGAATCGGTGCTCACTGAAGATGGGGCTGATGTCCCTGCATCTGACAATATGGTTCTGCGGAAGCTCCTTGTAAGTGACATTTGAAACTATTGCGTTTGTGCTGCTAATCTAAGCTTACCATTGTGTTGCTTCTACTTGTGACCAGCGCATACCAAGATACTTTGATCCTGGGGAAACATTGTTGGAGACCTGCTTTAATTGTAGTGAGGAAGGTCATGTAGCTGCAAACTGCCCAATGGAAAAGCGAAAGAAGCCTTGCTTTGTTTGTGGGTTGTTCGGGCACAATGCAAAGCAGTGCACGCAGGTTGGTCCCCCTATCTCCGAGGGATTATCACTCGGTGACTTGGTATGTCCATTCATGCCCTTGACTAGCTCAATCTATTTTGTTTTTGTTGCTTGAGTGTAATGTTTCTGTGTAGGATGATATTTCAACTCATTTCGTTTTTACATGTTTCACCTTGTTTAGGTTTCTATTTTGCAATCATGCAAATATACTTTGCCCATGCTGTGATCTCTTCAAGAAATACTATATCTAAAGCTTTTTACTTGGCACAGTCTTACAATATCTGCATTGCATCGTTAAGAACACAAGTATTTCTAGCAGAAAAGGGAATATATCTTGAACTTTGTTATTTCAAACATTTTTAGAAAGCTTTCCTTCTGTTGAGCTCCTCCGTCTCTATGAACACATGCATTTCTAGACAGAATGGAAGTTCATTAATCATTACTGATTTGGTGTACCAAGTGCACTGGATGTGATATCTTAGCACAACACATATGTTTCCTTCAAATTACACCTACTATTAACTTTGGTTAAACAACTCGTTTATACTCATCATGCTAGCTCGTTTTTTTTATTTCTATACTTTATACTTTTTTAGCTCTCTTCACTATGTTCACTTTTCCTATTCTCATGCTTATTCACACCCTTTTTGCAGTAGCATTACCTTTATCTTTATGTTTTTACCATTTCAAATGATTTTTTTTGATATATTCCTTTCCATATTCATGCCTGTCTTTGTATTCCAAAGTAACGAATGAACAAGTTTTCTTTTGTTTGTTTGAATCTTCTTTGTTATTCTTATTCATCTGTTTTTTTTTTACCATTATCTGTATATATTTTTCTTGTAGCAATTTTTGTGGTGGTTCTTGTCAGTGTTCATTATTCTCAAGAATAAGCATACTGTTAACATATTTCACAGGGTCAAGATTGTTTCATCTGCAAAAAAGGAGGCCATATGGCGAAAGACTGCCCTGATAAGCACAAGAGAAATGATCATCAATCCACATTATGTTTGAGATGTGGAGAAACAGGTCATGATATGTTTGGATGTACCAATGATTACCCACCAGATGATATCGAGGTAGTGCTTCTATGCTTTTTTTAAGCTAATTTGTTATATTGTTGCCATAATGGGAATTTTTTGTTGGCATTTGTTCTCCTCTAGTGTTGTTCTGAAGAAAAACCTATTAAGGAATTAAATATGAGCTAGGTTTTTTTATTTTTTTTGCAAATTGTTCTATGTTATGTGACTAGGCTGTAACTGTAAGATATATGTTCGATGTTTCTGTAAGTAAACTGGGTAAATTTTATGCTGTGCTTCGTTTCCATAACAGGATCCCTGAAACTTATGCGCAATGTTTGAATCTACAACATGTATAAGATAGGTGCATTCTATGTAATACTCCCTCGTCCCAAAATAAGTGATGTTTTAGGATTGTCCTAAGTCAAACCATTTGAGGTCTGACCAAATTTATACAAAAAGGTATTAATGTTTATCAAATTAGTATTATCAGATTTATCATGAAATTTGGCCAAACTTGAAATTGTTTGACTTAGGACAAACCTAAAACATCATTTATTCTGGGATGGAGGGAGTACTTAACTATTTGTGCATTGGAATAGTGTCCCAGTTGCAAGGTTTGAGTCACAAAGTCATGGATTATGTAGAAGAGATTACCGCTTAATAATTGTATTTCTGATTATGCAGCAAATAAGATGCTACGTGTGTAATCAGAAGGGCCATCTATGTTGTTCCGACTTCTCTGACAATTGTCCGAAACAAATTAGCTGTTATAATTGTGCCCAATCTGGTCATTCTGGTCTGGTAAGTTTTAATTCTTATTAGTCTAATTTCTACTGTTGCCACATGTTGCTTCTAGTGGCAGGTCATTAACACTGGACCTTCTATTATAGGGATGTGCTAAGCAACGCAGAGAAACTAGTGCTGTCACAACCCCAACCTTATGCTACAAATGTGGTGAGGAAGGTCACTTCGCACGTGGCTGCACAAAGAATGCCAAGGTTGTTACAAGCATCCAACAAATTATTTTCCAATAACAGTAGTTACCTGTATTTAAGTTTCTGTTTTTTTTCCCTTCTGCAGTTTGATCGGTCGAAAGGCAAGTCATCATCACACAGTCAGAGGAAGGAAAAATGGAAAAAGGATTCCAGTGCTAGATTATCTCATCATGATGCCCATAAAACAAGCAAAAGGAAAAGTCCCCATTTTGAGGAAAGAATGGACACACCTCGACATAAATCCAAATCGAGAGGTGGTTGGACTGGTGGTGATGATCTACCATTGAAGAAGTACAAATCCAATGGGTGGGGTTCTCCATCTACTCCCAAGTCTTGCACAAATCACCAATTCTTGTCTGGTGGTGACTATTTCACTCCTCAGTCTTCACGAAGGCACAACCATGGTACGATTTCACCAAACTCGAATTATTCACCCAGTACTAGGAAACATGGGTTCTCGTCTTCAAGATTCGCCGCCAGCAACACCCATGTCCGGTTTGAGAGAAGTTAGCAGAATGTTCGTGCCAGATTTTTTTTTGTTCCTTTAGTCATAGATGATGTATTATCTCCTGGGGATGAACTCTTATCTGTTGGTTCATGCCCTTTGATAGTTGCTTCGTCTAAGATTATATATGTAATGTGGTTTTATCTGTTTTGACGAGCAAGCTTCCTTGGCGTTGCGCTCCAGTTCATGCTTTATGCAAAAACATCTGAAAATATGTAACTGTCCTTTGAGCTCGAGGCTGCCTTTGTTTTTGGAGATGTTTTTACCAAAGGGGTGGAAATTAGCGGCAGCATTTTCAGAATTACTTTAGGATATTAAAGTTTTAAAAGGATCTTGGACCCTGCTGTAGGCTTTCGGCCTTTTGATTTTTGTTTGAAATGGTGAAAACAGAGCTGTTTTACAGTTTCAAAGAAAAGAATAGATAGTAGCTAACTTTTGTGATTGTTTGAATCAAACAACAGTTTTTTCTTCCTTACGTCACAACTCAACCAATCAAACACACCCTGAGCCTTTTCCTGGTGTTGTTTGAATGGGCAGTGCAAATGGAACTCGTGAAAGCCCATAACCGCTAATGATGGTCTGTACTTATCCCTTTTTTGTTAAATGAACTAATAACTTGTTAGAACCATGAAAAAATAATACAAGTGCAATGGAACAATGTGGGAGTCACTATCATGTAGCCCTTGCGGTTTTACTTTCTCATTATGTTATGCCTCTACTTATTCTAGAGTGTTATAGAGCTACGCTCGTTCAGTGTATATTCTGCAAGCGGTTGATTTTTGTACATAATCGTATCATCATACAACTGATGCTTGGTCTGACAAAAGCATAGAGCCACCGTCGAACACGCGCTGTGAGCCACTGAAACCAGTGTTGCAGCAAAAAAAGTACAGGGTTGCTCGCATATTTGTCAGACCGACATGCATCTCCTTGGGCAAGGATGAGATAATGGACATTTTCAAGGCTATTATCCTGAATTGGAAGATGAGCAAAGATTAGTATCCTCCGGGCCTGCTTGGCCTGTTCTTTTTCCGGGACCAACGATGATAGCTGCTTTTATTGGTGCTATCATAATAAGACCGTCTCCAATAGTATATGCTCAAATTAAAGACCCATTCTATAGTTTGGGTTACGCACAACAAAAGTCACACACCCAAAAACATATATCCTTTGACAACCTATTCAAAAGTCCGTTCGTCCCACTCTCTCCTCACTCTCTCCCCATCACTGGCGGTTCGCGTCCCTCTCTCCCTCTGTACTCCGGATCCTCGACGGCTGCACCCTGCTTCTCACCCACAAGTCGAAATGTTAAATATATAAAAAATAATGGTCGAAGTTGTTTTTTTAGACTGTGTCGCCCGTTCGAAACAACATCCTTTAAATAGCCACAGGGAGTAGCCTACTTATCAATAATTTAATATAAACGGTACACTTTTAGCATGCCATATAATGACAAATTAAGGTGGTGGCATGTTCGATATATATCAAATTTTTTGTATCCAAAGTAACTTAGGCTATCTCTAACCGAGCGAACCTAAAAACAAGACCCATTCAACGGTTTTGGTGGTGCACAGTGACAGGGTCTGTGACCCATAACCGGCCTTCTCTAACAACGGACGCAGCCGCATCGTTCCCTTTTCCTCTCGCGACTCGCAAGGACGCGAGCACCGCCACCGCTCCCTGTTGTCGTATGGGAGCCCTGCCGTCGCTTCCCGCCGTCGTCTGCGAGCCCCCCGCGCCTCCCTGTCGCCCCCCGAGCTCTCAGGGACGAGCGGACATGCCTCCCTATCGCCCCGCACACCCCGTCGCGCCGCGCCGGCGGCTCCCACCGTGGGCTCGCCTCACCACGCCGTGGATCTCCCTCGTCGCCTCCTTGCGCTCGTTGCCGAGCACGCCCAGCCCGCCATGCCCAGCAGCGACGGGGGCTGCGGCCACGTCCGCCTTCCGCGACGACGAGGAGCCCGGTGGGGAGGAG